>CP025650.1:15079417-15097818 GCA_003576665.1 Ipomoea trifida
CTTGGTTAGAATAATTAAATTAGGCTCATGAATATATATATATATATAAGTGTTTATATATTAAATTGGAAAGAATTAGCCCAATTAGAATAATTAAATTGCCCAAGGAATTAATTAATGAACGAAAGACTTGAACGAATTTACGGGGTGTTACAAAGTGATTGTCAGTCGAGATGTTACCTTTGCAGAAGATGAAGCATGGAGTTGGAGTGTGGATGCTCATCAAGATCCATAAAGGCGAGTTGTTTATGTTCTTGACGAAGAACATGTTGCTACTGATGTTCCTGACAGAAATAGTAGCAGAACCATGTACTTGTTAGGAATATACTGTAATAGGTTTTGATGATACCAAATGTAATTCATAATCCCCTAAGTCTCGAAAGATAGGAAATTCTTGTAAGTTCGACAAGTAAACTAAGAGCGAAAATACAACCGGGTAATTTGAGCTCAACTCGGAAAATATTTAAGCTTAAGGTAAACTCGTTTGAACATCTTAGAAGTTTCGTGTTGTAAGCTTATAGATAGATCAGAAGAAGACACGAGACTGCACTAGAGGAATAAGGGTCTGCGAGACATCAACTAAGTCTCGAGACATAGGCAGAGTTCGAGAGATGGGATCTCTCGAGACATCAATCCAATCCGAGACATGGGATCGAGACATCAGGTAGTCGAGGCATCAACATTGGTCTCGATAAACTGACACTTCTCCAAAAGGCTGAATGGCGGTTGAGAAGCATGAATTAAGTAATCTAAGTTTGGAGAAGAAGAATATCATGGAGATAAAATATTAAGGAGGTGCCGAAAGAATATTATGGGAACTACCGGAAGTGGATGCCACGTCAGAACTCCACAACAAACGGATAGAAGGTGCACCAATCCAAGGTCGGTCCTATTCCTTGAAACGAGGATCAATGGGAATATAAAAAGAGTAACTTTTACCAAAAGTAGTAAGTGGAGCATGGACTCAAGAATGTGGATTATGTGATATTCACTACAAGACAAAAGGTTCAAGTTACAAGACCACCACTCCATGAAACATGCTGAAAATATGCAAGTCCCATGATCAGCATGGGAGACAGATTTCAAACGGAATGATTTTCCCTCCAACGGAATTATTCCTTAACTCTCATATATAAGGACGTGAAGACACAAGTTAAAACAAGATCGAGAATTCCAAGCTATCATAAGAGGTGTCTGATTCAAAACGTTCAAAGTGCAAGGGCTTAATCTGGAATATCATCCTTGATATTCAAAACAACAAGAGAAACACATCTTAGTGTTTGAGAGAGTTACAAAGCTTATACTATTACATATCTAGAAGGTGACCGAAGCTGCTCTACAAGGAAGTCTATTCAACGAAAGCTTTTGGTCAGATTGGAGATTGTTACACTCAACCTGTGACAACCGGAACAACCTTGCTTTGGAGAAGGCAAGAAGAGGCAGAGTAACCTGGGAGCTGTCTTGTGAAGATCCTGAGGCTTGAGGTGGACTTGGTGATCAAAGATCAAGTGCTCGAGAGGTGGAGTAACAAGAAGCGGGGCGAAAAACCTGAGGCTTGAGGCGAGCTTCGTGATCAAAGCTCAAGCGCTCGATATTGTACTAAACAGGGAAGTTTTAGTGCAATCCTTCTAGGGAGTTTCTAGAAGAAGAGTGGGCGTAGGCGGGTTGGCCGAACCACTTAAAAATCTCTCTCGCATTTACTTTCTGCTTTTATCCCTCGCTATCTAACTCTCGATCTGCACTACATATAATCACACCTCTCGAACTAACTCAAACTCGTGCTAATAAAAAGGGGATAACTTTTCCGCTGCGCATAAAACTTTGTCTTCATCTTGTGAGGTATCGGACCTAAACATCCTAAGTCCAAGACACACGAGAAGTCGAAAAAGATTTGAAAAATCTTATACAAGTCTATTCACCCCCCCCCTCTAGACTTGTACCCCATCCCCTTGGGACCAACAGTACTTTGTGTTGTAACAAATTGAACATCCAAGGAGATCAAAACGAACAAGGCAAATGTAAGTGCGCTTACATGAATACAAAGTAAGCAGTGATGATGAAATCAATGATGGTGGTGAATTGGTTCACTTTGCCTTGTTACTAGAAACTCAACATGTGAAATTTAAAGAAGCTAGTCAAAATCCCAAATGGAAGAAAACTATGGATGAAGATGGCTTCAACTGAAATAAATGAAACGTGGGAGCTAGCAGACTTTCCACAAAGTTACATGGTCATTAATGTGTAATGGAAGATCAAAATGAAGTCAAATGGTAAAAACCCTCCTAAATTAGAATTAATCGAGGATGTTGGACCATCATTATAATTCTGATTTAATTATTGTTCTCTATTGATTTATTCTTTTTAGTTAGTTAAGATCCTACTTTATTGGGATTATACTTTCTAGGTTGCTTGATCCTATTTTCTAGTATTCAGACACCTATATAAAGGGTCTATGACAAGCTTTGTAATGTGACAAGAAAACAAGACAAGACATACTATCTTCTGCAATATTGTTATTATGTTATTTTCTTTCTATGTCGCGTCTACCGTCAGGGTTATTACAACATCAGTTTCAACACACCTCTATTCTAGGTTTTGTGTTGCGTTCTTGACTTTAGGTATCTGAAAGAATGAAAATACGGTGAATGCTCTTACTTCTTCTTTAGAAGATATTCTCTTATTCATCGTATGAAATATCTTGTCTCATCTTTAGAACATATCATGGTATTTTAGCCTTTTTAAAAATAATTTGTATTTTCTGTCTATACAAATTTTCTAACCATCCATCACTTCTAGTTTAAGTCTCTTCTATTCAAGGTCCTTATAATAAAACTTCTTCTTTGATGAAATTTCTCTTTTGATAATTAAGCTTATCTCTTAATTAACAAACTTGTATTTTAAGGATCGCTTGGCTGCAACATGACAGAAAGCAAACTGTACCGATAAGTGTGAAAGGAACTTCAGATTCAGCCATTACCACTGCATTCACCTACCAAGTAAATCTTGCTTGGAGCTCAATTAACGCAGCGTATGGTGCAGTCCTACTCACGAACACATGCTCCTTTGTATAAGCCACAAATGGGAAATTGCATGGCGCTATCGATCCTCATATGGCAAAAGTCATGGAGTGCAAGGAAGCTCTCATTTGGCTAAAAGACCTAGGTTTAACCTCAGTAAGATTAGAATCAGATTGTGCCAGTGTGGTATCAGCATTGAATCAAAAGCAAAAGGATCTTTCCTACATTGGTTATATTGTTTGTCTGTGTTTTGATATCATGTCATCTTTTCAAGTTATTGTTAGTTGTTTTATTAGGAGATCAGTGAACATGTTAACACATACCTTAGCTAGAGTTCCAAGCTCCTAGTCTAATTCTCTTTTTTGGGATACTTATCCTCCTGAGTGTATCCGTACATTCTTTCCTTTGTTGAATTAATAATAGTGTTAGTTTTTCTTTGGCGTGGTGGTTCAGCACCTCGTCCCTTAAGCATGGGGTTGCCCCACCCAGGTGAATGGAGCAAACCATTTGGCCAATCCCCTACCACTTAGTGTGCTGACCGTTGGGGCGGAGGTTAGTCTTCTAGCTGTTGTTGGTCCCGGATGAGCAAGCTATAAAGTCTAGAAGTGGGGTTGAATAGACTTTATCAAATTTTCGATTCTAACTCAAAGTGAGCAGAAAAGAGTTAAGGAAATAAATTTCCTTGCAGCGGAAGTCTCAAGCTTGCGTAAAAAATGATTGTAGCGTTTTGCAAATTGTGTGCTCGTGTGAATAAGAGTTATGGGGTTAGTTGCACAATAATAATAATAACAGTAAAGTAAAGTGCAAGAGAGGAATTTAAGTGGTTCGGCCAACGCAGCCTACATCCACTGTTCTCCTTTCACTCCAAGGAGCAAATCCACTATGTATTATCACCAATACAAAGTCTGGACAGAAGCAACCCGCTTCTTCCCTTCTTGACAATCCTTGAGATAGAAAACAGCCGCACCGTCTTCCTATCCTTCACTGCCTGACAATCCTTGAGATAGAAGATAGCCGCACCGTCTTCCTATCCTTCACTGCCTGACAATCCTTGAGATAGCGAATGGCCGCACCGTCCACCTATCCTTCACTGCCTACTCAAAACTTCCCTTCGAAAGTTGGTGTTGTTGTGTTTGTGCTGGACTAGTAAAAGAATCAAAGTGATTCTTTTATCTTTTAAGCTTAGAATATGCACACTGGAATTTTATGTCTCGAAGCTGAGCTTTTCCTCTCTTTTCTGTATGTGCATTCACTGTCTCGCATTCCCCTATCTTCTTCTTCTAAGCTTTGGGGTTTTATATTTTGGGAAGAAATATTCCCGTTGCTATTTTGACCGTTTGGCAGCAGTCCAAATCTGCCAAACAACCCACATTAATTTTTGTCTCCTTCACGTGCTTAGTGGAGTTGATAAAATATTCCCTTGTTCAAGTCTCCATACTTTACCCGTTGAAGCTCCACCTTAATTTGTATCCCATGTGCTAGCTTGATCTGAAATCCCACTTGAAGTCTTCCATATAATATTTCACTCCCATAATTCCCGTATGGTGTCTTGCATGTTGATAAGCAACTTTGTCTTCATGCTTGATTTAATATTCTTTCCACTATCTTGAGCCCATCTTTCTTGAATAAAATATTCATGCACATTCTCCATCTTTAGCTTTCTCCTGATCACTTTGAATTTTATTTGGACTCTTTCAAATAAAATAATGTCACCCATATTACCTTTTCCCATGTGACATCTTCCAAGTGTATAATTAATTCTTTAGTTGAATCTCAAACTAGCTTGAAGGATTTCTTCATACCTCTCGCAACTTCTTCTTCCAAAAGTCTTCTTGCTAGAATAATATACTCATTGAACCAATTTCATCTGAGTATTTTTCGTGATTCCTGTAGCAATAGTACTATTCATGTCACTGTAGCAATAGTACTATTCACCTCTCGATCACTGTAGCACCTCTCGAAATTTCTATGTCTCGCAGCCATTTTGATCTACCTCTCACGAGTCTTTTGGCTTTCCAATCCACCTCTCGTGAGTTATATCCTTCTTCTATGACATCCAAACTCCATTCCCATCCACCTCTCGTGGATTTTTATGTTCTTCTTTGGCCTAAAAACTTCGCTCAAAAACGTCTCCTGCGGATGGTACTGTAGCACCTCTCGAAGTACTGTAGCATCTCTCGAAGTACTGTAGCAGCGCGAACTTGATGTCTTGCAACCATTTTAATCTACCTCTCACGAGTACTTTGGCTTACCAATCCACCTCTCGTGGATCATATCCTTATTCTATGACATCCAAACTCCTTTTCCATCATCCTCTCTTGGATTATTGTCTTCTTTTTCGGCCTAAAAACTTCGTCCAAAAATGCTTCATCCAAGTGGTACTGTAGCAAATAATTACTTCATTTTCTTCTTTTGGAGACTAATAATTACAAATAAATTCTAACACATTTTTGGTATCATCAAAACCTAATAACAAATATTCCCAACAGTTGTCGGCTGGAGGGATACCTTGGGAATAACCTAAAAAAAAAAAACAAACAAACAAACAAACTTGTATTCTAATTAATCAAGCATATCTTTTACTATAGTCTTCTTTTCACAAAACTATCTCTTTTGATTTGAGAACTCTTCTAAAAATTTGCAATGTTTAATTTGAATCTTGAATATCTTAAAAGTTCACACGTGAATTTTTCTACTACTTTACAACTTAGGTTATTTTTAGATCAAATTTTGCAACACAAATTTTTATCATAACAATTTTATTAAAAAGGTAAAATATATTTGAAGTTGAAAATTTAATTTCTTATACAATAGGTAGCCTCACAAAAATCTATTTAATTATATTTGTTTCTAACCTATCATATTTCCAATTTTACATTTTTAGAGATATTATATTTACTAAAAACTTATAATAGATGAAATTCAATGAATATAAATAAAAAAAAAAACTAAAAAACTATTTCTAAACCCAATACTCAAGATTGATTAAAGTAAATAGTAGATATTATATTTACGTCTAAACCCAATTCTTATGATTGATTCAAGTAAATGTCACTTGCCCTGAAGATAATCATCTTCAAATCCCACACATAAAAATATCTTTCTAAAAATAAGGGTAGAAAAGAAATTTAGTGCAATCTTCTAGATTGTCACTATAGTGAATATTCTGTATAATAATCTCATGACTCTTCTGCTAGAGCTCATGTGGTTGAATCTTGACACTATATTTTGTCAAATATTCCTAAACACATGAAATTAATCGAACGTATTCTCATGTGAACAGATAACAATATATAGTAAAGTAGAAAGAGGCAAGAAATTAAATACCTAGAGAACCATCAAATCTATTATTAATCATCCATCGTTCCAATATGTAGATCAAAGTTTCAGTATAAGTACAATACTAAGAAGAATGAAGATGTATTATAATAATATAATACCTATAGACTATAGTAATGTCAACATATATTTGTTTACAATAAAATTAAATTATCTTCACATTTGATCCCGTAACTATTAAAAAATGTCCACATTTAATCTCTAAATATTTTTTTTTTCATGTTTGATGCATTACTTTTATTTTTAACTACATTTAGTTATTTAAACAATTTTATCGTAAAACTAATTGGAATACAACATATTTTTAATTGAGTAAATACCCAAAATGGTCCCTCAACTATACTATAATTCACAAATTAGTCATCAACTATCAATTTTATCAATTAAATCCTTAATTATTCAATTTTTACTCAATAATTCGCAAATTAATCCTTCGTTGAGGACCTTATTGAGTATGAATTAAATAGTTGAGGAATTTATTGAGTAAGAATTTAATAGTTGAGGACTTAATTTGCTAAACTTGATAATCGAAATGTAATTTGTGAATTTCGCTATAGTCGATGGACCATTTTGAGTATTAAGTCTTTTTAATTCAAGTCATATCAACTTGTATATTTTAAGAGAAAATGTATGATAGATATTAAATTAAAAATATGACAATTTTTTTTATTATTTTTTATTGAAGATATGATCAAAAAGGCCAAATTTATAAAGAATTGAGAATTGTGTATTGAATGTGCTAAAAAAAAAAAATCACACACTAAATATTAAAAAAATAATACTTTTTTTTTTATTTAATACAACTAACTCTATTACTTAGGTGTTTTCAAAAAAAAAAAAAAAAAAACTCTATTACTTAGACTCAAACTCATGACTTCCTAGATGAGAGAGCCACTAATCTACCATTTAAGCACAAGGTGCTTGGCATTAAAATAAAATACTATGGACCTGGGTTCACCTTGCAAGGTGGACTCAGGTTTATATTCACAATTTACAAACTCTATTTTCACAATTTTAGAATTCTATGTTTTTAATTTTAAATCTCAATATACAAAATTACATTACTCAATATTCACAATTTTTTAACTCTATATTCACAATTTTGTTATATAGATTCAAAAGTTGTGTTATACTATTGAATGTAAAGTTATGAAATTGTGAACATAAAGTTATGAAATTGTGAACACAAAGTTATGAAATTGTGAACTGTAATTGTGAATATAGAGTTCAAAAATTATGAATATAGAGTTCAAAAATTGTGAACATAGAATTCAAAAATTGTGAACATAGAATACTAAAATTGTGAACATAGACCAGGGTTCACCTTGCAAGGTGGACCTGGGCCAATGGCATAACAACCGACATTACAGTCACCAGATCAAAAGTACAAACAATTCTGTTATAAAACATATATGTATTGTGTATTTATCATGGTTAAAAGATTCAGGGCGCGAATTAATCGGCGCTTAGGCATCCGTCTATTTTTTATTTTAATTTTTATTTTTAAATATTTTTTTAATGTTTTTTAATAATTTTTAACACTTGATAATTATAAACTATTTAATACTTTAATCGTTAATACTAAAATATTAAATATTAACTTAAAAAACATTTAGAGCTTCAACAATTGAAGGTTATTTCGCTCAAACGATACTATTTTGAGTGATATAATTCATTTAAAAAGATATAAAAAATAGCTAATTGGTTGACTAGGTAACCTAGTCGGTGTCTAGATTGCCTAATCGGCCTAGTCGACACCTAAGAGGCTTAGATGGTCATCGTCTTGGCGGCCTAGTCAGTCGCCTAGCCGGCCAGACGTCTAGACCACTAATTATGGTAACACGCTAGGAGGTTGACCCGCACCTAGCGCCTAGACTAAACGGAATATATTTATACAAGGGAAAATGGCACTTTTTCCCCCTGTGTTATGTGCATATATCACTTTTTCCCCCTGTGTTATTAAAGTGGCATTTTTTCTCCCTGAAATGTTAAATTGACATTTTTATCCTTAAGAATAATTATTTCATTTATTTTTCTTCTCCAACAAATTATTACTTATATGTATGGATAATTACGATTCGGTTCGAACCTAATCAAACACTATAACAATCTTACCGAAATAGTATGGAAGGTTCTGGTTACGATTCAGAACCGAAAAAATAAAATTAAATAATTGTTGAACCGTGAACCGGAATTGAACCACAATCATATATAGTGAAAATGATCAAATACTTATTTTGATAAATCGGTACGGTTCGATTCCAATTTTCGATTTTGAACCGCCGATCAAAACTTATTTATTTATTTATTTATTTATTTTTATACTTTTATTTCTTATTTAAAAATAGTCTAAATTTAACAATTATTTTATTTTATTTTTTCGGTTCTGAATCGTAACCGTAACCGTCTATACTATTTAAGTTCAATTGTTACAGTGCTCTATTAGGTTCGTATCGAACCATGATCTTCCATACATATTAGTAATAATTGGTTAGAGAATAAAAATAAATGAAGTAGTTATTTTTAAGGGCAAAAATGTCAATTTAACATTACAGGGGGAAAAACTACCACTTTTAAAATAACTGAGGGGGGAAAACTGCCACTTTAATAACTCAGGGGGAAAAAGTGCTATATGCACATAACATAGGGGGAAAAAGTGCCATTTTCCCTTTATACAATTTGACTCCTTTTCTATATATTCTGTATTTTTATTTTTTCAATATAACTGATCAGATATTTTTCTTTTTCCTTTTTAAGGCCTGAAGTCCTAAACGGCCATTTTCTCTTTCTTTGCTATTCGCGTCTGTTTTACTGTGGGCGTATATATGTATATATAAGCGCTGAAATGAGCAGCTCATCTTGATAAGTGAGGGTACGTGCTCGTACTTCGCTTCCAATAAGAAGCTTCCGCCGGCGATTGTTTCTCTGACTCGTCGGAGAACTAAGCAACTTTTGAACTTCCGGCAACGTAAGTTTCTTACATCTTTCATTGAAATTTGTACTAATTATAATCTTTTCCTGGGCTTTTCTTTTACTTTGGCATTTGGGTTGCTGTTATGATCCGATTTTTATGGCGAGAAAGAAGAAAACAAGAAGTGGGTATAATCATTGTAAGCTTAGTCTTCGAAATTCGGGTGTTTTCGAGAAAAAATTGTGAACATGGGTTGACTAGGAATGGCCGGTTTTGTGTTTGCAGGTTACGAGTTGAGCTAAAAGGTGGAAAGCAGAGATCTTTTTAAAGGTTGCGAGAAAAAAATTATCCATTTTTGTTAAAGTTCTCAATGGTTTTTATTTTTTCTTGTTTTCTCAGATTGGTCTGCGTTTTCTTTGTTTAGGTGTGAAAATGGGAGTGAAAGTTGCGATTACGTGTTTACATTGGTCAAAACCTTCGGCGGCGTCTTCTTCTCATGCCCTCACCTCTCCTACTTGGAAAAGGCGCAATTTTACAAGCAGTGAAGGTGGTCTCACATGGCGGTATGTGCGTAATATATTATTGCACCGGTCGGCTCTACTGGGGCCCAATTCAATGAGCCTTTTCAGGTCCTTCTCTACTGAGCTGCCGAAACGCAGAGCGCGTTCAATCGCACGCGCCAGCTTAGACTCGTTCTCAGACGAGGAGTTCTCCAAGAAAATTCAAGAATTGGCTCTGAGGTTTCAGTTGTCTGGTGATGAGTGTGAAGATTCGGAAAAGGAAGAATTGGTGGGGGATTCTAGGCAAGAACAGTATGAGAGGAATGATTCCATGTTTTTAGAGCCACCGGATTGGGTTGAGAGGGAGGAGAGTATAGAATGGAAGGCAAATAGTGTGGATCTCCCCTTTTCTCTTAGGATTATAAAGAGAAAAAAGCAGTGGGAAGAGGGGTTTCACGAAGAAGGGGAATTAGCCCAATTAGCCTCTTGCTCTGTGAAGAGAGCGTTTTCGAATATGGTGTTCATAATCCGGGAACTCCATAGCTATACATTGCAGATGAGAGAATTGTTGTTTTATGAAGATTTGCAGGGGGTTTTGGTGAGAGTTCAGAAGGAGATGCACGCCTCTTTTGTGTGGCTGTTTCAACAAGTGTTCTCGCGAACCCCAACTTTAATGGTGTATGTGATGATACTGCTAGCCAATTACAGTGTCCATTCCATGGCAATCGCTAGTGGTGGTGCCGCCATTGCTGCCCCGCTTCCACAGCAGCCTTATGCAGCTACCGAGGAGGCGGTTTCCGTGATGGAAGATCAAACTAATGCAAAACAAATGTTTGATTCTTCTTCCATTAAGACCTTTTCGGTGTCCTCTTCTAATGGGAAAAAAAGTACTTGTATTGGTGGAAGCAGTGGTGGTGGTGGAAAATTCAGGCCAACCACGGGCGCTACAGATGACGATGGGGGAACGTTTAACAGGCGACTCTCCTCGGATTATCACCAGACTGTTTTCCCTGATGGGTTGTCCACAATCGGAGGAGAAGAGTCGGTTTCTGGTCAGTTTGGCTTGGAAGAAGAGTTGAGGTTATGGAATTCTATTGAAGAAGAGGCTTCAAGAATGCAGTCTGAATTAAGAGATGAAGCTTTGGATCATGAGACCGTGCTCAGATTCGTATCGCCAATTAATGCAAAGATTGAATCAGATGATTATACTGATTATTTCAGAACAGAGCTGATGTATCAAACCGGACTTGCCCAAGAACCAAACAACACTCTTTTGCTTGCCAACTATGCTCAGTTTCTATTCCTCATTGCCCAAGATTATGACAGGTAAAAATTTTCTTCTATTTTAGATTACTTTTAGTAGTCAATTTGTTTTCCTAGCATATTAGTTCCTAGCTAATTGTATGTAGTCCATGACTTTTATGCTTCCTTGCTTGTAAAATGGTCAAAGATATGTTGCTTCATTTAACAAAACTGTTATAGTGGGTAAGTAAATGAACCATAATGGACTACTTATCGGGTATAATTTGAATTTTTGTAGAGGTTGAATCTTGATAAGGGAATATGTGGTGTAAGGCTGCAATGTAACCTCTACAAGTTGATTGGATGATAGCAATTTGCCAATTTGTAGCATCTCTGATATGCTGAAAATATCATCAATCTCTATACATTTAAATCTTTAGTCCCTATATGGCTATACTTCAACGTCGTGGACCATATATAAACTTGTGCATGATTTGGAAGTACCTAAATGTATTGAATTTGTGAATGCTATATTTGGAGATATTCCTTTAAGCAGCTTTCAATTGTTATACTGTGGAACATGGTCCACAATGCATTGTGGACTATGGGTTATGATTGATACTGCAGTTGTGTTGAATTGATACTGCAGTTGTGTTGAAAGGATACTGCAATTGTGTTGAAAGGGAACTACAGTTGCGCGGAACAGAAGCCGTGTCATCCATCTGGAACTGTAGTTGTTTTGAACGGATACTGCAGTTGTATTGAAAAGATACTGCAGTTGTGTTGAACGGATGAATGACCTTTGTTCCGTGCAACTGCAGTTTCCTTTCAACACAACTGCAGTACTTTTTCAACACAACTGCAGTATCAGCTATGATCATTCCATATAATTTGCGGATGTTGACCTGTGTTGTTGAAAACAGAGCGGAGGAATATTTCAAGAGAGCAGCTGCAGTGGAGCCTAAGGATGCAGAAGCATTGAACAAATATGCAACGTTCCTGTGGCAGGCGAGAAACGACGTCTGGGGTGCAGAACAGACGTACCAGGCAGCCATGGATGCCGACCCGAACAACCCCTTCTATCCTGCCAATTATGCTCATTTCCTGTGGAACACGGGGGGCGAAGACACCTGCTTTCCTCTTGACACTCCTGATGCCTAATCCCAAACCAAACCTACAAAAATATAACCATACACATATAGTTGTTCAATATTTCTTTTATGAAAGTTTTTCTATGAAAGTGAAATTGGCAGGATTTCGTTATCACATGGGCTGCTGCCAGGCTTGGCGTTTTCTCTTTGGTCTTTCAGATTTTTATAAGCTCACTTGGTATGAAAGCTGGAAGATAGGGTCGCATTTTATTGTAAGGCAGACCAAACAATTTTAGTGGGTTTTTCAGAGGATGGCTGTTTTGTCGGCTTCTCTCTCGTCTATCTCTCCGAAGACGTCATTTTCAGCTGCATGATTTGACGATCTGAAAGTGCCAAAGAGGACCACTCTCAACTTGGTTTTTTTTTTTTTTTTTTTTTTTTTTTTTTTTTTTTTGGCACAGTTACTTGAGTTGTATGTTCTTTGTAAGTTGCAACAGAATCAGATGGCCAAACTGTAATTAATACAACGCTGATAGATGCTTTAAACAAAATTTTGAAACCAACTTTCTTTTTAGAAGTAAAATGGCCGTTTGCAAATTGCAATAGAAAAAAAGAAAAAAAAAAGTAATTGCATCTATGAATTAATTTTGCATACACTTATAAGTTACATAGAAAAGTAAAAACAATTGATTCAAGTAGCATATGGCAGGGTATTCATTCAGTTAACCGAAAATTTTAAATCTTTAACCATTAATCGAACCGAAATTTGTGTTACTGAATTAACTGAATCGAAATTTTTTTCCGGTTAATCGGTCGGTTAACCAATTAACCGAATTTTTAAAAACAAAAATTTTAAATCCTAAAAATAACACCTAAAATAATAAATTCAATTAAAATAAAATACATACCATAATAAATTCATAACAAAATATACAAAAACAATACTGTAACAACACTATAAACATAAAAACCAGGGTTGCAAAAATCGTCCACATCGAGGAAGGCCGGAATCGGCCTCCTCCGCGACCGGCTGCCTAGGTGGTCTAGGCGGCGCCTAGACCGCCTAAGCGGCCGAACCGACGGACAGTCTCCGCCATTTTTTTTTTTTTTTTTTACATTTTCCCCAAATCCCCAAATTCATTAGAGCGCCGAGTAGCTCCGTCGAACCGCCATCATTTCCCCCACGCGTAGTAGTTTCGCCACGGCACTCGTGTTGGGCTAAGTGCACACACTCTAGGCTGTGTGCATCCGCGTAGTAAACTGTGTGCACTTACGCTGTGTCTCACTGTCTCACGGGAAGGTGTTGTCTCATTTGATGGTAAATCTATATATATATATATATATATATATATATATATATATATATATATATATATATATATATATATATATGTTATGTATGTACGTTCTGTTGTTATGTATACAGTATATGTACTCTTTTGTTTATGTTCACTGTACGCCTGTACTAATGTGGATATAACCATGAATTCCGCCCTTTCAGGCATGCTTTATTTGTTTTTGTGCTTTTTATTTTCCATAACATCTTATTTGCTCTGGTAATGTATTCATCCCTGTTAGACAGTACCCTTTAGCCATCTATCATTAAAGAACCATCCTTATACTATCATTTGAAGTTTTGAGCACAACAAACTCACCAACATGGCAACATATAAGAGCTACGGTTAGAGGTTAGTACGATCCTTATACTATCATTTGAACCATCCTTATACTACGAGCAGTCCAGGTCATTTGATTAAGAGCTACGGTTAGAGGTCAGTACGATCCTATTTATTACATATTATGGTATTATGTGATAAATTAAGACTTACATATATATATATATATATATATATATATATATGAGAAATTTTTAAATTAATTCCAACGTAATAATAATAATAACATTTAATAACTCTTTTATCAACGAACTCATTTGCAGGTTTTGATAGTGAAAAGTTGACTCATAATGCTCAATTTGATCTCTTTGAATTTTCACCCGTACGTGGATATTTCGACACTAGATAGTCAACTTAGATTTATGTCATTGATATGCGCTCTAACTCTACGTTTTCTCATTTTCAAGGGTTTTGTCGTTCTTTTTTTGAAAACCAAGTTGAGACTAGGAAAAATAGTGAATATCCATTAATTTTTTTACTGGTGAATAAATGGTCATGTTACAATAATACTAGGACTAAATGAGAATGTTCTAATAAAAAATGTCTAAAAGTGGATTCTCACCTATAAATCTAGGATAAAAAATTGGAATTAACTCTTCTAGTTAAAGAGATGTGTTTGAAAGCGTTGAAAACGTATGGTGAATAGTTGTAAGAAGAAAATATTTAGCTATAATAAATGTAACTTATATTTGTATATGATTGAAAGTAATATTAGATTTAATCAGTATATTGACACGATGACACAAATTTGAATCAAGCGTCTGCGACTGGGAGAATTTTCCACTTTGCAAAATTAATTAATCAAATGAAGCTGTAGGTGAGAAGTAATTAACAAAGCATGCACTTGAAGGGAACTTTCACCTAAAATACATAAATAAAGCATATGATCTGACTTTCCTCTTACAGATCAAGAAAAATCCAGGCAGTAACGGTTAAAGCAGTAGAAAACAATGAGAAATTGTAGCTAAAAGGGTCCGCAATAAATTGGGCGGTACATAAATGCTGGATATATGATTTTGTTGGGGAGCATTTGTCTCGAAGAATTAAGGAAACATGATTAAGGCTGAACCTAGGTGATGCCCTATGGATCAATATCTGTCAACATCATCTTAGGTTAATAATTGATTGCGAGTACAACAGTTTTTCCTCAAACATGGGGTCGCCGGCAAATAGTAAAAGAATGATACACCTACATACCCCGCTATTCATTAAGTATGTAAAAACACACCAATACTGTTAAGAAATGCACATGAAATGCACCAGTGCTACACAGAACTGACAACATGATTCTCGCTAGATATTCTATCGCAATGTTTGTCTTGCACTATAAATTTTCACCTTTAATGGATGCACACGACTAGGGTACCCGACTCGAAGGGCCCTGGTATCTAGAGCCCACCGACTGGCTGGACCTTTCCAGCTTGTGGCCTGGGTGGGAGGACCAGATTGGCCCGGTTGACGCAAGCAGTCGAGAAGCGGTGGCCGACTGGGTGCGCCCCAAAAGGCGACGATAATAAAGAATCAGGCATTTATGCTGGATTTGTGAAGATTTTTTCCTAATTCAGATTTGACAGGTATTTACGGCGGCTTGGTAGTTTAAGTAGCTTTCCTAATGTTATATTTGTTAAGATCTTTCCTTGTTTTCTTACCGAAACCTATTATTCTAGTATAAATACTCCCTTCTGGGTCACATTATTAAAGGTTATGATTTTAATACAAGCATAAGGACTCTTTCCAATTATTCTGATCTTTTGTTATCTTTCATTATTTTCTCTATGTTTTAGAGTTGGCTCGCTGAACGGTTACAACGCAGCCGTAAAATCAACATTAGCGATGACTGTCGGGTTCGATACGGAAAGTCCCGTCTCTAAACTAATTAGATGGCACAAACTCGTCGCAATATTCGCTCGAGAACCACTCGAAACGTTAATGGGAATGCCAATCCGAATGCTAGTAGGAATGCAAACGAAAACGCCAACAGTAGCGTAGTCATGATTGCTCCTTAAAAAGTCAACTATGGCTCCGTTTTGGTGAGTAGTTAAGTCACCAACTTCCTGATCTACGCCAACAGCTCAATCGTAAAATCTCGGTTAAGTGGTCAGTGGCCAACAACGAGTGACCATCCATACCTCCGGCGGTGGTGCCGATCGCAGCGTCGAATCCTCCGGCAGCTCCCGCACCAGGCCTTGCCGACGTAATCACCCAGGTAATCTTAGCCTATGTGGGAGAGCGGGTATTTTGCCATTGCTAGGTAGACAACAGGCGTCGAATCCATCAATTTCGATTGGATCAGAACATACGTGGGGTCTCTCATGACAGTGGTCGCTCTAAGAGTTTAAACGATCGCGCTATCAGCCAAATTCAATCTGAAGAGCCAGCCCAATCACGCCGAGGTCTTACAGCACCCACTTTGTTAGTTAGAAATCGGATGAGCGGTCGAGCCGGATGTTGCTCGCCCAATCGACCAGGGGGGTGGGGCTACGGAACACTCTGGAGTAGGACTCATGAAGGACGATTTGAGTAGGTATCTGGTTAACCAGCGCGACCGACTTGGAAAGTAGTAGGGAGATACCAGCCAGGAGAACTTGCGCCTAGCCTGGCGTTGCGGATGCGGCAAGAGAAGTTATGGATTTGCGGCGTAAGATGGAAGAGAAATAAACGCTGACTACCAAACCTCTGCTAATTGTTTCTCCCTTCAAGATAGAAGTAATGAATTATAAGGCACACTCAAATTAAACTTCATGCTACCAAAGCATCCCACGTATGACGGTTCGAGGGACCCGCGTGACCACGTGATCAGTTACCAGGCCAAGATGCAGGTGATCGGCATCACCGATCCGTTGATCTATCAGGCATTCTTTCCTATGCTAACTAGCCAAGCACAAAGGTGGTTCGCCAGCTTACCACCACGATCGATCAGTTGCTTTGAGCAATTGGCAGAGGAGTTCTTGACGCAATATGCGGGCATCATGAAACCAAAGAAGTTCTCTGATTTGGCTTGGATACACTAAGATGAGGGAGAGAGCATACAATACCGAAATGTTCTTGTATTTAACGATATTTAAACTGATTTGTTGATAAAGGACCAAAAATGGTCATGCCACAATAATAATAGGACCAAAAGTGGGTGTTCTAATAAAAAAGGACTAAAAGTGGATTGTCACCTATAAATCTAGGACCAAAAATGGAATTAACTCAGTATTTTTACTATTCTTCTATAGAATTCATGAGGGAATTTTTCTAAACAAATGACTTAAGTTACACAATTGATGAATTTCTCAGAAAAATATCAGGAGTAGTTTAAAATCTTCTTGTAGTTAATTAAAAGCTCTTATTTGAATATCCTTAGTAAAAAAAATCGTAACGCTTTTGGAAAATGTGTATTACATGCCTGAATATTTTGATAAAGTGTTTCCTAGTCAACCCTAGGAGACCAAATTTCTATCATTCCTAATCATTATTTACATTGTAACGGGTAAAAATTAATTTCATTCCAATTATAATTATAAGATTATTACCAAAATCAGTTACATAATACCTCATCAAATGCAAACAACGCTCTCTATTTGAGTATATTAATCCGTAAGTGATCAATCATTATTGTGTGGATCATACTATTAAATAATATACATTCAGTATAAAAACAATGTACTTTTAATATATTAAAAATGTACATTGTATTTAGGAGATGTACATTATTTGTGTACTGAATGCATATTATATTGTATAATGTACACTCACTACACAAATAATGTACATTTAGTATATTACAAATATATTTTTTGTTAAGGTCTATACAGCACTATGTGGACCATGGTCCACACAATAATTTGCCCTGATGATGTGGCCAAGGAGGATGTTTCTAGCCCGTCTAAAGACTAATCACTATTGTGTGGACTATACTATCAAATAATGTACATTCATTACACAAATAATCAATAGCGTAGCCAGAAAAATTGTTCAGTAGGGCGAAACATAAAAGGAATATAATTATAAATATTGTTAGATATGGACGAAAAATAAAACACTTCAAAACTTTATAAAAATATTCATAACAATATATGAAACATAATTAATTTGATAAAATAGTTTAAATAAAAAAACATATTATAAATTACACACCTCTTTATTATTTTTTAACAAAGTTTATATATATATATATATATATATATATATATATATATATATATATATATATATATATATATATATATATATATATATATATATAGAATTACATTCCAGTAAAAACATGCCTTAAAATACAAACTTGTGGATTAATTTGGAGCGTTTATTTTCTCATTCTACGGACTTGATTTGTTTTAAATTTTCAAATTTTATATATGGTATTAGTGTCTACCGTGTTATGTTTTTATTTTGGTGGGGGGCAATTGGGGATTTTTACTTTTATTCTCTCACTCTTCCTTTTAACTCGCTGCTGTAGTTCCTTTTGCTATGCACGATCCTTCTCCTCTCTTCAACCGCATAGCTCTGAAAAAGTAGTAATCACTCTCCTTCCACGCAGATGGTGCTTGCTAGGGACGGCAGACGAGGGAAACGGCGGGGACCACCAGGTTCAGTTGTCAGATGCGGTATGTTTTTCTCCCGTTTTTGTTGTTTTATTG
>CP025650.1:15112745-15169047 GCA_003576665.1 Ipomoea trifida
TATAATTTGAGTTAGATATTTAAATAAAAAAATTCGACATTCAATTACCCATGTATAAACTTCTCCTATATAATCTTGCATTGATATACTTTCAAATATTTATTTAAATATAAACATTGGGCATTAACATATTCGCGCAATGCGTGTATAAAACTAGTATTTTAATACATTTTTATTGACATTTTATAGAGTCGTTCAAAACTTTTTAAAACTTTATAACTCTATAAAAATCTATACCAAAAAAAAAAAACATTCATAAACTTTTATCAACTTTTTTATTTTTTAAAGTTTACAAAATCATTGAAATTCTAAATTGAGTACATCATCCTTACAAATTTTCAATGATTTTGATTCTTATCGTTTATAATTTTCTTACTAAACATGTTAATATATATCATAAAATTCTTCTTATTATATACTTCTTCACCCACCTCAACATTCTCAACATTATTATTTTTATCCATAGTATGGTGGGACTTATATGCTAATTACTTAATTATATAGTATTAATAAGTGTAAGTATACAAATGATACACATTTGGACCACCTTTAATTGGCTTAATTATTAGTCAAAAACATTGGTTATTTTATTAGGTGGTTTTTTTAGTTCGCTGGATCAGTTCTGGATCAACGTCAGAGTACTCTTCACGCAGTCTGGATTAGCGCTAGTGAGCAGTCCAGTGGGCAGTTTTATTCAAATTGTATTTAGTCTTCATGATCCACTATTTTTGCTCAGATTTAATCTACTGATCGACGCTTATTTTGAGTAGATCTCATCAGCAAAAATTCAAGATTTATTGGTTAATGGTTCGACTCTAAATAGAGCTCAAATTCATGGGATTTATTACTAACTTTCTACACCTTATTCTGGTCCAGATTAATACGAGAGCTCTATACAATTTTATTATTGCTATCTTAAGCATTAAATCAGCGTGGTGAAGTGTTTGATGTTGCGGGATTGCTAAAGGTTGTTCGTGGCGTCACTTGGTCAGCTAGTAGATGATGAAGGCATAGATATGAGCGTTTTTGTAACCATTGATGTTGTATGGTTGTTTTGTGACTCTTTGTAACCCCTTGTGATCATCTAGTGGATTTGGCTGACATGAAGTGCCTCACAGACGTAGAAGTGTAGCTCCGAACTGCATAAACAATTCTCGGTGTCTAGGTCTGTTTTCTTTGCTTTATTGTTTGTTTACTTTATTTATCTGTTTCTAATCCGTTAATTAATTCAAATAAAAAATCTTGATAAAAATTAGTAGGAACCTTAGACCTATCTTGTAGATTAAAGATCCACGATACAATTTCTATTGGTATCAGATCCCGGGGACTTAAGTTATTAGTCTAATCGATCTGGCTTCAAAATCGTGTTTCTTAAACTCAATAATTGACCTTGCTTTTGTGTTTATTTTAGCTTGTACGATCTCATCTGGTGCTAAGTGTTTCAGAATGAATAGACCTCCTCCGACATTAATTGGTGGCAATTATGCTTACTGAAAAGCCCGTACCAGGATACACCTCAGAGCTCAAGGGAAACTCATATGGCAATCTGCTCTAACAGGATGGATCACCCCACCAAAGATGGTGAGAAAGAAGGCAATCCAAAAGTCATTGAACTTGAAGTGGAATGGACTACAGCAGAAATGACATCAGCAAGCTACAACAGTAAAGCACTTGATATTATTTTTTCTTTAATTAGCACTTGAATGAGGATGAAAACATCGTTAGCTTCAATAAACGTGTTCAGGAGATCGAAAACCGTGAAACTACTCTGGATGAACCATTCTCTCAACAAAAATTAATCAATAAGGTATTAAGATCCCTCCCCACCTCGGTTCAGAATGAAGATAACTGTTATTCAAGAACACTCTGCGTGGGAAAATCAAAGTTTGGCTCAATTAATGGGTAATCTTAAAACATACGAAATGGAAATTCTGACTGACCATTCTAGAAAAAAAAATGTTGCTTTTACAGCTGGCGAATAGGACACTATGTCTGATCCAGATGAAGTTGAGGATGATGATTTAGTGGTGTTACTAACCAAACATTTCAATAAGATTTTGAAACAGGTCAAACAAAAGAATAGCTTCCGCGGCAACAAATCACAAAATCACAAAGGATCAAACTCAAATATGTCGAAAAGCACATCAAAGTCAAATGGGTCAAATTTCAAACCATCTACATCTCGGTCATCCCAGACTAGAGAAAAGACAGGTAGCTAGTAAAGGCATTCGCTGCTACGAATTTGAAGGTTATGGTCACGTGCAGGGTGAATGTGCCACCTATTTAAGAAGAAAGAAGTTAATGGTTGCGCTAACCTAGAGTGGCAATGAGGCTGATCCAGAAGCTGGATCTGATATAGAAGAAATTTCAGGCAACTTTGTTCCATTCACAGCTAGAACTAGTGCTAATCTAGAAGCTGAAGATGTAGCTAACTTAGAAGGCGGTGAATACAACTCTACAGAAAATCTTGAAACTCCTGAATTTTGTTATGGAGTAGAGTACAAAAAATTGTATCCCAAATGAGAAATTTTGCTTAAAGACATCCGGTCTATGTGTAGTCAGATCAGGTAGGAATATTAGAAAAAGCTAGCAAAGTGTACAAGAATCAAATAGCTGCCAAAGACCTACTGCTCAAAGCTGCTACTGAACAAGAAGATAAACTAAAGCAGGAAGTGATGATGCTAAAATAGGAGTTAAGCACACTCAAGAAGCAGATCCAAATGATCGACACCACCTCAACTCTTGATGAAATTCTCGACACTAGTAGGTAATCATCCACAAAGTTTGGTCTTGGCTTCACCGGGAGTAAAAACAACATCCAAATTGTCTTTGTCAAAGCAACTGGACCAGGTCCAAACGATATTCAAAAAACCAATACAGCAAGGCAACGTCATAATATGGTAAGGAAATATAATCGTGCTTATAAGCCTTATAATGCCATCTGTCATTATTGCAGGATTCGAGGCTACACTAGACCAGAATGCTTCTATTTTTATAAGGATCAAAGGGCCGAGAAATACACTCACAACCGCATTGCACCATTTGTAAAACAAGTTTGGGTCAGGAAAGCTGATTTTATATCTCATTTTATACCACACGCAGCTCAAGAGAACAATGGTTCTCGGGACTAGTGGAAGATAGAGAGATTGGATTATAAAATCTACATTGAACGATCATCGTCGAAATAAAACTAGGTATTTTATAATTCAATAAGTAAAATTTCTTTTCTAATAAGATTTTGCTTTCTAGTTTAAATCCAGAACTTTGTTCAGAGGTGGAATCTCAAAATTAGAATCTCTAAATTATTTTCGAACTCAATGCATCATTAAAAGCTGAAGGGAAAATCTCTTCAGGAGTATTGGTACCTTCTAATTCTTATTCTTTAGTTGGTATTGCCTTAATACCTAAGCCTTGAAATCCCATTGTTTTTACTGTCAATTTACATGTTATTTATGCTTCCTTTATTTATGCTTTCTTTAAATGTGCCCAAGTTGATTTTCTTTATTCTATCCGTGTTTTTCCTTTTTTAAAAAAATGTTTTATTCTCTGGACTTGTGCTTGCTTTATCGGTTACTGAACCTATTTTGATTGAATTTCTTGTATCTGGTCTAGAGTTAATCTATGTGTTTCTCTGAATTATTGTCTGAATCTGATATTGCTATTCTTGTTATGTCATTTGTGTTATTTATTTGGTACAGTCATGACCGTATTTGACTTTGTGTGTGTGCCTTTTGTGTTAACTGTTATGAATATGTGCCCAAATCTGCTTTATCTGAATGTGATTACTGTTTTATGTGATCATCTTCTTGCATTATTTGACCCAAAATGGCATTTTCTAAATTTGTGGCTATAAGTGCTTCTGCGTTATTTGTTGGGTTGTTTTCCAAGTTGCATGTGTCTAGTTCTGGGTTTCTCGTTTCTTTTTTTACTTTTGCAGGTTCCTATTACAGCTTCAAGAAACTTGCTCTAAGAGTTATCTTATTATGATGCAATTGTGTTGAAGTTGTCACAACATACAAATTAAGGGGGAGCATGGTTATCTAATTATCATATTATTTGGTTAATCATCCGGATTATCATATTATTTAGATCTTCATATCATTTGGATTATTATCTTATATAGACTACCTTACTGATTGATAGATTCTTTTGTTGATGAATGCGATTGATTAATTTACTATATCCAAGTGGTGAATATGGAGATTCTCAGTGATGCATGGATAAGATATGTGATGATGGATAGTTTGGAGAATTGGTTGCGACTACAGATCTTCTGGGCACTCCGCTAGCTTCCAATCATAAATCTAGATGATCACCTTTGGCACTTGTGACAGCCCTAAATTTCGTCACTATTTTCCCAAAATTAGTCACTAGTTTTGTTACAAAATGTTTTTGGTCAAAATTGTTTCTTTTTTGAAAATTGGTCAAAATTGTTTCTAAAAATACATTTTCAGAAAATTTCAGTTCAGTGCAGCCCGAAAAATTAATTCGGTAAACGTACTTCCCGAAGTCCTTTTTACTTCAAATTTTTATGGTAGAACCTAAACTTATATTACTTGATGTCCATAAAAACCTTTGGTCATTTTGATCTTCGAATAAATACAGAAAATTTCATTTTTGCTCTTGGTAGTGTGCTGTCCATAATTTTTCTCTCTGGATTAGCTTTGGAAAAAAATTCGAAAACCATACTTCTACTCCTTAGATTGTTATGAAATTTTATATAGAGCTTCTAGACTTACTGAACTACATATTTGAAAAAATGGAACCATTTTACATTATCCAAATTTCCCAATAAATTTCGGAATCCTGCTGCCAGTCATTTTCTATATATATATATATATATATATATATATATATATATATATATATATATATATTAATCAAATGTGGCCGTGCTCTTAGGTGTGGCCGTGCGGTCACACACCACTCAATGTTACGAAATACACCACTCAATGTTAAGAAACACACCACAATGAAAATATACAAAAACACCATAAAACACACCACACACCCAAAATAATGCACCATAACTCCCATGTCCCTAATGGTGCATTTGCTAATACTGTGTGGTGTATATTTGCATACCTAGTGGTGTGTTTTTGGGTGATGCGTCCCTAACGATGCATATTTGTGTGGTGCATTTTCTAACACTGAGTGGTGTATATCTGTATACATAGTGGTGAGGCCGCACTGTTCACACCTAAGAGCAAGGCCACACTTGAACATGACCCTATATATATATATATATATGTATGTATGTATGTATGTATGTATGTATGTATGTATGTACATACGTACGTACGTACGTATGTATGTATACTAGATATGTACGTATGTATATGTGTAATATTTAGTTGGCAAGACATATTGTTTTGTCTTGTTTCCACCTTGAAAGCTTAAATGGCTTGACAAACCATTTGGTCTCCTCTCTTCAAAGTCTTTCTAATATGACTAAGTGTAGCAAACCATTTGGACTCCCCTATGTCTTTCTCTTCAAGACTTGTCTTCCTTTCCCTTTTGCCTATAAATAGAGGGGTTGTGTGGTGAGGAAAAATCAGGAGAAGTGAGGAGAGAAATCATATATGTGTGGGAGAAGAATTGAGCAAGTGAAGTAGAAGAGTTGGTTATTGGTAAGATTTCATGTTCACTAAAATTATATATTTTGCCCTAATATATATAAGTATATTTTGATGATATATGACTATGATATGATATGATATGATATGATATGATATGAAAACTGTGTTTTGCAAAAGGATGTGCATTATAATGTCCATGTGATTACAAGTACATTTGCATATTGTGTGTGATGATTCTTGAAAAATCAGGAATTGATTTTTACGGGTCAAACCATGTGTTGAGTAAATGCTTGGCTTGACAAATTTTGGTGTGATATATATTCATATGGTAAAATTTTATTATCATATTGTGAAATTATATTTGGAGAAAAATTATTGTGGAGAAATTATTTCTAAGAAAATATTTATATTTTAGAGGAAAACTTATTTGGAGAAATTATATATATTGGAGAAAATTGCATTTTGTGGATAAAGTATTTGTTTGTGGAGAAATGATTTATTTTAGAGAAATCATTATTCTGTGTGGTGTTCAGTTGTGGTATACTGTTCACTTGGATTAATTACTATTCAGCTGGCTTGGAATCCCATGAGAGTGTATCACATAGGTTATGATTCAGTTTTCAAATTGGTTAAGTGGTGAGGTATCCGGTGGTGCTACTTGGATCATATATGACGGTAATAATGTGTTACCGGGTATATTATTTGAATGTAATGTTGATACAATGTTTGAGTGCAGTGCTCAGTGTACAAATGAGTTCAGTATGTGTTTTGTCTAAGTTCAAGTGTTGTCTCCTTGCAAGTGTTGTGAGCGTCCTTTATATTCCTGAGCGCAACGTTCCATCTTCAATGCGCAGTCAATGGAGCATCAATGCTGAGCGCAGTAAATGGAGTATCAATGCTGATGAGCCGTTGGAGTGTTGAGGAGCCGTTGGAGTGATTGCTGAACAGCTAGTTTGAACGTCTACTCATTGTTTTAGGTCTGCTTGCCTGATTACTCTGTCAATATACTACCAGTGGCTTGGAATACTCTTGGGTGTGCACATATGTTTTAGTCCAGTTTCTAAATTAATTTGATGAGATTTATTAATTCTCCATTTATAAATATTAATTTTCTATACCATGGAAAATGTACCTTCATATATATGTTTTTGGAAAATTATAAAAGTATGATGGTATTTTGAAAATATAAAATCCAAACCTATATTTTACGGCGTGAAATGGAATTTACTTAGCTTATGCTAATTTTGGGATACACCTCATATTTTTGTGTTAAATGATTCTTACAGTTAAACATGAATAAGGATTCGAGATGAGGACTTCGATTAGTCTGTCTTAGAATAGACACCTTAGAAGTTTTGGTATTTTGAAAAATACGTTGTTGTATAATTGTATTAAAATGGACTTTAGTATTATTTGATGTTTTTTAGAGTGGTAAGTTTAGTCTTAGCGTTTGGGTATAGGAGAGATACCTAAGCGTGGCGGTAACACCCATTTGTTTTGGTTAGATGTATAAGCTTCCGCAATGTATTGTATTGGTGATTTTGTTAGTAAATTAAGCAGTAAAAATTGGGGTGTTACAAGTAGGTATCAGAGCGGTACGAACCTTTGGGTTACTAGAAAGCCTAAGTTGAGAATTTTTGGGATAGAAATTTAAGTTGAAATTGTTAAGTAATCCTTAGAGAAATATTGACTTGAATATTTGGTTTGAGGAATTGTTTATGTGAGAAGTAAGGTAGCTTGGAGGACTAAGCCTTTTCTTAACAGGGGTAGATTGTGACATCCCTAAATTTCGTCACTATTTTCCCAAAATTCTTCAATAGTTTTGTTACAAAAAATTTTTGGTCAAAATTGTTTCTAACCATTCCTTTTTAGAAAATTTCAGCTCAGCGCAACCCGAAAGATTAATTCGGTAAACGTACTTCCCGAACTCCTTTTTACTTCAAATTTTTATGGTAGAGCCTAAATTTATAGTACTTGGTGTCCATAAAAACCTTTGGTCATTTTGATCTTCGAATAAATACAGAAAATTTCATTTTTGCCCTTGGCAGTGTGCTATCCAGAATTTTTCTCTCTGGACTAGCTTTGGAAAAAAATTCGAAAACCATACTTCTACTCCTTAGATTGTTATGAAATTTTATATGTAGCTTCTTTTTTTTTTTTTTTTTTTGAGAATATATGCTTCTAGACTTACTGAACTACATATTTGAAAAAATGGAACCATTTTACATTACCCAAATTTTCCAATAAATTTCGGAATCCTGCTGCCAGTTCATTTTCTCTCTCTCTCTCTCTTCATATATATATATATATATATATATATATATATATATATATATATATACAACAAAAAAGAAATACTACGTCATAGAATTTACGTAAGATTAAAATATGATTCGTTGATATATATATATAGGGGCATGTCTAGATCAACGAATCATATTTTATTATTAACTTATTACGTCAATTTTAGAAAATCTTACGTAAATTCTATGACGTAGTATTTCTTTTTTGTTGTAGTGCTCAGTGGCTCAACAGGTAGGGCCAAATGTCGTTGTGCATAAGTGATTTCCCTACTTTAAGCATAATCAAACATTGCGGTGGCCGATTTTCAAACATTGGTTTCTTCTCCTAAATACTGCCTATTATTATTTTTTACCTTTCTTATTTTTCATTGCATTGTACAAAAGTAGGGAATGTAAATGATAATGAGTTTTATGATTATTAAAGATTTGAAGCCAATAGTAAAATAATAAAACTTGGCAAACAAATATTATAATAAATATCAAATTCGATAATAGGATATAAAAGTCATCAACTAAATGCCACCAATAAATGTAACTTTGTTTCACTAAGGCTCTGTTTGACACGCTTAGCTGATGAAGAGTAAAAACTGAAAAACTAATAGCTGAAGCTAAAAATCTAGTAGCTAATAAGCTAACTGATTGAAATTAAGGTGTTGTTTGTCTCTCGCCTTAATGAATATGTATGGTAAAGAACTAGAATGAGAAGAATGTTTAGAAAAAATACATGTACAATAAAGAACGGGGAAGAGAAGAGTGTTTAAGATTTTGATTAAAGAATGATAAATGGTGTAATTTTTTTTCAAATTAATAAGGATAATAAAGAAAAAAATGTTAAAAGTCTGTAGCATATTTTGAAACGCTACTTGAAAGAGCATTTCAAAATAATTTATTATTTTAAGCTTTCCATGTTTTGCTAAGCATGGTTATAGCTTATATATATCTTAGTATATGTTACAAGTTATAAAATAAGTTCTACAAAACAAAAACCTAGTTCAAACTTTGACTTGATAAAACATAATCTTGGCCGTCAAACCTATTCTCCCAGAAGATATCAATGTCGGACCCATATTCAAAACTCAAATCATTCATTTCATTACATGCACACTATAATATAATTCTAAAATGTTATATTGTACTTTTAACATTTCAAATATAAAAACTACTACTTAAACTATTATTCTTTTGAAAATAAAAAAACAAAAAATCTATCTATTAGTGAAATAAAAGGAGTAGTTTAACAATTCCAGGTGGACGGGGTGTCAAACAAACTCTATTATATATATAAAATAATAAAATTCAAGTATCAATTCAAGATAGTGGTGTCTACCGCGAGAAGAAAAGCTAAAGGAGCTAGCTAGCATTTACAAAAATTAACCCCATTAATGTCGCATACCATAATTAAGTGGTCAAAAAATTGAATATGAATGTAACGGTTCAATAAATATCAGAGTTTGAATTTTCAATAATGGAATGAATTTTAACCTCGAGACAAAAAAATCACTTAAAGTTTATATTACCGAAATACATCTTGCAATTAATTAGATTAATGCTATATGCGCATAGAAGCTAGAGCTAGGGCAGAATTTTATGAATTATAATTCATATTTAACCTGCAGCAGTCACAAACGAAAATAGTAACGTTCAACTAACTAAACATATATTATAATAATAATAATAATAATAATAATAATCCAAAACACTTTGAGAAAGTACGAATACCTTAAAAAAATTCTGCATGCGGTAATTCGATAATACTTAAGAGAAATTAATTAATTAATTAATGATGAGAAGAAGGAAAGACCAACTCCATTAGATCAATATCCTTGGATGCATGATTCCTTCGTCCGCCATGATAACTACGCACAAAGAGCTCCCCGCCGTTAGATGAAGATGAAGAAGGAGGTGTGGGCCCATCCAAAAAGTTTGACAGGTAGCGATCAGGACAACGTTGCAGTGGAGTAGTAGTAGTGTTGAAAACGTTGTTGGGATTAGGAAAGTAGAACCTGCTGCTGCTGCGGCGGCGGCAGTTTTCCTCGTCCTCCTCTTTGGGCTTACTGTCCATGATCGGCGAGTTATTAGTCTTGGGAGTGGTTTTCCCAAACAAGGCTTCCATGAAGTTCATCTCCTCGTCGTTTGTGGGGTGAGTGAGCAAGGAGGGAGAAGAGCCGGCGCCGGCGCCGTCGTCGTAGTCGTCGGAGCCAAATTGGATCGAAGGGTCCTCTGAAACACTGCTGATTCCGCCGGCGCCGGTGCCGGAGGGAGGAGGAGGAGCGTCGACGACGACGTTGAAACACTTTGCGATGATGTAATCTTGAAGGACGGTGGATCTAGTTTTCTTGGACGATGCAGATGCAGAAACGCCTTTTCCATTATTGTTTTGTTTCCTGTTATTATTATTGGACTTTCTCCTGGAATTCTGCCTTCTTTTGGTGGCGTTCCAATGATTCTTGATCGCGTTTTCGGTCCTTCCGGGGATCCTTTTCGCGATCTCAGCCCATTTGTTCCCAAGCTTCTCGTGTTCCTCCACTAACAACCTCTCTTCTTCCTCACTCCATCCATCTTTCTGTATCATTGCACAATTAGATTACCTTATTATATTGGAAATCACAATATAATCATCACCACCAAAAAAAAAATTATATACGTCCCAAAATGGTTGTCTGGTTCGTTTAACATGCTTGACTGAAGTAAAAATTTATATATTTAGAAACTACATTAAAAGTACTATTAAACACAAAAAATTAAATTTAAAAATAATAACAAATTACTAAAGAAAATAAACAAAGAAGAAAGAGTTGGTTTGACCAATGAATAGTAAATAGGACAGGTAAATTGGAATAAAGGGAGTAATAAATATAAAATAAAACTAGGTAAACTTTAATTTTATAACAAATTATTCACGTTTTTATTGTTTGTCGGGATGGCATCAGATCACAAGAATATTATTCAGGCCAGGCTCCCAACACCCACATTAAACAAAATGTGACAACCCAGTCAAAGGTTACCATCTTACTCTAATACTCTATTAAAAACTCACATGTTCAATATCTATTAAATTTATTTTTTTTTCCTTAAATGTATCCAAAAATGCGAGGAGAATGTGTTAAAGCATGCCAAAAACCAAAGTACACTTCCAATTTCAGCTCTGTACTACCAAACACATCCACACCAATTTTATTTTTTTTTTAAAACTAATTCTAATAAAGTAGATAATCACGTATTATTTGAAATTTTATGTGCCTGGTATTTTGAAACATCTCCTAGGACATTATGAACAAACTTTTTTGTGAACATAGATTGTGTGAATTGGTCAAACTAACATGCTTTTGGGTGAAATTTTTGTGATAAAAACAAATTAATAAGAACAATGAACACTCTAATTGGTAATATTTTTTTGGTCAAAGGAGCTAATAAGAAAACGTGACTTAATGCCAACACAACATGTAACGGAAGTGGCATTGCAAAAAAAACCCTAATGTGCTGCTTCATGCCAAAAATAAAAATGTCTCATCCATCCATCGAAGAATAAACCTTAAATCTTAAGATAAATTTTTAAAAACAAGAGAATCTAATGAAAAATGTGTGTTTTTAGTCACTCAATTATACAAATTTATTCGTATAAATCATTTAACCATGGTAGAATACATCTCTAAATTAAAATAAAAAATAAAAAATTCTCTCAAGCAAAATAATGAAATCATGAACTTCTATTGCAATTCGATTCATATTTCTTGTCGGGTAAGCAAGCATTTTTGACAAAATATACATATAGACACATTTCTTTCTAATACAAGTTCACACAATTTCATTACTGGATGCATGAAAGTTAGAGTGAATTCTATAGGATGAAAATATTAGGCCGGATTAAAACAATTACAACCGCATAATTATTGACTAAAAACAAAATTTTTTTTTTCTTCTAGAATCTAATTAAGGGAAAATCCAAGGTTTTAGATTGCTTGTCCAGACACAAAAAAACATAGAGGAATTCGCAACTGAAAATCAAAATAAAAAAAGTATAACCTAATCATGTATAAAGTAGAAAATATAACCTTAATATCAGGACGCAAATGATTGTGCCACCTCTCACGACATTGTTTTCCGGCTCGACCGACCATGTTCTCGGCAATCTGCGACCATTTTCTCATCCCAAACTGCTTAACCAACCTCATCAAAACCCTTCAACCACCAAAGGAAACAAAACAACATTTCAATACAATTGATTTAGCAGATGATTAAGTTTAGCATTAAAAAAAAAAAAACACAAATAAAGAACTTTTTGAAGTAAATTTTTTTTTTCTTAACCTGTCTTCTTCTTCACTCCACTGACCCTTGATTAGGGTTGAAGAAGAAGAGGAGCCTGAACCATGATTATCATTAGCCCTTTTCCCAGCATCTACTACTTTATTAGCATCATTGATGAGTGATCTGAGTTCTTGTCTGATAGTTTGGCCATGATGATGAGAATCTACAAAGCTTGCTTCTGGGAGGCTTGGCCAAGAGGGTGCATGGCCATGAAGAGAATTCTCATAAACCCCATTCTCTGGGGGACAAATTTGCCCTTCATCTTCCACATTTAGGGCTTGTTGATGATTCCACAAGAACCTATCTATGGGTGATGGTAGAAATGGATGAGAAGGGTGATTATGGAAATTCACATGCCCAAAGCTTCCTCCTCCTCCTCCTTCCATGACAGAAGAAGAGAAAATTAGGGAAAGCTTTTAAAGATCAGAGAAAGGGTTCTGAATTCTGAGCTTTGTTTACTCGGAAGAAAGTAGAAAATTAGCAAATATGAGTAATAAAGAGCTTATTATAAGGCCTGTAATGAGGCATTAAAAGTCATGTGGAATCGCAGCCGTTGATTTCACGCCAAATCCAACGGCGGAGGCTTGTAGAAGATGTGTAACTCCTGAGCTTCTTCAAGTTTTAGGACAAATATGGAAATAAAAAAAGAGGTGGAGAGATTATTGCATGTCAATAAATTGTTTTCTTAATCATTTTAATTCATTAATTTTTATAAGGAGAAAATTACTCATGATTGAATTCATTATCGAGTATTTATTACTCGTTCCTTGCCATGTAATCTGGTATTATATTCCCCTATTTTGACACATTTTATTATTCGATTTACGGGGAAGCGCATCACAATAATTTTGAATGTGCGCTTTGGATGAAGCGCTATGGGTGAAGTTGCAATATAATCTAGATTACCCATACACAGCTCTCATGAACAGTCAAACTTGAAACTTTATATTTATCAAGTTAATTTTCTTACCAACTTATATGAAATTGAACCTATTTTAAAATGTCTAGTGAAATATATGATGCACAAAAATAATTTACGATAGCATTTTTTTTTTTGTTTCGAAAATATTTCTTTAGTACTTTTTACAAACTTGTTTGGAAACGTTTTTTACCACTGTACCATTTCTTTTAAAAATTCAAAAAAGTTACAATCCATTTTGTAATTAACCAACAAAAAAAAATTGTTTTTGAAACCAGATCAGAAACAATTTCCACATCTAAATTTTATATATATATATATATATATATATATATATATATATATTATGACATCTATGGAAAAAAATGTAAATTCATAGTCCTAACCTATTGTCAGTAATTGTATTCTATAGATCTTGGTAATATTTATTCTTGTAAGTTAAGGAACGTAACTTAAGAGCACCTAAATAATCTTTGTAATATTCGTTGTAGTAGGATTACATGTAAATGTCAATATAAGACTAATATCAGACATTGGTGTCTTAAAATAGTATTTTTTAATTAAAAGATCCTTATTAGCAGTGGCGAATCCAGCATGGGGCAGCTGCCCCCACTCACCCCACCCCACCCCCATATAGCCCTTATATATATATCACCCCACCTCACCCCCCATATAACCCTTATATATATATGTAACGGTCTGGGGAGTTTGCTAAGAATAGAAAGAAGAAGTCGAGAGAGAGTAGAGAGAAAGGGAGGGAGAGAATTGAAAAGAGAACTGAATTTGCATTTAAAAAACATAGCATTTTCCTTCTTCTGCGATTACATTTATTCAAAAACAAATAACTGCCAACATACACAAAACGGTGTCGTCTGATAGCTAACCGTTCGGTTAGTTGCAGCCTTCAAACGACGTCGCACGATCTCAACCCCTTAACCGCCAACTTCAAACGCTGCGTTTTAGCCCCCATCTGCGCAGGCTTCCGCTTCATCCCCTTCCTTCAGTTTATTCATTTGGACCCTCAGGGATCGTTACACTATCCTCCCCTCCACCAGATCCTTGTCCCCAAGGATCGAATGAGGGAAACTGCTTCACAATATGATGATAGTCTTCCCATGTAGTTGCTTCCACTGGTAGGTTAGCCCATTGCACTAGGATTTGAGCTATAGGCTTATTATTCCTGTTGATCAGCCTCTTATTGAGAGCAGCTACTGGCTCTGCTAGGACCTCCCCTCCTGATCCCACTAATGGTGGTTCTGCTTGAGGGACAATGTGTTCCCCTACCTGCTTCTTCAGTTGGGAAATATGGAACACAGAATGAATCTGTGAACCAGGGGGTAGAGCTAATCGATATGCTACTGCTCCTACCCTTTCAACCACCAAGTAAGGCCCATAATACTTAGCAGAAAGCTTAATATTAGTCCTTACTGCCACTGAGGTTTGTCTATAGGGTTGTACCTTCAAATAAACCCAATCTCCCACCTGTAATTCTCTTTCACTCCTGTGCTTGTCTGCTTGCTGTTTCATTCTCTGTTGAGCCAACCTCAAATTGTCTTTTAAAACAGCCATCATGGTGTCTCTTTCTGCCATCCACTCATTCCCTTGTTCAGATCTCAGAGCTAGCATAGGTGGTTTATAGCCATACAGGGCTTGGAATGGAGTGCATTGCAGTGAAGAGTGAAAGTTTGTGTTGTACCAATATTCAGCCATATGCAACCATTTCACCCAAGACTTAGGTTTATGAAATACCATGCACCTTAGGTAAGTTTCCAAGCATCTGTTTACCCTCTCAGTCTGCCTATCAGATTGTGGATGATAAGTTGTAGACATACTCAATTGGATCTGCAGTTGTTTGAAAAGAGTCTGCCAGAATTTGCTTAGGAAAACCTTATCCCTATCTGACACAATGTTCTCAGGTAGTCCATGAAGTTTATAGATGTTTTCCATGAATTCCCAAGCCACAGATTCTGCAGTGTAAGGATGGGACATAGCTATGAAATGGTTGTACTTTGTCAATATGTCTACCACAACTAAGATCACCTCCTTCCCATGGGATTTAGGTAATCCCTCCACAAAGTCCATAGAAATCCCTTTCCATGCTTGATCTGGGATAGTTAAGGGCTGTAATAATCCTGGGGAAGCTACATTTTCAGTCTTGCATCTTTGACACACATCACACTGTCTAACCATGGCTGCTATTTCTGCTTTCATTCCCCTCCAGTAAAATAATGATCTCAACCTTTGGTAAGTTCCCTGTTGCCTTGAATGACCCCCTAGGGGTGAGTCATGCATCTGAGTCATCAATTTTCCTCTCAGATTCCCTCCACTGCCAATGTAAAGTCTCTGCTTGTACTTAATCAACCCATCACTCATTGTTATTTTAGGATTCTGGTCAGGTGTAATAAGGGTGGTAGTCAACATCTCTTTTGCCCAATCATCATTCTCATAGCTTTGGGCTATCTCCCCTACCCACTGGGGTTTGACACTAGAAATGGCATTCATTTCAGTGCCCTCATGATCCACCATTCTCCTGGAAAGTGCATCAGCTGCACAGTTATCAACCCCTCTCTTATATTGTATTGTATACTGCAACTTCAGTAATTTAGCTAGTCCATTCTGTTGAATGGCAGTGGTTATTTTCTGTTCTAGGAGGAATTTCAATCTGTGGTGATCAGTTTTGATAATGAAATGCCTCCCTATTAGGTAAGATCTCCATTTCTCCACAGCATTGATAATGGAGAGATATTCCTTCTCATATATAGACAGCCCAAGGTGTTTGTCTCCAAAAGCCTTGCTGAAATAAGCTATTGGCTTACCTTCTTGAATCAAGACAGCCCCCATGCCGTTATGGCAAGCATCAGCTTCCACAGTGAAGGTTTTATTGAAATCAGGGAGGGCTAGGACTGGTGCTAAACACATAGCTTGTTTCAGTGTCTCAAAGGCAATATCAGCTTCTGGCTCCCACTGGAATGAGTTCTTTTTCAGCATGTTAGTTAAGGGCTTGCTGATGATCCCATAACCTTTAATAAATCTCCTGTAATACCCAGTCAATCCTAAGAACCCTCTCATGCCCTTAATAGTTGTAGGTTTAGGCCATTCAGCCACAGCTAGCAGTTTAGAGGGATCAGTGTGCAACCCAGTTCCAGAAATGATATGTCCCAAATACTCCACCTCTTCTTTTGCAAAGGAGCATTTGCTCAACTTAGCTAGCAACTTGTGTTCTCTCATTAGCTGCAGAACTGCTCTGAGATGATTCCAGTGAGCCTTTAGATCAGGACTGTAAATCAGAATATCATAAAAAAAAAACCAGCACAAACCTCCTTAATAATGGCTTAAACACATGGTTCATCAATGCTTGAAAGGTTGCAGGGGAATTTGTGAGGCCAAAGGGCATGACCCTAAATTCATAAAGGCCCTGATGTGTCCTAAAAGCAGTCTTATACTCCTCCCGTTCCTTCATTCTCACCTGATGGTATCCTGCTCTTAGGTCCAGCTTAGTGAAATGTTTAGAACCTGCTAACTCAGAAAAAAGATCTTCCACTAAGGGGATTGGGAACTTATTCTTCACAGTGATATCATTCAATGCCCTGTAATCAATGCAAAATCTGCAGGTACTGTCTTTCTTTGGAACCAACAAAACAGGAGAAGCAAATGGAGACACACTCTCAGTAATCACTCCTGCCTTCAACATCTCCTCTACCATTTTTTCTATGGTATTTTTTTGATCAAAAGAGTACCTATATGGTCTCTTATTCACAGGTTGAGCCCCAGGTATTAGTGGAATGGAGTGATCATAGGCCCTTTTTGGAGGTAAGGCCTTAGGTTCATCAAACAAATCTTGGAATTCCTGAATCAGTTCTGCCAATTCCTTAAAATATGTCTGCACAGTGACTAAACAACACTGCTGCTCATTTGCCTCATTTACTAGACCCTCACAGTGTATTAAAAATCCCTGAACCCCATTCTTCTGCCATCTCTTAGTATCCTTCTTAGTGGCTGCTTGCAGAATCTGAGGTTTTCTGGTTAGCCCCTTTAATAAGACCCTTTTACCTTCCTTGTGAAATGAGATGCCAGGAGGTCTAGTGTGGAGTTGAATAGGTGCAAATTGGTCTATCCAATCCATACCAAGGACCATGTTACACCCCCTAACCTCAGCAATCTGAAGTCCTTTTCAAACCACTCCCCTTGCACCTGCCATTTCATCCCTTTACAGATAGAATCACAAACCAACTGCTCCCCATTAGCTACAGTTACCCTCAGAGGGTGAGCTCTTTCTGCTTCAATTCTCAGTTGAGTGAGAAGCTTAGGGTCTAGGAAGCTATGAGTACTTCCACTGTCCACTAGAATCACCAACTACTGCCTTCCAATAGCTCCCAACAGTTTAATGGTGTTCAGACCTTCTCCTCCCATCATAGCATACAAGGAGATTTCAGCTTGCTCATATGATTTTTCTACTTCTTGGGCTGGTTCTTCAGTGCTCAATTCTTCAGAAGTATCATAGAACTCACTCTCTTCAATGATATTGAAAGTGGGACTCTTGCACTTATGCCCTGGTTGCCATGGTTCAAAGCATCTATTATGCTCCCTTAGCTGAGATTTGAATTTTGCCACTTCAGGCCCCTTGGCAGTGCTATTAAAGCTGTTGGAGGCTGCTGATCCTTGTGAATTCATAGGCCTTATTTCAGCAGGTTTGGATGTATAGGGTTTTGGTGTGTATGTGGATGTATATGGTTTGGTAGATGAGGAGTGTGCAAACTGATTAGATCTTGTAGTGAAGTGGGAAGGGTTTCTGTTCAGTTCATTGGGCTTGAATCCCCTCTCAGACTGTTTGGCAAACCAAATTGCATCTGCCAAGGATTTAGGTTGAGCTGCTCTCACAAAGCATCTGAGGTTCTGCTTGAGTCTAGCTACATAAGCTTCCAGGAAATATCCCTCATTCAGAGTGGGATGATTCTGGAGCAACAAGCTTCTGAACTCCTCAAATCGATCTGTAAATTCCAACACCATTCCATACTGCCTAAAACCAGCAAACTCCTCCATCACTGATCCACTATCCCCTCCAAACTTTCTACACACTGCTACAGCAAATGGTGCCCACTCAAAAGCTCCTTCTAGCCCAGTTAAGTAACTCTCAAACCACAGTCCTACCTTCCCCGTCAAATTCACATACAATACATGCATCTCTTCAATTTTAGGAATATTAGCCATTAGGAAGAACCTCTCAGATCTATTAATCCATAATCGAGGCTGTTCATAATCAAAAGGAGGAAAATCATATCTATACCTGAGCAGATGATGTTCAGTGTTCTGCCTAGGCTGTGGCTCTCTCCTTGGCGCCCAATTACGATTGATCCTCTCCGACTCCACCTCACTGCCGGATTCCAAATCCGTAGCCTCCTCCTTTCCAACAGGAGCTTTTCCTGACCTTCTCCTCGTTGGATCTGGATTCAAGCGAGATCTGGAGTGAGGCACCTAACCTCCACCGTTTACAGATGATCCTCCCGGAGCAGTTTCGAAGATCGGCGGCGGCGGACGATTGAGTCGGATTGTTTCAACAATGTCATCCTTCCAACTGGTTATTTTGCTGTCCATCTGAGCAACTAATTTCTCCATTAGCTCACGTGTAGCTGTCGACTGTGCTTCCACTTGCCTATTGAGATCAGCCACAGTAGCTTCCAGTCTGCTGACTCTCGCCTCCATTAGAGGCCTCTGATACCAATTGTAACGGTCTGGGGAGTTTGCTAAGAATAGAAAGAAGAAATCGAGAGAGAGTAGAGAGAAAGGGAGGGAGAGAATTGAAAAGAGAACTGAATTTGCATTTCAAAAACATAGAATTTTCCTTCTTCTGCGATTACATTTATTCAAAAACAAATAACTGCCAACATACACAAAACGGTGTCGTCTGATAGCTAACCGTTCGGTTAGTTGCAGCCTTCAAACGACGTCGCACGATCTCAACCCCTTAACCGCCAACTTCAAACGCTGCGTTTTAGCCCCCATCTGCGCAGGTTTCCGCTTCATCCCCTTCCTTCAGTTTGTTCATTTGGACCCTCAGGGATCGTTACAATATACTAGTTTTATACGCGCATTATCACCCCACCTCACCACCATATAACCCTTATATATATACGCGCATTGCTCGAATGGGTTAATGCCCAATGTTTATATTTAAATAAATATTTGAAAGTATATCAATGCAAGATTATATAGGAGAAGTTTATACATGGGTAATTGAATGTCAAATTTTTTTATTTAAATATCTAACTCAAAGTATATGAATCCAAGATAATATAGAAAATTCATTATAATTATTACGTACTAAAATAAATGTTTGCAACCTTGTAAAATCAATAGTCTAAAAATGATAGTCTAAATAAATACTACTTTTAATTTGAATTTTTCTAAGAGTTCTTAATTCTCTTTTGAGTAACATTGTCATTGTCTCCATCTTTATTATTTGTTCTCTTCCTTTTTGTTGGTAGTGTGTTATTTGCAATTCGGTTATTGTTGGTAGCATAGATGACAACGTTATGCAATGAGATTATGATATAGGAGCTATGGACTTTCCTTTAGGTGTTCTGCTTGGGGTTCATTTGGTTTAACCATTATTGTTGAATGAGTTATTGTGGATAAAGAAATCCCTAGTTTAAGAAAAAAGATTAAATAAATTAATAAAAATTTGAAAATTTAAAATATTATGTATTCTAAAGATATTAAAAGGTAGTTTCTCGCTTCAGTTTGCTGAGTAATGGGTTATTTGAGTACTTTCATTGTCAACAAATCCCCAAGTAGTTAATATGATTGGTTTCAAACTATTCTTTTTTATTTTTTTTCATGGTATTAAAGAAATACATATGTATCAATTTTTGGTGTAACTACTAATTTATTTAATTGAATAAGAGTAAAATAGAGTGATTCCGCTTCAATTTGTTGGGTTATTATTTGAGTACTCTCTTTGTCAACCAATACCCAAGTAGTTAATATAATTAGCTTCAAATTATTTTAAATTTTTTACATAGTATTAATAAAATACTTGGTAAATAAATATATAACATTATTTTGTACTATAACTTTGATATTTAATTACAAGATATTGTAAAAATAAGATAATGGACAATGTAATGAATATCAATTGATAAATTTGAATGTAAAGAATCTTTGTATGAGAGAAAATAAAGACAATATAACTAATGAAATTATTTCTCTTATTTAATTTAATTTTTTAATAAATGAATAAGTTTTTCAAATAAAGGTATTGTAGAGACATAATTCTAAATTAAAGAAATACATAAGTATCATTTTTTGTTGTAGCTACTAATTTATTTAATTTAATAAGAGTAAAATAGAGTGAAAAACTTAATTATGTCAAATTTGATTGAGATGAGGTTCGAACCTAAGACCTTTCTTATACAAATTAATGGGTAAGTTAAAAGTTAACAGAATATTAACGGAGAAGAGAATATTTAACGGAAACTTAACGGATAATCATAAAAGTAAGGTTAAATGAAGTAATCTCTATTAATAATATTAATTTGTATTATCTTAACCATCTATTCGATTAAATAATTCATCTGAACCATCCATTTGATTAAATAATTTGACCGCCATTTTTTCTACTCATTTTAGGCCTAACTCTCTTTGAAAATGTAAGTACTCAAATAACCCATTACCCAGCAAATTGAAGCGAGAAACTACATTTTAATATCTTTGGAATACATAAAATTTTAAATTTTTAAATTTTTATTAATTAATTAAATCTTTTTTCTTAAACTAGGGATTTCTTTATCCACAATAACTCATTCAACAATAATGGTTGAACCAAATGAATCCCAAGCAGAACACCTAAAGTAAGTCCATAGCTCCTATATCATAATCTCATTACATGACGTTGTCATCTATGCTACCAACAATATCCGAATTGCAAATAACACACTACCAACAAAAAGGAAGAGAACAAATAGTAAAAATGAACACAATGACAATGTTACTCAAAACAGAATTAAGAACACTTAGAAAAATTCAAATTAAAAGTACGGAGTAGTATTTATTTACACAATCATTTTTAGACCAAATATTTAAACTATCAATTTTACAAGGTTGCAGACATTTATTTTAGTAATAATTATAATGAATTTTCTATATTATCTTGGATTCAATTCATATACTTTTAGTTAATTAGATATTTAAATAAAAAAATTTGACATTCAATTACCAATGTATAAACTTCTCCTATATAATCTTGCATTGATATAATTTCAAATATTTATTTAAATATAAAAATTGGGCATTAACCCATTCGCGCAATGCGCGTATAAAACTAGTATATATATATATATATATATATATATATATATATATATATATATATATATATATATATATATATATATGTATATATATATGTATGTATGTATGTATGTATGTATGTATGGTATATATTTAGATATAAATATATACAAATAGATACAAGTTAGCAGAGTTGGATGATCTGTGTTTTTAATTAAATAAATATGACGAGGGTTCGAATCTAGCAGTAAGTAGGGATGTCAATCGGGCCCGAACCCGATGGGCTAGCACGAAAAAATCCAAAACCGACAGGGCTATAGCTCGGTGGCCCGATAGCCCGAACAATTAAAAATTATTATTTATTATAGAAATGATGTGAAACATAACATACTTGGAATTTATAGGTGAGTTCATCTTTAGTATTTTTTTTTTATCACTAGGTACATTTTTAAATAAAATTTTAATAAATATATAAATATAAATAAGATATATATAAATTATATATATATATATATATATATATATATATATATATATATATATATATATATATATATATATATATATATATTTCTATTCAAATGTGGCCGCGCCTTCCCGTGCGGCCGTGCGGTTTACACCACTCAATGTTAAGAAATGCACCACTCAATGTTTCATGCATAGCTATTACGACACCCCGTTAAGTCGCGACACCCCTTGACCGTCTTGTCGTGTAGGAAATGTTAAAATTTGGGGGTCTTAAACCGAACCAAACACCTAACTGAATTAAATTCGAATCGTTGCAATTGCATTTGTTAAATTTTAATGTGCTCAATGCTCATTCGGTTGACACGTTCTAACGAATCTGGATGACGACTTGATCCGTTTTATCGAATGTAGGTATTCATTTTCAATTTTAGTTCAAATAGTATAACCCGCCCAATAAGCCCGACAACCCGAAGATTAGGGTTAGGGCTAACCCGAATCCAAGATTAAAATAATAATTAACCGACAACCCGAATCCGATAAGCCCGACAACCCGGCAGGGCTAGCCCAAAACCGACAGGGCTGGCCCGATTGACATCCCTAGCAACAAGCATTCATCCACCTCTATAACTTTATATATCCTTGTATCTTTTTTCATTAGCTTCTTCAAATATATATATATATATATATATATATATATATATATATATATATATATATATATATAAAGATCCTTGTAGCTTTTTTCATTCCCTGTTGTTTGTAGCTTCTTCAAATAATAATGAGATGTGTAATTTATAATATGTTTTCTATTTGAATTATTTTATCAACTTAATTAATTTCATATATTGTTATTAATATTTGTATAAAGTTTTGATGTGTTTTATTTTTCGTCTATATCCAACAATATTTATGACTATATTTCTTTTAAGTGTTTCATTTTTTAGTACTACCGTTATATTACAATGCAATATATGTTCATTACTACTTTTTCAACCTATTGAAGCACAAAGAGTCAATATCGTGGAGGCTCAAACACACAACCTTCCATATAAGGGAGCAACTTGGTGTTATCTCTTTTATGTTTTCGCCCCCACTGAGATATTTTTCTAGATCCGCCACTGCTTATTAGTCAACGGGATAAGAACACTAGTTCTGAGAATAATTTTATTATTGATCAATCCATTATATGTAAAGTACGGGAAAATATGTATATAGAGTTAATTCCAGCAATGGTCCTTCCGTGAATTTAGGGTTAGTTAGACATTCAAAGCAGGGGTAAAAGCATCAATTTATAGAGTTGGTTCACTATCCCAGCTCCGTCATTGTCGCCACCACCAACTCCTTCTCCGAAGAACACTGCTCCAACCCTTACAGCGCCACCTCTTCTAAGGATCTCCACCCTGTGTACGTGGGTAAGTCTCGCTGCCAATACCTGGTCGGCTTCGACATCATCGACCACCCTATGTTCTAGGAACTGGTAGAGTGCTCCGGCAGCTACTTTGGCGAGTCCATCGCCATCGGATGCGAAGTGGTGTTGTTCGAACACTTGGTGTGGATTCTCGAATAAAAAAAAAAGGATTCTAACATAAAAGGTTGGCGGAACAAACGTACTGAAATCGAACTCATAAAAGAATTGATTCCTCAACTTGTCTCCGATCTGGATTCGACCTCAATCGATGGATAAAGCAGGCAGCAATGGAACTCCGGCTCTTTGGAAAGAACAGGCCGGAAAACAGAATCAAAATCGCCAGAGTCGGAGCAATCAAACCGCTTATTTCACTAATTTCATCCACCGATCCTCAGCTTCTAGAAAATGGCGTTACTGCAATTCTCAACCTCTCGCTCTGCGACGAGAACAAGCAGCTCATCGCGGTTTCTAGAGCAATCAAACCGCTTGTTCGGTCTCTTAAAGTAGGAACCCCGTCGCCAAAGAGAACGCCGCTTGTGCTCTTCTCCACCTCTCGCAAATTGAGGTGAACAAAGTAGCAATTGGATGGTCCGACGCGATTCCGCCGCTAGTATAGAACGCCGCTTATCCCCAATCCAAACATCAACCAAATCCCCTATCGGCTTAATAAGGGGATCTAAAATTGGATGTTAGATCCGACAAAGAAGGGAGGCGATTGGACTTGTCAAAGCAACGGTCTCTAGTTGAAGCAGCGCCACCGGTCTAGGAGAGAGGAGTGGTCGGGCTAAACCTAGCGGTACTTCCAGTAGCAGCCGGCCTCTTTCCGACTGGTCGACGTTGTGGGCTACAATCTTCGCTGGCAATGACCCAGTTGGAAGAAGGCAAGCATATATGCAATAACCTCACTGCGGCAGGATGCGGCGCCGGCGGAGTGCACACCTTTGACTGCTTGAAGTGGAAGAGGAGCTCCACCCTGACTGCTTGAGTGCACACCTTTGACTGCTTGAGCGACCAAAATGTCCTGCGATATACCGAAATGGAGGAAGAATGTCATATAATAAAATGACTCATTTACCCCCACATATAACGCCTCACTAACTGGACATAAACGGAAGGACCATTGCTGGAACTAATTCAATAGTCAAGTGTCTTTGATGGACAATTTTAATTTATAGTCCTCGCAAGTGCACGAGTCGATTGTAGTGATAGCGTGCTTTAGCAAGGGTCGAACCCACAAGGAATTAAAACTATGCAATTTAATAAACTAAAAATAAATAAACAGAAGAAATAATCTTAAAGAGTTTAAAAGGAAGTTCAATTGCAGAAAAATTAAATCAAGAGCACGTTGAGAACTTAGAAAGGACAAATAACCTTAAAACCAAGGACAATAAAGAAATCGCAAGAAACTTGATATGTAGCAGGATGATGAAATTCTAGGAACATGAGTTCAATACCACTACTAGTTCTGCATCTTAAGTTTAATACTGCCAATCAACTAAGGGTTCGTTCTTTCATTAATACAACTACTCTGTATGGCGTCCAGAGTAAGTCATGTGCTTTAACAGTTCATATGCATAAAACATTTATTCAAACTATTAAAACCCATTATGCCTAAAAGAACTTACGGAATACCCGGGTTTATGAACCAAATGAACAACTTGAAAAGACAATCAAATTATTCATTCAATTATCCTACTAAGCATGGAATTAAAAGGTATGGTGTTTACTCGGTTAATTCCCTTAACAGATTAAGCTATGCTAAAATTGGCCAGATTAAAGCACAATTAATCACAATACAAAATTGCAAGATAAAAACATAATTGATTGGCAAAATTAGAACTTATATCAATGCAAAAGGTCTGATACATTATTCATGTTCCTAGAGTTGAAAAGAACTTAGCAAAGCATTTTAATGGAAATTAATTTCAACAGTAAATTAAAACTTAGAACTTAAATACTATAATCTAAACTTCACAAATCAAATTCAAAACTAACAATTGGAGAATTTGGAGAATTGAGAATTACGTGCTGCAAAGTGAAGGAAAAAGAAAGAAAAACCAGATTCAAGCTTAAGATGCCAAGTGTCCAGCTGCTGCACCAAATTGGAATAAGGTCTGCTCAGAAACTGCTTCGCACCACTCCGCCGAACAACTAAATCAAGGCCAGCAATTAATTCCACTGTGCGCGAGTTGAAAGCCTGAAGCTCCTATTGACGTCGCCGACAATGTCTGCCGCAACGCAATTGGACCGAGTAAAATTGGTGAATGATTTGGTGGTATGCTCCTTCCATTATTGATCCTCCATTTATAATGTTCAGGCTCAACACTTTCTCCGCTTACACAGTCGTAATTCATGGCCTCGATTTGCAGAGGGACGAGAACCGCGGATCGCCATCGAAGACCATTTCTTTCAACGCTTGCTGTACACTTGTTCGTTCAGGGGATCCGATGCCAAGCCGAGAAATTCTGCGCCTCTGTTCTTCGTTTGTCGCTGCTGACTAGAGGAACATATCCGTGTGTTCATCGAAAAAGGACGAATTCTTTATTTACTTAAATTACAAAAGTAAATAAAAGTCCAAATAAAACTAGTCTACTTATTAATACTAACCTAACACAAACTACATTATTATTATATTAATTTATTTATAATTATTAGATAAATATAAAGCAAACACAAATGAGATAATAAATAAGAATAAGCAAGAAAAATATAACTATATACTAAAAATTATTAAATAAAATATAATAAAATAAAGTGTACAAAATGCGCTTATCAGTCTTTTCCATCCAAATTAAAAGACGAGGACCAATTTTGGAAAATCAACATAGTCGAGGGATCATTGCTAGAATTAACTCTATGTATATATATATGGATACAAAGCATCCCAATTAGGATAGGAATGTTAAAAGATATATTCTCTTCTCCCTTAAAAGATATATTCTCAATAATACAAGGAGAGGGAGAAGGAATTCTAGTGTGCCTAGAATGCAGAGTCCTAGTACGTCCCCTTAAACTTAAGGTTCTCTATAGAGAACATTGAGTTTGTCCCTTAGATCATTTAACCTTGTTGTGGTTAGAAGCTTGGTGAAGATGTATGCTAGTTGGTGTTTTTGTAGATATGAAGAACAAAAGGCGACGTCAATAGTCTACTATAGAGCCCAGGACATGACATGTCTCACTCTGACATACTTCATCAGATAGAGACGAGATGATCATGGGCAAAATAAAAGATCTTGATGGATCGAACCAAATTGTGTAAAGTGATGGCTAGATGAGAAGCCATGTCCCACTACGACGACATACTTCATCAGACATAGACGAGATGACCATGAACAAAATCTCAACGTTGCAATACGCTTACTTCCCAATGGGTCACACATCCTGTCAAGCACGCTTAATCATAGAGTTCTTTGGTTATCTAGTTGTCATATCCTTCTTAAAACCAATTGGTGATAAGTAGGTGGCATTAACCATTTGATTAACCACATCCCTCCATGGTAAACCACAATCCCATGCCTCGAATAATCGAGTAGGGGCTGAACTCTGCCAACTTTGCTGATGCCCAAAAACCGGCAATGTTATCCTAAAAATCACATTGTAGGTATTTCCAGCAGATCTTGACAGATTTTCCAATGGATCCTTTCATTATATAGGATCAACAAAGCGATCCTCGACAAACCACTATCATTCATAAGCTAAAGTGTTCTATTAAGTGTTCTATCATCTGATTGTAACTTGAATTAAAACTATCTTAGTCAAGGTACAATAGATCCTCTCAAGACATAATACTGTAGTTCTTTTAACAGTAAATCAGTAATAATACGACAAGTAGATGTCAGTATATGGAGTAAACATTTGGCCATTGTGGAAAAGGGCTACTGATATATTTCTCAAGGACTCCTAACATCAAGATATGTTCAAATAGTTGGGAAAAAAGATATATTCAAACATGTTCCAAACCTAATTTTAGGTGCATAATCATTCCATTCACCTAAAGGTATTAAGAGGATTCCAAAGGTCGAAAGCCTAACAGCCAAAAAAAATAAAAGTTTCACACCTCATTTAAAACTCACACTAAATTGAGAATTTGAGGAACACTAGTCACCTTAGCATCCTTGTTAAGACAGAATATCATTGCCTGAGCTACATAAACATGATAAGTGCAATTTGGTGATTTGCGCGCATCAAGAAAGTACTTGCGAGCTACTTCAACTCCTTCTATCCTCCTTAAGAACCGAATGAACTGCAGTACCCACAGATGCATCCATGATGTGTAATAGAGAACAGAGAATTGTTGAGAGACAAGAAAAATCACTATGCTATATAATATACTCTGTAACACTTTGTTATGTTGTTGAAAATTCAAAATGTATTAATAAATCATACAAATATAATTATTTTCAACTATAATAATTCAAAATTAAAAAAAAAAATTACCAGATTTCCGATCCAGCAGTGCGGCGGAGCGGCGGCGTCCTTCACGGCTGCGAACAGTGATGGCGCGAAGGAGTTCCCGGCGACGTCCTTCGCAGCTACGGAGGACCTCGCGGCGACGGCGGCTTCTCCTCGCGGCGACGGCGTGCTTCGCGGATGGAGGGCTTCGCGGCGACGGCGGCGACGGCTGGACGACGGATGGACGGAAGACGACGATCAATGTTAGACAGAAGACGGTTGTAGTACTGTTGGACGGAAGACGGCTGTAGGAGTGTTGAATTCCTAATTAATTTGAAGCACAAGTAAGGTCTAAAATTAGGGTATTTGGACTATATTCAAAACCCTACAACGTCGGTTATTCAAAACCCTACAACGGCTGTAGTACTGTTGGACGGAAGACGGCTGTAGGAGTGTTGAATTCCTAATTAATTTGAAGCACAAGTAAGGTCTAAAATTAGGGTATTTGGACTATATTCAAGAGAGAGCAGTGATTCTACCACAATTGCATTTTCAACTTTCCATTTGCACCAAGACATCACCAAAAAAAAAAAACATATTAGATCATTGACATATATAATAAAAATATTATGAAATAGTTTGCTCACATAAAGAAATGTTAATATGAAAAATTTATATGAATATACATTATAATTCACAAATTAATGTCTGTTATTAGAACATCCATTTTAATTTGCTTAAATGATCTTCAAGAATCTATGTAAGATACAAAAACATTACGAATAAGACTTGGTCATATATTATACTAATTAATATATAAATATGAAACCAAGCATAAAAATATCACCTTGATTATTAGAAGAGTTAATTTCGGCAATGGTCCTCCGACTATGTTGATTTTCTAAAATTAGTCCCCGACTTTAAATTTGGACAATTTAGGTCTCTTAACTTTCAAATTCTTTCCAATGTTGGTCCTTTCTCGTCAAATTTTGGTTAAGTTGAGGTCAAATGAAGGGGTAAAATTGTCCATTCACCTATGTAGTGTATTGTTACTCATATTTCTCCTGTCCTATATGTTGTATATATGAATATAATTTCAGCCGAAGTCTCAACCGAAGCCATATAATCTCATATGAACCTGATTATATTCATATATATATATAGCGTATAGGACAGGAGAAATACGAGTAATAATATACTATACAGTTAAACCGACAATTTTACCTCTTCATTTGACATCAACTTAACCAAAATTTGACGAAAGAACCAACATTGGAAAGAATTTTAAAGTCAAGGGACTTAAATTGTTCAAATTAAAAGTCGGGAACTAATTTTGAAAAATTAACATATTCGGAGGACCATTGCTGGAATTAACTCTTATTAGAAATATAAATTCATTTTCTGACCAGTAAATTGTCATTTAACTTCGAAACTAAAGATGAGTAAATACATGTTTATAAATTTTTAAAAATTGGCAATTCTTCATTACAAATTAAGAGAATCTGTATATATATAAAGATTTAGTTGAAAGAATTTGATAAAACTCTGTGAAATGACTAATATGTCCTTCAATAATTTAAAATTTTGAAATGCAATTTTAATGTTAATAGAATTAGATAATAATGGATTCAAAATGTCTCTTTACAAATAATTAAAAGAAAAACAATATGTATATAATAATAATTGATGGACCGAGTCTACAATATAAGTATAATTAATGGACTAAAATCGTCGTTTTCTTAAAATAAAATTTACTGATCCGTGCAGCTGGCCCAATCTCCACAATAGCAAAAGCACATGCACATTAGTTGAAGCAGAAGATGTTGAAAAGGATAACAAGTCAACAAAATTATGGTCCCCAGCCCACTCATTTTTTGGGGTGAAAACAAATTAAACATCATAAGTACTATCAACCATTCATCCCCTTCAGCTTGCACCATAAAATTATTGATGATCATTTCCCAATTAAATCGACTCGACCTTGGTGGTTGAACAAAAAGCCGTTGTGCCGGAGAGAGAAAACAGATGTATTTGAAATCTTAGGCGTTGGAGTTGTGAAATTGAAGCGTCTAGAAGAAGGAAAGGAGAGGGCAAATTATTGCATGGACCATGGTCCACACAGCTATGTGGATCAAAAATAAAAAGTACATTATTTTTATATTGAAAGGTATATTATTTTTGTACTGTAGCTTAGGTACATTATTTGACAGTATATATCAAATAATGTACCTTCAGTACAAAAATAATGTACTTTTTATTTTTGGTCCACACAGCTGTGTGGACCATGATCCATGCAATAATGATTGAAATGAGAGGATTACCATAATTATTAGATTAAAGTTCAGGTAACCAATTCGACCCTTAATACGTGTTTAATTTTAATATATTATAGATTTATTTTTAATATATTATATATCTACTTTACTTTATAATACATTAAGGCCCTGTTTGGTAAATAATCAGCTTATCTGTCAATTTTGGCTTATTTAACCACTATTAGTTGTTTGGTTAATAAGCTTTTTGTAACTCCAAAATACTAAAATTCAAAAGGCTACTCAAAGCAGTCTTTTCAATTAGCTTTTTGAGAAAAGAAATTATACCAAACAGCTATCAGCTAACAGCTAATTTATCAACCAACTTTCTACAATTAGCCAATGTTATCAACTAATCATACCTTCTAACCCAAACAGCCAACCCAATCAACCAACAACCATTTACCAAACAGGGCCTAAAAATAAATATATAGTACACTAAATATAAACTTGTACTAAAAATAAATTTACAATATAACTAAAAATAAACTTTATATCAAGGTTTAGGCAAATTATTGTGTGGACCATGAATATAATGTACATTTTTATTATACTAAAAGTACATTGTTTTTGTACTGAAGGTACATTATTTGATAATATATACTCCCTCCGTCCCGAATTGGATGTCTCATTTGCTTTTTGCACGCTTTTTAAGAAAGTAAAGTAAATATGATGTAATTTCCAATTATGTCCCCAACTTTTTCACTTTTGGAAATAAAAGTAATAAAGAAAGCAAAAGTCATAAGGGTAAATTGGGAAAAGTAAAATGATAGTGATGTTCAATTTTGGAAATAGGACAATATTTTGGGACAAACTAAAAAGGAAAGTAAGACAGGTAAAATGGGACAGAGGGAGTATAAAATAATGTACTTTCAGTATTTAAATAATGTGTTCTAAAATAATGTACTTTTTGTATATTAAAAACGTACTTTTCATTTATGGTTCATGCAATAATGATTGCAAAATTTACCTTACATGATATAATTTGTCGTTGTTGAGTGAGAGAGAAGGATACTGATGGATATCAACATAAGCTGAAATTGAAAATGGGCTTTTGGAAGATTTTGAGATTAGAGTTGGTACTTGACTTTAATTTGCATATTTTGTTTCAACAATGTTGAATGTGACATACGCCGAAAGTGAAAACATAGGAAGTTGGTGAAAATACATTTTTATCCTCATTCTGACAACCAAGAAATGAAAGAGTAAATGATTTTTTTTTTAAGAATAAAAGCTTAATTCATTAAATCATCAACAAGGCAATCACCAAGAAAAAGAGGAGGGTTATCAAACCACTCCCCGCAACCTGACTCAGAAACGGCCTCCCTAGCAACAATGTGAGCGGCACGATTCGCAGATCGCTTTACAAAATGTAAATCAACATCAGTTAATGACGATGCTAATTCCTTTATATCCCCTATGAGTTAATTACCGATTTGGTCCCTCGACTATTGGATTTCACCACTTTGGTCCCTCGACTATTGGATTTCACCACTTTGGTCCTCGACAATTTTTCTTGCCCAATTAAGTCCTCAACTTTGAAAAAATTAACTAATTTGGTCCTCCGTTTATTTTACCATTTGATATTCGTTAAATCGGGACCAAATTGGTAATTTTCACTATAGTCAAGAGACCATTTCAGTCAAAATTAATTACCAAAATGGTCCCTTGACTATAGCAAAATTACTAATTTGGTCCTGATTTAACGGCTGTTTAACACCAAAATAAACGGAGGACCAAATTGGTTAATTTTTTCAAAGTCGAGGACTTAATTGAGCAAGAAAAATTGTCGAGGACCAAAGTGGTGAAATCCCAATAGTCAAGGGACCAAATCGGTAATTAACTCTATCCCCTATTATTAAACCAAAAGCAGAATTAAAATCAGGACTAAAAATAGCTTTAAAAACCAATTGAGAGTTTGTTCCACATCAACGTCTCCCAACCCGGTATCCTTCAACTAGCTCAAAGTTTCTCTCATACTAATTGCTTCAACCTCCTTTGCCCCATAAAAGCCATGCACGAACATATTCTTTGCAGCCAAGAACATACCATTATGATCTCTCAACACCTATCCAAAGCCTATTGTTCCATTGGTTCCATTTAATGCTGCATCAGTATTGAGCTTCAACCTTCTATATTGTGGAGTTTCCCACCTAACAGCAGAAGACTAGGTGGAGGCGTTAAAAAAGGAGTCCATAGCAGCAAGCCAATTATCCAAAAGAACTAGCGCTTGTCTTGCCATCGAATGAAGATCAAAGGTGGCGCCATTCCAAACACAAGCATTTCGACTGGACCATATACCCCAACATATCATAATAGTTTGGGTTTTTGATCAATTGCCAGGCTTGTTATCCTAGCAATGCCAAATTCATCTCCCGGAGACGCTTAAAGCCCAAACTACCCTTCGCTTTCGGTGCACACAGTCCATTCCACGACTTCCATCGAATTTCTTTTCCACTGCCAATAGCACCTATCCACCAATATTCATACCTCAATTTCTGCACATAAGGTAACTAGTAGCAAGAAAACCATCATCGCGTAGGAGGGCATTGCACTCAGCCCTTCGGCCACAACCAAAAATAAGTAAGGCGATAACGGATCACCCTGATGTAGGCCTCGCTGTGGAACAATCGGCCCTAACTGTTGCTATTCATGCAAAATATGATACCGGACTGAAGTAACAGTCTCCAGGAGGATATCCACCTACTTACGAGCAAAACCCATCTTGAGCAGTACACCCTCCAAGAATCTCCATTCAACCTGATCATAAGCCTTACTCATATCTACTTTCAACGCAACCATACGCTCTCGCCCTTGAGTCTTACGCTTCAACTAATGATGAACTTCGTAGGCCAGCATAATATTATCACTGATCAATCGGCTCGGGACAAAAGCACTCTGTGCTCCAGAAATAATGCCATCAAGAAAGACTTTAAACCTGTTAGAACATACCTTTGCTGCTATCTTATACAATACATATTAGAGCGCTATCGACCGCAGATCCATCATAGACTCAGGGTTCGTTTTTTTTGGGATCAGAACAATGAAAGTATCATTTGCTTTAGCGGGAAGTCTGTTTGTTTATACAAAATTTCTACAAAACGCCACAACATCCTTACTAACAATATGCTAATAATGTTGAAAGAAACCCGGTCCTAGTCCATCTGGCCCCAGAGATTTATCAAGATGCATCTGGAAGACGGCTTTGCGGACCTCATCAGTACTTACCGGCTGCAGTAACATAGTATTGGCATGGGTAGTAACCTTGGGTGTAATACAATCCAAAGCAGTGTGCATATCCCCTTGTTGCGAAGCAAATAATTTATCAAAATATTACACCATAACATCCCCAATTGCGTTCGGATCTTCCACCCATTGCCCATCATTATTTTTCAATTTCCTTATTCTATTACGACGTCTCCTCGCTTTGACCGAATTATGAAAAAATTTGTTATTCGTGCCACCCCCCTTATACCAATGCTCCTTTGCCCGCTGCTTCCAAAACACATGGTGTTGGTCTAGTAGAAAAGGATAATCCTTCTGAACACAAGCATATTGCCTTATACCATCTGGATCATTGCGAAACCTCAATTGCTCCATCCGAATCTTACACTCATTGATTTTATTTTGACAATCACGGTTATATGTTCGGCCCCATCGGCTCAAGTCATGCCCAATACATTCAAGTCGATGCAGTACATCTAAGCCAACGGTGCGGTCCCAACTTTGAGTACGGATTTTGCTGCATCGCTCTTCCCGCAACCATAAATTATCAAAACAGAGGAGTAAATGATTAAACTATTAACGATTACATTTTATTATGAAAATTCACTCTAACCAACTTCTGGATTCCAATCACTTCTTTTAGGTATAAGGGTCATATAAGTTTTTAAAATATACTCAATTGTGTAATTAGTGTCTCAATGTATTATAAAAACTTTAATTGATCCCTTCAATTTCTGAAATTAGTGTTATCCAATGTATTAGCATGTAACCTTCTGGTTAAGAATGACATGTCACCACCACCGTCGCTAGCTATAATCGCTCATTGACCAATGCTGTCATCTCGCCTTCTAATCGCTTTGACCTTTTTCTAGACTTAAAAGAAGGCTAGAGGTGAGCAATGATCCGCTAAATCCGCTCCCATTGAATCTGTATCCACTTAAAGAGTTAAAGTGGATGAGATGTGGATCCATTTAGTATAAATCAATCATTAGTGGATTAGATGTGAATGTGACCTCTCAAAATTCGTTATATCCAATCTTATATCTTATTTCACTACCAAAATGATGTAGTTGACACACACACACACACACACACATATGCTAATGATCTTGTGAGAACAGTACCATAGGAGAGAATGAAGAACCAATCTCAGCCTTACATCTGTAAAAATTTGACGGATCTGATCATATATAAAAAAAATGCGGTAAAATTTTCATAATTATCATCAACTTCACTAAGCAAACTTGAACACTTAAATATGCAATCTTTAATAACTAAATACACAAACCTGATAAATTTTATTAAATCAACAAAAAAGCTAAATTTTAAATATAAATCGTATATGCTAAACATTAAGTAGTATAAAGTGAACCAATAAACTAAATAAAACAAAAAACCTCAATCATAAACTCTAAATTTGAAGCCCTAAGTGTAACGCACTTTCGTATTTTTTACAAATGCAATCTTTTAATACTAAATATGCAAAAATGTTAATATTAAACGTGCAAACCTAGAAAAGTATGAAAATTACATATTTTAGTGTTTAAGTTTGCTTAGTAAAGTTGGTGATAATTACAAAAATGTCATTGCATTTTTTTAAAAAAAAAAAAAACTAATTTGATCCGTCTGATTTTTTTAGAGGTAAGACTGAGATTGGTTCTTATATCTCTCCTAAGTGTTTGTTCTCATTTGAGCCAATACATACACACAAATACACACACACACACACACACACAGAGAAACATATATATAGAGTCATAATCAGGTGTGGTCGCGCCTTAACGTGCGATTAGTGCGGTCGCACCACTATGTATACAAATATACACCACTCAATATTAGAAAATGCACCACACAAATATGCACCGTTAGGTACGCATCACCAAAAAACACACCACTAGGTATGCAAATATACACAACACAGTGTTAGGAAATGCACCATTAAGGGCAGGGGAATTATGATGCATTATTTTGGGTGTGTGGTGTGTTTTTTGGTGTTTTGTATATTTTCATTGTGGTGCATTTTCTAACATTGAGTGGTTTATATTTGTATACATAGTGGTGTATTTCGCACCAGTCGCATGGGAAGGCGCGACCACATTTGAATAGAAATCTATATATATATGTCCTACATCACCGCCAGTAGCTCTTGGCTGAACGGGAGAAAAAGTCGATCTTGCTAAGCCGAAGCCGGAGCCATCACCGCCTCCTTTGGCGGTATTGGACAAGCCATCGGCAGTGGCGCGCCTCCTCAAAGATCGAATTTTTCGAGTGGCTGTTGAAACGACACCGGCAGGGGCGGTGGAGGGGGAGGTGTATGCATAGCGGAAGAGAATAGCTGAATAGGTCTTATGGGTTGAGTTGACTCGGTCAATCTAGGGGACATATTGGACAATGATGGCGGTAGCAGTAGCGGTGGCTGTGGCGGAGGCGTCTCTACCGGTGGTGGCAGAACTTCACATGTTCTTGCTATCAGTTTAAACACATGAGACGGAGACATAACCGGCAAACTCGATTCGCTAACACCCGACCCGAAAAGACTCCCCATATTGAAGTGCAGACCTGAGAGCGTAACCGCGACGCTAACACTCACCACTCTTTTTAGCGGCTGGTGTTGGAGCCTATCGGCAAGATCATTCCCTTCATCGGTGCTCATGGACAAGCACTTCCTCTTCAAGGTGTATACTCTCAAGCTGGTTTCTAGCTCTAGTGCCTGCAACGACGACGTTTTCCCACACCGACATAGGGTCGCCTTGCTTATTCGTTAGCAAATCAACTCCACGGTGGAGCCATATGCGGTGTTAGGAATGAAGGGAGAAACGGGGATCTGGAGGAGTGAGAAAATAGGGTTAGAATATATAGTGTTCGGCATTGCGGCGTCGGCGAAGCTGTGGGACAAGCGCTTACACGAAGCTGTGGTAGAAACCGAAGGAGAAGATGAGGGGGATAGTGTAGATGGACAAGGCGGTGAAGACGGCGAAAGGGGAGGGCTTATCCCTTCTGGAGTTGAGAATCTTTGAGGACACCTCGCGGTCGCCTACAAATCTGAAAAGTCAATGCAGGGGGAAGGAGAAAATTTGGAGTAAAACTTAGGTTGTGAAATTACCAAATTGCCCATGGTTTTAACACTAGTTAGTGAGAAATCTGACCGGAGGACAACATTGACTAAGGTTTAAGGTTATTAGGGACCCATTTACGTAAAATTGACAATGAGGGACCACATTGCAGATCGGGCAACAATTGAGGGACCAAAAGTGCAAGTTTCCCTACAATAAATATGCATTCGAAGAGACAAACATATGCACTTGAAGAAAGAAAATAATGCACTCATCCGTTGAGAAGCTAATAAAATAAATATGCACTCTAAGATAAAATATGGACTCGAAGAGACAAACATATGTACTTGAAGAAAGAAAAATATACACTCGAAGAAGGAAAATGATACACTTAAAGGTAAAAAGCATTTGAACTTACTTACACAAAATTACCATAAATGCTACCACATTTTTGTAAAAAAATTTCATCATTCTAGATTGTTGATTTGAACTATATCAATGGCTGAGATTTAACTTCTTCTTTTTTTAATCTACGACAAGTGCAACCTGCAACCCAAATTTAAAATTTTAATTTTTAATTTTTTTATGCTTAGCGTAAGGTTTCAGGTCACTCTTTCTCAATTGTCATTTTCAAATTCTGACTTTTCACTTTATTCTATCGCCAAGTTAGATTGGGTCTTCTTCGTGACGTCACAATAAGAAACGCAATAAATATTACTTCAAGTTAGACTTAAAATTCGCCATTTGACTATTAGTGGATTGGATCTGCACCCTTAACGAGTTAACGAATGTGAGTAGGAGTTTTTAAATCTTCCTTTAATGAATTGGATATGGATCCACCCGTAAATCCGCTCGAATATGGTCAACCCTAAAAAAAAGTAACCTTTTTTTCCGAAGAAGGTGACAATCTGCCTCCTTCGACTTTGGGGGGAGGCAATGACGTTTAGCCTTCTTCCAATCTGGAAGGAGGCTGAGACATCGCCTCCTTCCTTTCTAAGAGGCAACGTCACCTCATTCCAATCTGAAAGGAGCCGATGTCCCAGCCTCCTTCCAGATTGGAAGGAGGCTCCAAACGTCATTGGCTGACAACAAAATAAATAAATAAATGAATATTTTTGTAAAAATTATTTTTAACAGTAATCTATTGGTTATGGATAAATTATGTTTAATTGTATAATTTTAAAAAGTTGAAGTATGTAATTGAAACTCTTTAAATTTGAGGAGCTAATTACTTTTTCGCTGAAATTTGAATGGTCTATTTGAACTTTTCTCTTTCTTTTATATATAACAAACATATAAATGTATCTAGTGGCACGAAGTAGCTTTCAAACCTCAATGGTGATGGTATCTTTTTGTACTTCAGTAGATTGAAAAAGTATTTATGAACAGATACTACACTGTAACAGAGTTGGTAGTACTAACAAGTATAGAGTTAATTCCATTTTTTGTCTTAAATTTATAGGTGGCAATCCACTTTTAGTCATTTTTATTAAGACATCCACTTTTGGTCCTAATATTATTGTGACATGACCATTTTTGGTCCTTTATCAACAAATCAATTTAAATATTGTTAAATACAAGGACATTTCGATCTTCAAATATGAATGTTTTCAAACAAATAAACATACAAAATATTTCGGTTCAATATACTTTGTATAAAAAAAAGATTGAAATGTCTTTGTATTTAACAATATTTCGACGATTTTGTTGCAGAAGGACTAAAATTGGTCATGCCACAATAATAATAGGACCAAATGAGGATGTTATAATAAAAAAAGACTAAAAGTGAATTGCTACATATAAATCTAGACTAGAACAAAAAATGAAATTAACTCAAAAAATATATATAATGTTTTAAGTAAATTCAGATTAAATTAATTTTGTTGGGAGTAATAAATACTATGTCGTTCAAAATTTAGTACTGAGTATTAAATGAACTTCTGTTGACGAATATTGACTAAATATTTCCAAAGATAATCGATCTATATCGTTGGAGGTTGTGTACTTGTGTTTAGCTCCTCTTTATAGGGTATTTAAAACCGAAAGTAATATTAAATATTCTTTAGATCTAAAATTATTTTTAAAATAAAAAAATTGCAACCAACAAACTCTGATACTCTGCGCAGCAATAATATTCTTCGAGACTTCAACCACAGATTGAGCTAGTTGGCAGTGGGGTTAACCACAAAAACCAGGACCGAATATATGCGTTGTAATCAAGATAATAATAACAATAATTAGCGAAATTAATGAGAATTAATCAATGCGATATTAAAATACTTTTCTCAAATTTTCCGAATTCTTCAGCCAACAGGATGGATGGATCACAGAAACTGGATCGGAACAACAGGAAAAAGCAAAATACAATGAACTTGGACTCAATTTTTACACCTTGAAGCAGATCCTTAGGGATCGAAACACTTTAGCGCCGAGATAGAGAGCAGCTGTGGAAGCAATTAAGAGGAAAATTGCGGAGGCGATGACGGTTTTTCTCAGGCTCCGGCGGACCGGACAGATGGACTTGTTGACGCAGTTCACCAACAGTACGATCGCGAGACTGATCGCGAAGCACACAACCACCAGCAGCACGGCGGAGCAAGCGGCGGTGGAGATGGATAGCTTCTGCGAGCTGTCGCGAGTGGTTTCGCCGCCGACGGTCACGGCGCCGTCGCTGTCTTCCTCTCGGCGGCTCCCGTATCGCCGATCTAATTCCAGGTAGGGCATATCCATGCTGAAAGTCTTCGAAACTCCTCCTTGCTCGTCGATTGCTTCCTTGCTTGGGGTTTTGTCCGCCATTGTTTCCAGAAATTGAATCTATTTGCGCTGTGATTTCATGGGTTTTGGTAATCTGTCAATGCTTGCGCCGCCTAGTTATGATGAAGAGGTTTTTCTTCTTTATTCCTTTACAACTTTACATAAATTCATCACCTTTATGAAATTGGAAATAATAATAAAAATAAACATATATTTATATACACCTGTTACCTGTACTGAAATTAAGGCTAGTCTATATAACATTTTAATTTAGAAAATTAAACTCTCAACAACTTTCCTCTACGGCTCTACTTTGTTTTCCTAAAATATTTTATTAATGTTACCATAAAGATTTTCGGAATTTTTTTTACTATATCATAACTTCAATTAAAAATGTATTTATTCTCTTGATTGATGTGCTGTGCTACATGAATGGATGTATGAATAGATGGATTTCATAAATGAAATATTTAATGTTTTAATTTTATCCTGATCATCATGGGCAAAACACCTGTAATTATCCTGAAATTAAATAATGCTATATTCTTTTATTAATATTGCTTTCTAATATTTAGTTATTTACTATCTAATGTGATGTTACGTTATGAAATCAAGATTAATTTTTCTTAAAAAAAGTTTAATTTTAATATATATATAAAATATTTCAATCACTTAAAATGTAAATTTTTGAGAGGCATACATCACTTTAATGCATTTCTTTTTGTTTTTTTGTGCATCTAAAAAAAGGTAAGAAAAGAAAAACACTACAGTTTCTTTCGTTTACGACAACGAAAGTATATGACGTAAGAATACTTATTTCATTCAATCGGTCGGTTGTTATATATTAGTCAAATGATATGTACACTTGTTGTCTTTAACAAGTATTTGTGAATTGTGAACATATCTCTCCAGGATATACACGTATTTTGGCATATGATCCTTTCAATATTTGGTTAATCGTCATATATTAATATTAATATATGCAATATATTATTATTTTATAAAAAGCTTTGCCCAAAGTTGGGCTTATCTCTTCGTTGATGGGCTCTAATGATATGACCTTTTAAGAAAAGCTAAAAGGCCAAGCCCAAGGAAGTGGAGTGTGGGACACGAATAATCCCATAAAAGGACAAATAAGGTTCACAGTTCCGTTATCTGAATGAACATTACCCTGTCCACCTGTGAACACCAAAACCAGTACCCATAAATAAATATCCCCCACTATTTTCATTTTTCTTTTTCCAATATTCAAGGAGATTTTCAGATGTCCATTCCTTTTTCTTTTCTTTTTTTTCTTTTTTTCTTTTTGGGTATAGAATTTCCATCATTTTATATTTTGTGTACTATATTATTATTATTATTATTATTATTATTATTATTATTATTATTATTATTATTATATGCAGCATGTAAAAAATTACTTAATGTTTCCTCTTACAAACAGATCCTTTCCTCCTTAATAGATTGATTTCCTGAGAAATTCTATTGTACATGGATTATTAAGATTATGTTATAAAATTTAGAGTCTTGTTCTAAATAAATATATGTGGGTATTATTAGAAATATTATATTTTGATAATTTTTTTATATATATTTTATAGACTCGTAGTTATATAGAAACTTTATATAACATGATTAAATGTATTATATTATGATAATATCTGTTTATTCTTTATAAACTTGTAGTTTTATAGATTGTACAGAGGCTATGCCTTTTCTCACCGAGGCTAAAGGAGTCCCTTCACTTTGGGAGTTTGGCCCTCGCGGATGAGACTCGATCCCTGATCGTTCCTTTCAAACTTCACTCGTGTGACCAGTTAAGTTGTCCATGCAAGCTATTGTAGGCAATTGCTTTCTTAAAATTACAACAAAAGGCAGGCTATTGCTTTCTTAAAATGAGGACAAAAGGATACATTTTTTTTTTTTTGTGAGCAAAGGGAACCAACAGGTCCCCAGAGAAGAAAAGGGAAAAATAAACTAGCGATATCTGCCACTGGCCACGCCCAAGGCGTCCCGCAAAAGAAGATCATTTAAGCCTTCAGGGGGTTGTTCCAGAATCGAAGTGCCCCACGAGGCATTTTGGCCCAAGTTAGCTAGGAAATCCGCAAACTTGGACAAAAGGATACATTGATTTACGCAAAGGTATGTCTGATTTTATAACAAGTTTTTGGGTTCACTTTTTTTTTTTTTTAATTATTTTGTAATAAATATTTTTTATACTATATTATTATAGAGTTGATCAATTCACGAGATACTATGCTACATTATTGAGTAAATGTTAAGAAGCTAAGTAGGAAAATGTATAATTATTATTTTTGTATCATTATTATGAGAATTTTTTTTTGAATAATTATTTTCAATTTTGGTCATACAATTATTAAGTCGTTATTTAAAAAAAATATTTTCTACACAATTTTTATTTTTAAAATACATTTAGTCTTTTTATGAATGAAAATGGTTAAAATGTGGCATTTTTTTTTTGTTTTGTTTTAATCATATATATATACTTAAAGGGCAACACTTGTGTGATACCGTCTCACGGGTTTCAATCCATAAGACGGGTCGAATATTTAATTAATGAATCAAATCTTTGATTCATTAATTAATTATTCGACCCGTCTCACGAATTGAGACATGTGACTCTGTGAGACGGTCTCATACAAGTTTTTGTCATACTATACATCAGTCAGTCACTTTTGGAGAGAAAATATATTATTTCAAAGTAAAAGTGAGTTGTATTTGAAATATCTTTATAAAAAAAATTGGTTAAAAAGACTAAACATGATGAAAATGAAAAGTTGTAATAATTGGGGAAAATTGTTTTTTTTTTTTGTTTTTGTTTTTGTTTTTGTTTTTTTTTTTTTTTTGTTTTTTTTGTAAAATAAAATAAAGGGAAAATGGCACTTTTTCCCCCTAAGTTATGTGCATATAGCACTTTTCCCCCCTGAGTTATTAAAGTGGCACTTTTTCCCCCTCAGTTATTTTAAAAGTGATAGTTTTCCCCCCTGAAATGTTAAATTGACATTTTTGCCCTTAAAACAAACTATTTCATTTATTTTTATTCTCCAACCAATTATATTACTAATATGCATGGAAGATTACGGTTCGATACGAACCTAATCAAACACCGTAGCACTTGAACTTAAAAAGTATGGATGGTTACGGTTACAATTCAGAACCGAAAAAATATAATAAAATAATTGTTAAATTTATACTATTTTTAAATAAGAAATAAAATTATAAAAATAAATAAATAAGTTTTGATTGGCGGTTCAAAATCGAAATTGGAATCGAACCGTACTGATTTATCAAATAAGTGTTTGATCATTTTCACTATATATGAATGTGGTTCAGTTCCAGTTTATAGTTCAACAATTATTTAATTTTATTTTTTCGGTTCTGAATCGTAACCAGAACCGTCCATACTATTTCGGTATGATTGCTACAGTGTTTGGTTATGTTTGAACCGAATCGTGATCATCCATACATATAAGTAATAATTTGTTGGAGAAAAAAATAATGAAATAATTATTTTAAGGGTAAAAATGTCTATTTAACATTTCAAGGGGAAAAAGTGCCACTTTAATAACACAGGGGGGAAAAGTGATATATGCACATAACATAGGGGGAAAAAGTGCCATTTTCCCTAAAATAAATGATACGGAGTAGTTTGTTAATTGTTACTCCTTCAAGTAATCAAGTCCTTTGTCTGTAGTTGGAGCATAAAAAATCATGGCACACCATTTTCAACCCACAAAACCATTCAAAAGTATCTATCTCTCCCAGCCAGGCCTCTCCTCCTCCTTTCTCACTCAACAACAACACACAGACTGGGCGAAGAGAAGAGGAAGAATCAGAATTGAAGGTAGCAGCGAAATCTCTCTCGCTGCCACTCAAAGCTATGACAGCGAGAGCTCTTCTTCTCTCCTACTACAACCTTCCTCCGAAGCGCCACTGCTCACCCGATGCGATCTTTCCCAAGAGAAGTTTTAGCTCTCGCTCTCACTCTCACACTCACACTCTGTTCGAATTCGGGTCTCCGTTTCTACCGGGTCGGGGTGTTAGACGTGGGTTGATTAGGAGGACCAGTTGGAGGGCATGGGCGGATGTCAAGTCCAAAACGTATGGCATTTCGGAGTCGGTGCCGGATTCTCTCAAGTTCGAAGATGCTCTCAACGACGCCGTATTGACGGAGGATGATGGTGAGACCATATCGGGATTCCCCAAGCGTTGGGTCATCGTGCTTCTCTGTTTCTCCGCTTTTCTACTTTGCAATATGGATAGAGTAAGCCACCATTTCTTTTTCATTTCATAAAGGCCCTATTTGGTAAATAATGCTTATTGGTCAATTTCAGCTTATTTGATCACTATTAATTGTTGATTAATAAGCTTTTTGTAACTCCAAAATACTAAAATTCAAAAAATTAGACAAAGTAGCATTTTCAATTAGCTTTTTTAGAAAAGAAATTATACCAAACAGCTATCTGCTAACAATTAATTTATCAAATAACTTTCTACGATCAGCTATCAACTAATCATACTTTCTAACCCATAACCATTCACCAAAGGCCAAAGCCTACTTAGATTCATTGGAAGGTTTTTTTTCCCAACTAAACTGAATAAACGGAGTCCTATTCAACAAAAAATTATCATTGCTCACTCTGATAAATACTTCTTTAATTATTCCAATATATATTCTTTGCCAAGTTAAAGAATTGTATTAGTGGAAAGAACGATTCAAGAAGGATCTCTCATTATGATTGAAATTGAAATACAGTTGAGGGAGACATCAAAATATGGCAGAGTTGATTTCCATAAATATGGCATCATTTTTCTTAGTTTATGACTTTATGTTATCTCCTTAAGATCTGAAGGCTGCTAGAAATCACGAATGTGAGCCCAAGAACTTAGCAGCTACTTCACTTGCTTAATAGTTTTTATGGAAAATTATAAAAAGGAAGATGCTTTTCTTGATTACATTCTAGTGCACTATGTGATAAAAGGTTAACAATGCTGTTATTTTATGGTATTTATTTATCTATGCTTCCAAGGTAATGCACATGGGGTTCTTTGTTCTTTCTTGGAATAATAATTACCTTGTGAATATTCATGGGTCAAGAGGATTAGGTGGCTGTTATGGGAGACAACAAATCATGTACTCAAAATGGATAGAGAAGCAACAATTACTATAATTAATACTAAGCTTTCCTCTGATACATTTTCCATAATGGATTGCTTCAGATGCTATGCAAGAAAAAGCAACAAAAACAAAATGATGCTTTTAATGCAGCCTACTTTGGTACTAGATACTAGATAGTGAACTACCCTGAGTGGATGTCTTAGCTTCATCCCTTATGGCATTGCATGAAAAAATAGAGCCATGAGTAGAAAGGAAGTACATGCTGTTCTTGTTTTTGGTTCTGATGATAAAATGAATTCGGAATTTTCAGTTGGGAACTCTAAGCAGATTATGTTCTGCAGGTAAACATGAGCATAGCCATACTTCCAATGGCATCAGAATATCATTGGAGTCCTATGACTGTTGGTTTGATACAATCTTCCTTCTTCTGGGGCTATCTTTTAACTCAGGTAACAAAATGATCATTTCTTTATATGATTATGGCATTTTAAGGCCATAATTGGTGCTATATACTTCCATTCATGGTGCTCAGAATTAAAGCATGTGCTCCATCTCAACTAAAAGCCTAAGCTGATAGTTGGACTGCACATATTATATTTATGCTCACACTCAGTTTCTGAATTTTGAGATCTAAGAGATTCTGTTTTGATTCTTTTTTACTAGTTTACTGAATCACTTGTATTATTTATTCCTGTTGAATTGCTATTGTGCATTTCTTTTCCTTACGAGTATTCCCTCTCTATTTTTTTTTTTGGGTTATACCCAGATTGCAGGGGGAATATGGGCTGACACAGTTGGAGGGAAGCTTGTCTTAGGATTTGGTGTAGTTTGGTGGTCTATAGCTACAGCCCTCACACCAATTGCAGCGAAACTTGGGTTACCTTTCTTATTTGTTGTCCGAGCTTTCATGGGGATTGGTGAGGTTGGTTCTTTAACTCTTTACTGTTATTTTCAGTTCAATACATTGGAAAAGATTGAAAATTTTGTTCAAATATTCTTACACATGGTACTTTTGCAATTGAATGATGATGTATCTTTCTTGTAATCTCCTGTCTTGTACTACAAGTTGCAATTAGTGCCTCCAAGTCAACAAGCCATACTTGATATGGATTCATTACTTTCTGCTGAGCCAATTCCATTTTCTCTGTTCCAGGGTGTTGCCATGCCAGCAATGAATAATCTTCTTTCAAAGTGGGTTCCTGTCTCAGAAAGAAGCAGATCATTGGCCCTGGTGTACAGTGGAATGTATCTTGGATCTGTCACTGGTCTGGCATTTTCACCAATGTTAATCCATAAGTTTGGCTGGCCATCTGTCTTCTATTCCTTTGGTTCCTTAGGCACTGTTTGGTTCACAGTGTGGCTTAGTAAGGTAGACATTGAACTGTATGCTTATAATATTTTGGTGATTGAGGGAATTGTTTTTTAACCTCTGCCTTCTAAAGTGGTATTTCTCAGATTTCCTTGTCAACAGTCCACATTTTATGTTCATTTAAGAAAGTGTTGTTATTCTGTTTTATTTTATTTTATTTTTTGTTCAGGCACACAGCTCACCTCTTGATGATCCTGAATTGTTGCCTGAAGAAAAGAAGCTCATTCTTAGCAACAGTGTTTCCAAGGAACCAGTAAAATCTATCCCTTGGAAACAAATTTTGTCAAAACCACCTGTTTGGGCCTTGATAGTGTCTCACTTCTGTCACAATTGGGGAACTTTTATTCTTCTTACATGGATGCCTACATATTACCACCAGGTAGTATATTTACATTCTTTTGTTTCCTTTCCTATAACCTTTATGTGATTTACACAAATATCTCATTTTAGCATCTTGACCCCTTATATTTGCAGGTTATTTTGCACAATTAAGTCTTAAGACATATAAAGTAAAGTTCATTGTTGTTACAAACTTTCAAAACAAACTCTATAATTAATAGGGAACTTTGCTGGGATTGGCACAAGACCAAATATTTAATTAGGTATTTAGGTGTATGTGCTTGGATTTCATGCATTCTAATTAGAGATAAATGTTTAATTTGATTAGCATAATCCTGGAGTACTCTTTCCACTACCATTTTCCTCAGTTTGACCTCTTTTCAATGGTAATTGTATCATGTCTCTTTTGCATATAGCCCTATGCCATTTCTTTAAACTTAGATGCTCAATCTCAGTCCAATCATGATTTAGGTGTTTCCTAGTGTTGCAAAAGCTATTTCTTTGACGTTATTCCTAGGAGCCTTGGAAATTGAACTGGTATAATAATTTAATGGTAGAGTAATATATATATCCTTGACTATCAATCTGTCTTGTGATATTAGTTCTAGTTGCTCACAAGTGAGACTAATTATTTGTCACCATGTCAGTTACTGAGATATTTTTGGTTGTTCATTTTGATTGCAGGTATTGAAGTTTAATCTTACTGAATCAGGAATGATTGCCGTTTTGCCATGGCTTACAATGGCATTCTCTGCATATGCTGGAGGATGGATTGCAGATTCATTAGTGAGGAAAGGTGTATCAGTGACTGTAGTCAGGAAGGTATTACTCAGTTTTCTTGTTGACTTTAGGTTGGTTGGGATTTTGAAACAATTCCTTCCCAGGATTTCAAATGGTAGAAAAATAGCTTCTATGTACCACCACCAGTTATTCAGTAAGAACCAGATTGCGTAGAGGATTCAAGTTTTCTGACTTCTTAGTTCTTGAATGTTTCTGTTGATTTATAAAAATATATGAATTAATTGATCTGATCTATTAATTGAAAGGGGCCTTCAAGGAAACGAGAGTCATTATATGTATATTACAACTTTGATTTTTTATTTTATTAGTAGGTGCACATATTTTGATTTCCATCTTGAAATGTAAATTACTTTTATTATTGATGGACTTGTCTATGTCAAGCTAACAAGGAGATTCGCTTTCTTTAATATTAACATTATTTTTTATACTATGAGGTATATTCTATCAAGGGAATGCACGGTGCCTGAACTGCTGACATTTCATTATATAATCTCGATGCAGATAATGCAGACAATAGGGTTTCTTGGCCCTGCTTTCTTTCTAACTCAGTTGAGCCATGTTGATTCTCCTGCAATGGCAGTCCTGTGCATGACGTGCAGTCAGGTTCGTGCTTTTTTCATATTAAGATGTGAATTGACTCAACTCCAGTCTTTGTTTTTGCTATTATGTTTTTGGAATTTTCATTATTGAAGTTGGGTTTTCACAGTGAATAAAATTATTCAAAGTTTGTGACATTCAACCAGTACCGTAATTCTTAAATTATCCTGATATCTCGCCTGCATGTTATCTTCTCTAATTTTACTTGAGCAACTATTCAAAGAACTATAGTCAATATTGATAACCTTAATTCTAACCTTGTTAGCATTGATAGTATCTCATTCACAGGCTAAAATCTGTGCCAAGGACCTTGTGGTCCAGTGGCATCAAACCCTTCCCTTTATAAGGGAGGTGGTGGGTTCGAGCCTCAGTGGAGGCAATACTAACTCTTGTGCTTCAATAGGTTGAGAAAGTAGTTATGAACAAATACTGCATTGTAATAGAGTTAGTAGTATTCAAAAAAAACTGTATAGCAGAGCTAGTTTTCTGATTTATTTTATTTTTGAAACAGGGAAGTGATGCTTTTTCACAGTCTGGATTATATTCAAACCATCAGGATATTGCTCCCCGATACTCGGTGAGTATCATATTTCATTTTCCATGCATACACGCGCACATCTTTCCCTTGTTGGATATGAAGTGAAGTTCTAAGAATGAGAATATCCTAAGCTATATGCTTCACTGATCATAGGATTATAATCATGGTTAGCTATGATGTACATTTCCTAGATATCACTTGAAATGGTCCTTCACTTTATTGATTAAATACCATAATTCAGTAGTATCATCACTGCTTTTAGTTATGTTATTAAGTTATTTTCAACCTCTTAAATGGTGAGCTCAAGTTTCGTGTGACTTGCAGGGAGTGCTAATGGGTCTATCAAATACTGCTGGAGTGCTGGCTGGTGTTTTTGGAACTGCAGCCACTGGTTACATCCTGCAACATGGTTCCACCCCTAAATTTTTTTCTCTGAAATTTTATTGGATTGTTTGCTTTTTAGTTACAAAAAAATGTTTTCCATGCTCAATCTTCATGTCTTGTTTTTTTAAACATTCCAAGTTTTTGTTTTCCATTAATAAACATAAAGTAGAAAACAGGTTCAAATCGAATTAATTTCCAATAGAGTTAATTACTGAAATGGTCTCTTGATTATAGCGAAATTACTAATTTGGTCATTGACTATTTTTTTTGCCTAATTAAGTCCCTTAATTATACATTTATACTTAACCAATTTGGTCCTCCATTTGTTTAGCCGTTAGATGTCCGTTTACTCGGGACCAAATTGATAATTTCGCTATAGTTAAGGGACCATTTCGGTAATTAACTCTTCGGTTTAATAAGAGAGGGAATGGTGCATGTAATGACCGAAATGGTCCCTCGGCTATAACAAGATAACTAATTTGGTCTCGAGTAAACGGATGTCTGACGGCTAAACAAACGGAGGACCAAATTGGTTAAGATTTTTAAAGTTGAGGGACTTAATTAGGCAAAACAAATAGTCAAGGACCAAATTGGTAATTTCCCTATAGTAATGAACCATTTCGGTAATTAACTCTTCCCAATATATAAAATAATTTTTTTTTTAAAAAAGATTGATAGTTGGTGGTGATCGTGTGGGCTAGGTAGGTAGGTACGTGGTGGGGGGATTGATAGGTAGGTTGGAGGTTGGTAGGTTTTGTTGGCGATCATGACTTCATGAGTGAAAGCTCATGTAAATTTTTCATTTGGAGAATTTTTTATGTTTTCATTTTTTTATTTTTTGTTTTTCTAAATATCTTTGATAAGTTGGAAAAGAGTGTTCGCCGTTTTCTATTTTCTAGTTTAGCGAACACATCATTTTAAATGGAAAACTTTGTTTTATGGGTCACACTTGTGTGAGACCGTTTACTGATTCTTATTCGTGATACGGGTCCGAGCTGAGTTGAGTCAATATGAAATTGTAATACTTATACTGAAAAACGTAATACTAATTAAGAATAAAGTATTCCTTACTTATAAGGGAACGCATAATACTTTTGATGAAAAATGTAATACTTTTATATTTGATGTAAAAGTATTTCACTTTCCCTTATAAGGGATGTTGGCAAGTGTTTGTTACTTATAAGAGAAAATGTAATACTTTTAAATCAAAATGTAAAAGTATTAAATAGTACATTTTTCTTCTAAAGTATTACACTTTTCCATATAAGTAATAAACATTTTAGTCCTTATTAGTATTACATTTTCCAGTATAAGCATTACATTTTCATCTTGACCCGACTCATCTTACGGACAAGGATACATGAGACTGTTTCACACAAGTTTTTGCCTTGTTTATATTTCTGTTTTCCAGAAAATTAGAGAATTGTATAGTTACTGAATAGGTTGCACTTCCACTGTTTGGTATCAGACAGTATTGATATCTAGACTGTACTTTTTGTGTTCCTCACTTGCACCCTCGGATCATTCTTTTGCATACTTATTGTTTGCTAATGAGTTTTCTTCTTCCTCATTCCTTATTAAGCTATAGAGGCGATGTTTGATACAATCGGTTGCTTGACAGGTTCATGGGATGACGTTTTTAAGGTTTCAGTGGGGCTATACTTAGTTGGAACCGTGGTATGGAATCTCTTTTCAACGGGAGAGAAGATCTTGGACTGACGAGCCTCATTTCCGTGGAAGACCATATGATCTAACGACTTGGCCCTGCCCTCCGATCTAAGAACCAGATGTTGTATATAAGAGCAACCAGAAGAGTGGAATCAAGTTCATACTTGGGTTGCAACTTGCAAACATGTGCCATTATATTTCACTAGGAATAGGTAGAAATTCTGGGCGTGCACAGCAGAAAAGTGAACAAATTTTTTGGCATTGTATAGATTGGATCAATAGAGGAGGATTTCCACGAGGATTCCAACACCATTGGTTCACCAATTGGATATAAGAAAGTAGGGGATTGAACAACTTAACATCTGAATCGCATTGTTGTATATTTCTGTGAAGTAACTAAATTTTGGTTAGCGTTTCTCATATACAGCTAAAAATTGCCATGTTTGAACCTCTATTGTGTATAGAATTATGGTTTATTTGGGGTCTATACTTTGGCATTCATTCAATTCTGTTCGACCAAATGTTTGTTTGATTTTGGCTTGAATGCCACGCACTTCATATCAAGTCAAGTTAGTTAGACTGTTGAGTTAATCATAAGATTATAAGTTCAATTTTAGGTGAGTATTAATTTTATTTTGCCAACAAACATTTATTTATTTTTGGAAACGACATTACTAAGTTTAAGTACTCTATTTATATTATATTTATATTTATATTTTATTTTACGTTTCTTACTTTCGATTTTGATTTGTTTTAAAATATTGTTCATTTAAAAATAATAATAAACACAAATAATTTTTTATTTTATTTTCTAAATTACCCTTAATTTTTCTAACTTTGTTTAATGAAAGCCCTCATTAGTCATTATGCACTATCCATTGGTCTACACTCTGCCATCACCAAGTTACTCCTTCCGTCCTATTTTATGTGTCTTGTTCGGTTAACGAAGTTTGATTATCTCCGGTAAGTTTTTAATTTAATTTTTCGTAATATTAAGTTTAGTATTAATATATAAAATTTGTATATTTAGATTTTTTTTTTCGGACACTAGAGAAGGTTTCCGGTTGTGGGGACGAAAACCCACAACCAAAAACATGCAAAAATTAGTGCAATTTTTTTTTAAAAAAACATTGCTAGTTTTCCTAATTTATATAAATAATTCACCAGTGCAATGTTACAATATATTGTATAATTCTGCTCATTTTCTAAAAGATGAATCAAACGCACCAACACTATTTTCTGAAATGCAACCTGATGGGGTATGGGCTAAGGCTTGGTACCTGAAGCTCGGGATGAAGGAAAGGACGATCGATGGGGAGGCAAGAGGCGTGGAAGGAAAGAGACAAGTTTGAATGACTCAAAAGAAAAGGTGGCGGCGTGTTGATGATTGGTTGATGATCGATCGATTGGTCACGAATTTGTTAATGAGGTTATTCAGTGGACAGCTTGGTGGAACATGTTCAAGGATGAATTTGAGAATGAAAAGAATATGCTTGGTGAGTTATCGAGTGATAAGGTGGTTTGGTTGACCTAAGAGCTATGGCTAAGGTAGAAAAGGTGGTGTAAGGAGGGCGGTTATGGGGGTTTCCTAAAGGTGTTTTCGGAAGGTTTCCTAAAGGCAAAGGCGGTTGGGCGTGGGAATCGTGCGGGAGATGTGGAAAGAAGGTCGAGATAGATTAGGGAAGTATCCAAATGTAATAAGGAAAGAAGTCTTAAATTTTATATGGTAATTTAGGATTGCCAAAGGGAGAAATCCCTCCTAACTTGTATAAATAGGGGTCCAAGGCCTTGAGAGAGGCATAAGCAATTTTCCACAGTCGTACGCAATTCATAATACAAAGAGGGCCGAAATGCTACTCTAATTTCATTCCAAACGTTTAGTTGATTTTCCGGTGTTGTTGGCTTACCGTTCGACCATCCGTGGTTGATAAAACCAACAGTTGTATCCATTACTCTCTCTCTCTCTCTCTCTCTCTCTCTCTATATATATATATATATATATATATATATATATATATATATATATATATATATATATATATAGTTCGACCATCCGTGGTTGATAAAACCAACAGTTGTATCCATTACTCTCTCTCTCTCTCTCTCTCTCTCTCTCTATATATATATATATATATATATATATATATATATATATATATATATATAGGACTGCGTTCAAATGAGAACGCACCGCCCAGGAGAGAACTGCAGACCAATCGTCGCGCGCCACGTGTCCAGATGTAGTTTGATGTGTAAAATGGTGATAGTAAAAAGAGGGTGTAAATGTCGTTCCGCTGAGGATTGGGACTATGACACGTACTTGTATGATATGTATAATTCTATGCACTAAAGTATTGGAATTCATCACTAGAATCCAAGCAAACTAAGATTAAGGAATGGAAATAAAATAAAAGATGCAAATTAAATGAGGAATAAACTATATGATAAAAAAATGAGTCAGATTAGGGGTATTGCAATCTTGATGCTCTAACAATCTCAAAATTAGGGGAAAAAAATTAACCAAGAGATTTATTGGCAATGCACTCAAGAATTCAGTTCAGCTACTTTCATAATCAATAAACTAGAATTAGGCTAGGATTGCCTCACTTTCGTGATGCATCAATATTAATCTTAAAACACAAAAGCATTATAAGCTCCCAAATTACCCTTATTTTCATAGTATGAAATTGGGTTGAAATTGGTTAGGCTGAGTCTTTCACCCAACTTTCGTTGTGATGAAATCCTCTCCAAAGCAAATCAATAAAAGTTGCGCATCAATTATCAATAAGAGTATTTATAATCCAATTCAAACATAAAAACCCTATATTAATTAATTATACCCTTTATGCAATAATCATAAACCTAGCATCAAGAATAACAATAGAACCCAAATCCAAATCCAAAAGCTAACTACTCATGCATCATAAAAGTAAACAAAGCAAAGCAATAAACCATAAACATTGCAAGAAATCTGAAAAGAAAGTAAATAAAGGAAGAAGAGAACTTTACTATTGATGAAGAACAAATCCAACTTCAATCCGAGATTCCAAGCTTGAAATTAAATAATCTAATGTAAAACTAATCTAAACTATGCTAGGGAAATATAAAGAGAAGAGGAAAAATAAACTAAAACTAACTAGGGTTGGGAACTCCTTAAATGGTAGAGAACACGTAGAATATATAGGAGATAGATGGGTCTTGGGCCCATGAGGCAGCTTCCAATTCCTATTCTTGTTTTATTTTATTTCTTAGGTAATTTCCTTTTCTTCCAAAACTTGTACAAAATATTTCAAAATTTTTCCTTTGCTGCTCCTTGGGACAATATAACACACAAACAATTCCCAATTTCACTAGGATAAAGAAAATAAGCATCAAAACAACTAAAATAAGGGATGAATTATTGTACAAAATAGTAAATATCATAGTTGCACCTAAGGTTATAACTAGGTGCACTTAGGTGCATGAATATTAACAAATTAAATTACTTGCATTTGTACGTGAAAATAGGTGCACAAGTGCATGAAAAATGTATTACATGTGCAAGTAAAATGTACATTGAGCATCAATACTAAGTGCACCTAACGTTATAACTAGTTACACCTAATGGTATAATTAGTTGCACCTAGTTTCACGAATGTTAACAAGGTAAATTACTTACACTTCTAAGTTATTTTACTTGCACTTTTTACTTGCAACTGTACACCAACTACTTGCACTTATAACACATTTACTTGCACCAAAAGTTTGAGATATTTACGAAAATACCACCGCGTCGTTTTTTAAAAATTACATCTAATTCGTTGATCTGGACACGTGGACGGCGATGGATCGTTCTTATTTCTCTCCTGGACACCCATTCTCATTGAAGCGCGCCCCTATATATATATATATATATATATATATATATATATACACATACATACATACATACATACATACACACACACACGAACGACAGTCCCGCAGTGTTTGACTTGATTTTTTAACTACCGAGGTGTTCCCATTTTGATCGGCAAAGCAAAATCCCCAAGCTGTAATGCTATGTATGTATGGCCTATGGATAAACACACATCTACTATTAAGTCACCCTACAATTTCCCACCAACCAATCAATCATCTTAACCATAATATAAGCTTTTTGATGTAATGTTTTACACATTATTTTATCGTATTATTGTTATTAAGTTGTCTCACACACACACACACATATATATACACCCTTGTTTAGTAAATTTTTTTTTGTCAAATAGATTTTTTTTTTTTCAATTTAGCTATTAATTATTAATCTTGCTAGTGATTACGTCTTGAGTGGAAATAATCACTGCTTTCAAAGTAGCCATAGCCTAATGCCTATTGACACATTTAGTTAACCCATTAATATTAGAGTTTGGTACGTAAAGAGAGTTATATTTCATGAAAGTCAATTAATAATAAAGTTATTATTTCATGCATATAGTTATTGATAGAATAAAGTACGCGTATATAAGCAAAATACTCCTTTATTAATGAATAAACCGGGTACAAGCTGTTATATCTTAGGAGAGTCCGGTCACCGTGACAGTGGGTCAAAGGTTTCCGGTCTCTTTGACTATTATATATCAGAAACAATCAAAAGTCATCTTTGCTGCATTAAATGCGGTATATATAGGCGGCTAGGGGATAGGTACCGAGCCGGCGGCATGGCGGACGCATGGCGAGCATGCACCGATTTAAAAGCGGGTCCCATACTCAGGAGCCAAGTGGCGCGAAATCACAGGATCCACACTCCGAGGGGGACGTCCAAAGTTCGCCGGGCACCCGATCGTACTGAGCTCTGGGGCTTGGTGGGGCTTGACCCCAACCATACATAATAGAACCGAATAAATCGGTCAAACTTGTTGGGAAATAGAAGACCGCCGGTCAAAGGAAATAGACCGGAGGGTACTGCGCGGAGATTGGGGAATAATCCCTATCAGTTATTAATCTTATTTTTTATGAGTTTAATCAAATCTAAAAGTCTTAATCTAGATTACAACTCTGATTTATGATTGTTTTTCTGTTAATTTTTTTTATACGTACATGTTTCAAACTCTCAAAAAATCATCCTGTAATTTGTATGATTGAGTAGGTAGGAAGAGCAATGTGGATGGACATATATAACATTATAAGATTGGACACGACACGGCTTTTGGTATGTGGTGTCAATTCGATCTGTATCACCAACCATTTTGTGTGCAATCCCTTATAGCTTGGCAGAGTGTTAATTAGTGTTAGAGTCAGGACGACAATCATACATGGCCATGTCCGTCCGGATTTTGGAACAACTCCCATGTGTTGTGCGTGCATGCTAAACTCCTCCATCAACTTAATATCCGTTGGAATCAAACCGCTTACCATTATGTCAAAAGTTATAGCTAATAATTACTTTGTAGTGTCACATTTTTAAAAGGCAGTGTGTTGAATTTAACCCTTCAGGTGTCGGTCCAACCATCATATTTTCAAGAGAGATAGGGTGTTGAACTTGGTCCTTTAGACTTCTGTCCAATAATCTCTTAGTCACTTGTTAGAATTGACCCTTCACCAACCTCTACCCTGCAATTAGGGGTGTGCATTCGGTTAACCGAACCGTTTTAACCGAACCGAATTAACTGAAATTTTAAAACATTTAACCGTTAACCGAACCGAAGTTTGTGTTACCGAATTAACCAAACCGAAATTTTTTCGGTTAATCGGTCGGTTAACCGATTAACCGAACTTTTTAAACCTAAAATATAAAATTCTAAAAATAACACCTAAAATAATAAATCCAATTAAAATAAAATACAAATCATCCATAACTTCAAATATTTAAACATTCATAACTTCAAATCTTCAATCCAATTAGTATTTAGTATTTATATTTAATTATTTATATATATATTCGGTTAACCGTTCGGTTAATTCGGTTAACCGACCTTTCGAACCGAATTAACCGTTAACTGAAGTCTCAAGAATCCTTTAACCATTAACCAAACCGAATTTTTCGGTTCGGTTAATGGTTAACCGAAATTTTTCGGTTCGGTCGGTTAACCGAAAAATTTCGGTAAATTGAACACCCCTACCTGTAGTATCCAATACACTGTTTCATGTACTCCCTCACTTCCAAGAAAATTCAGGCTAAGCTTCTGTTTGGTTCTGTTATGAGTGTTTGTCTCTGCAGCCTCGTTTGACCAATTCTAAAACAAACTCTTTTGGTATGTATATGCAATTATAAGTATCTCAATCACACCTGTTAATCATTGGATAGACTGATCATCAATGCATTTTATCCATCTCCAACAACATTAATGAGTAGGTTGTTTCTTAAAGTTTAACAATGCTACCATACAATTGGATAAACAGATCAGATAAAAGATATCATTCTTAGCTTGGGTTACTACACTACTACAGCCCAAAAAAAAATCAAAATCCCAAGAATGTAGGGCAGGGAGCCACTAGTATGCT
>CP025650.1:15173602-15250610 GCA_003576665.1 Ipomoea trifida
ATCCCGAATGATCGGTTGGATTAGTCTCATCCCACAAGATGCGAATACCAGTATAGTATCCAAAAAAAAAAAAAAGCTAGAAACCATATAAAGCTCCGGGCTGTCTCACATATTACAGCCCGCAGAAAAACATATGGATTATTAACAAGCTGAAATGGAATTTGATCTAGACAAGGACAAGGAAGAGTTGATGAACTGGATGCAATCATCTATGGCTTCTGCTCTGTGATCAGAACCAATTATTCCATGCTGGCCTATATATATAGCTGCTTCTGCACAGCTTCCCTTTAATCCATTTTCCGATGAAGAAGAAGTAACTTTCCGGCATCTCCCCGGAGACATGGTTCGCAAAGCCTCCATCATACTTCCACTGAAGCGTTTGAGATATCTGATGGGATGAAGCAATTCGGATCTCTTGGGCATCTTTAAGCTGCAACTTCTAGTGTACTTGATTTGTTTCTGATGATGAAACGCATCTATTGTCTCTTCTCCGGCCAACATTTTCGATCGATCTTGTTTTTCTCAAAGATTGAGGTGGGAATTGGGAAACAGTGTATGTATGTAGTAGATCGAATGAAGGTTAGTTGTGTGTTGCTGCCAAATATAATGGTGTGTGCTTAATATATATACAAGTATGTAGTGCATTACCCCCAACCTGGGGGTGCAATGTAATTATTCTAACTTTTTAAGCGAAAGAGACTCATTTATATTTTTAATCAAAGGCCAAAAGATTGATATTTGGTTTTGGGTTTAGAACAATTTTAAATTTTTAGGCCAGGTGTTCCATCTTTAGAAGTAGTGTTTACCGTCTGCCAGTAGAACCCTGAGTTCTCCAAAAAGAAAGAAAACTGAAAAAAGAAAAAGAAAAATCTTAGAGGTGGTACAATTCAGGGAGGGGAGGAATGTCGCCAAAATGTCATATTTATTTCTTATATAACCTCAAATATATGTTAATGAATGTCCCAACTAAAATGACATATGTTGTACTAATAAGCCCAACTGGCCGACATGGCGAGAAATGTCGCAACATGTTCGGACTTGGTGCGGACATGACCGATGAACGTTGGAACAAGTTGCGGACTTAGACGAGAAATGTCGCAACGTGGTGCGGACTTGCCCGATACATGCCGCAACGGGTGTAATTAAAAAACAAATGCTTTTAATTCAACGAGAGAATTAATTACTGTGTTGGATAGTTAAACTAAAAGGCTGAAGTAGAATAAAGGAGATGGGAATAATGATGAAAAGTGAGGGACAAAAAGGGTACATAACTCTCAGTCTTCTCTGATGCAACATCAAGACCAAACATAGTGTCCACACACCATATATGTTTCTGCTTACAACTGTACCTACTTACTAGAATAATATATGATGCTACCAATTTTAGATCCTAAGAAATCCTATTTTTCCTTTATTTTTTAAATAACATTTTGATTTTTTCTTCTTCACTCATCATATCTCCTTGACCTTGTCTGATCTCATGCATACAGACTGCTCTTCTTAATTAGGTCTAACACTCTAACCCCAACTCTACTACAAGTTGGTTGTTGCACAACGTAATTATTATATAGCTATACTATCACCTCGGGATTAGTAGTGAAAATTTTACTTCACAAAATATTATGGCCCTGTTTGGTAAATGGTTGTTGGCTGATTGAGTTAGCTGTTTGGGGTAGAAGGTATGATTTGTTGATAATATTGGCTGATTGTATAAAGTTGTTTGATAAATTAGCTGTTAGCTAATAGCTGTTTGGTATAATTTCTTTTCTCAAAAAGCTAATTGAAAAGGCTGCTTTGAGTAGCCTTTTGAATTTTAGCATTTTGGAGTTACAAAAAGCTTATTAACCAAACAACTAATAGTGATCAAATAAGTCAAAATTGGCTGATAGGCTGACAATTTACCAAACAGGACCTATATTTTATTATATTCAGTCTTGACATCCTATCTTAATTAAGTTTTGCAAAGACACAACTACTACTTACTATCTTATCTTATGGTATGTATATTCTATGGTGCGTGGTATAATGATCATTATGATCTAATATTAATGAAAAGAATTTTGCTAAGATACTAGGAAAAAAGAAGAAATAGATTTGTGATCTAGTTATAGAGGCATGATATGATACATGCAGAAAGTGGGACATCAGCATAAAGATAGATGAATGCACCATCTGCAACTCTAAGAGATGAAGCATTGGTGTAGGCATGAAGCAAAGTGGAGAGCACAATGAAATGCAAAGGTCCCCTTAAATGTGAACAAGTTTAGTTCATAGATATTAAGTTGTTTTTATATTTCTTTTTAACTTCATGTATCATTTTTTTGATACATAAAAGTTTTATAGATAGTTGTACACTATAATTAAATTATGATATTATCAATTATATCATAAAGAGTAAATAATTTACACTCAAGAGCTGTGGATCAGATGAGATAATACATGTCTTTTTAATTTCCGCTTAAGGAGGGGATTCGGGTTTTAGCCATTTACTACAAGTCTACAAGAAAAATCAAATTGAACAATGAAAAATTCATTCATTAATTTGTAAATTACTGAAATTAGGTATTAATTTAAACCTATTTAATCTGCTATTAAATTTATTGGTACTTTGCATCTATTGATATTTTGTTGTTTTCTTGGAGTGATAGAAATGAAGCTATCTTGAACTCCATGGAGAAATATTTTGTCACTTTTAAAGTCTTATTTGACGCAACACAAACAAAATTAATTTTAGTATATAATTGCTAGTTGATTGGTCGGGGAGACCAATAGTCAAACCAAAAAAGAAAAAATAATTTATAAATCATATACTATAAAAAAAGATGGTTAATAAATGTAATTAAACTTAAACTATTTATAAACAAATGAATGATTCTTATCAAATGAAGATTGAGGGGGCAAGAAGGAGAATTGTGTTCCTATGTAGATCCCTAATTGAATTAAATTAATGTTGCTTCTCCAAAGAGCAAGACTTAGACATGATTATGAAGCCTAGTGAATGATACATATACATGGCCACACTAACCCCTAAAATGGGTAGACATAGCAAAAGAAAAGGAATCACTATTTTCAGAAAACTAGGCTTACAATTCTTGTCTCCAAAGCACATAATTTTAAAATATTTTAAGTCAAATCCTGATTTCCTGTCTCTAAATAATTAGCCTCTTTACAAGCTAGATGAACCCATATTCGGGTATCTATTGGCCCAAATTTCACGTGATGCCCTGGGTGGTATGTCTCAGTCATTATTACATGGACCATGGTCCACACAATTGTATGGACCAAAAATAAAAAGTACATTATTTTGTACTGAAAGTACATTATTTTTGTACTGTAGGTACATTATTTTTATACTGAAGGTACATTATTTGATATATACTACGGAGTATCAAATAATGTACCTACAGTACAAAAATAATGTACCTTCAGTACAAAAATAATGTACTTTTTATTTTTGGTCTACACAGCTGTGTGGACTATGATTGTCAAAATGAGTCGAAGCCCGCGGGTCGACCCGCACCCGCCCCGCGGTGGGACGGATTAGGGTCATAAAAAATAGGCTCGAGAAAATGCGGATCTAATGGGACGGGGCGGAATTGACCCGCGCGGGTTGCGAGCCAGTCCGCGGGCCAAGTAAAAAAATTTAAAAAAAAATTATATATATACACACACATTGTACACATGAATATAAATAAATATTCATGTACACATGAATATATTGTACACATGAATATAAACAAATATTTATGTACACATGAATATATATTTATATTCATGTGTACACGTATGCACATGAATATATATTCATGTGAACACACTATAATTTAAAAAAAAAAATCAAAAGGCCCGCGGGGCTCGACAACCTGCGTGGAGCGGGCTAGGGTTGTATAAATCCTAGCTCGCGGACCTAACGGGTCGATCCGTAAAAGCCCGCTAAAAATTAGGCCTGTGGTGGGACGGGCCTAATGGGGCGACCGACCAATCATTATTGTGTAGACCATGGTCCACATAGCTGTGTCACTGTGTGGACCATACTATTAAATAATGCACATTCAATATAAAAATAATGTACATTCAGTATAAAAATAATGTACAATATTCAGGGAATGTACATTATTTGTGTACTGAATGTACATTATTTTTATAGTATAAAAATAATGTACATTCAGTACAAAAATAATGTACATTTAGTACATTAAAAATGTACATTTGATTATGGTCCACATAGCTGTGTGGACCATAATTTGCTGGCGGTCGACTCGCTTTGACTGTACTAGTGTGGACCATGGTCCATGCAATAATTTGGCGGTATGTCTAGGAGATTTCTAAAATATGAAGGGTGGAAGTGTGAATATCTTAAAGTTTGGGGTGCCCGGGTCTAGTTTGGATCCAGTTTCCATTCGGACTATCCAAATTCACTGATTTGATCTGATCGTAGCGAAACGGATAGGCCTTTCGAAATTTTTGTAGATAACACTCTTTCCACTCTCCATCTCCAAGCTCCAATTCTGAGAAACAATGGCGACTTCTTTCTCATTCTTCTCGTCTTCTACATTTCTCTCCACTCCTCTCCGCAAAGCTCCTTCTAAACTCCTGTGTTTGAAACCCCCAAAGGCCAGAATTGTACGCGCAGAACAGGCCACACTCCCAATCCTCTCTTTCGACGGCGACAAAGTGGGGTCCACCACCCTAGACCTGAAGTCCGCCCCGCCCTACACCGCCCGCGCCGTCGTCCACCGCGGTCTCGTTACCGACCTCCGCAATAAGCGTCGAGGCACGGCCTCTACCCTCACGCGCGCGGAGGTCCGCGGAGGCGGCAAGAAGCCCTACGCGCAGAAGAAAACGGGGCGGGCTCGGATGGGATCTTTCCGTACTCCTCTCCGACCCGGAGGTGGGGTCGTGTTTGGGCCCAAGCCCCGGGACTGGTCGATTAAGATTAACAAGAAGGAGAAGAGGCTCGCCATCTCCACCGCCCTTGCCAGTGCTGCCGAGAATTGCATCGTCGTCGAGGAGTTTAATGATAAATTCGAGAAACCTAAGACTAAGGAACTCATAGCCCTGATGAAGAGGCTGGGTTTGGACCCGAAAGAGAAATGCATGTTCTTGATGACGGAGGCGTCGGATAATGTGATGCTTTCGGGCCGAAACCTTGGGAAGTTGAAGATGTTGACTCCTCGGACTTTGAATTTGTTCGACATTTTGGATTCTGAGAAGTTAGTGTTTACCAAATCCGCCCTCGAGTTCTTGAATGAGAGGTATGGAAACGATGCCGACTGGGAGAACGATGAGGGAGATGAACAAGGTTAGTTCCTTGCCGTGCTGCTTTCTGTATTGTATATCAAAATTGTGATCTTTAGGGTTAAAGTTTTGATTTTTATTTGCAGGAGCTGAGGCTGATGAAAATGCCAATACTTCAGACTGAAATCTTTGTAGATCATTAATTAAGCCAAATGATATATTATTGAAGCTATTTCTGCTTACAGCTTACTTTGTTTAGCTATTTTGCTCTTATATTCTTTGGCTTTGTCATGTTAATTGAACCCCCCCAGTGTATTTTTCGCTGTTCGTGTTCTTTGAAACTGATTCATAGATTTTCTGGATAGATCAATGCTATGGGATTCGATTATACTTCTTCACTCCTGTATAATGCGCAACTGCTGAGCAGTAAATTTCTGTTATTGCCCCCTCTATGACTCGACTGTCTTTCCATGCTTGCCTATGCATCTTTGCCTTTCTTTAATTTTATTTTGCTTCCTGGCTGAAATTTTGTGGTGCAGACTGCAGAAATGCAGGTTTTCCCATTGGCGGAATCTATCTGGTTATAGAGTGAGCAATTGAAGGTGAGCTTAAAAGATGAATCGAATCATAACAGAAAGTGATACTTGTATCCTGAATTTCTCTTCAAGCTTCAGACTTCAAGAAGCTGGAACAAAGGATTTCGAACCAGGTTAAAAGAAATACCCTTTCCCGAGTAGAGATTCACTTGGATTGACAACATTGATTCCGTTCCACCTTTTGATTTAGACCTGGCAATCCTAACTCATATATTTGGAGCAACCCCTAACTATTGTGCTAATTGCTAAAAGAAGGGACCTGGTTCTCTCAACCAGTGAGATCCTCATATGGTAGTGTTTAATGGAGAGGCATTGGAATATTGGATTGCAACTTTTGGCCCTCCATGCCTCTCTTTGATTTACAAGAGCCCGCAACCTCTACCCGAAAGTGTGCTGTGGAACCCACCACAATTAAGTTGTCCATAGTTGATCGACTCAAACCAAGAAAGCTAATAGACAACTTTTATGGGGAGTTGAACTTGGAACCTTGTGATTACCAAGCCAATTGTCCGACCAACTAACTCGGTTGGGGTTACCCCCTCCATACCTCTCTGATAGTACTTATTCTGATCAATACTAGAACCTCCTATCACTTGAAGATGGTCTTGAGCCCCACTTTTGGCTTTGTTTGGCACATATTAGAGCTGAAAGTTAGCTAAAAACTGAAAGCTTAGCTTAACGATAGGAGTATTTTAAAATAAACTAGAAGTTGTTAAAATAATGTTCCCAAAATAGAGCCTTTGACTAGTCAATGATGCAGGACTGGTTCATAATATTCCTAGACAGTTTGTGCTGTCCCAAACTCCATTACTGCTTTTTGTTTTTTCTTTTGTTTAACAGTATATTAATTCTGTATGGAACTTTAGTGACCTGTAAAAGTAGATGGATTAAAAATTTAATGCATACAGGCATGCTCAGACATATCTCCACTCCTTTTTGGTGTTTAAAGGCTATCTTTGTTGTAAAATGGAGTATGAATTCCTTAGTTGGTAGCAGAAATTTACAGGTCCATCAATGTGCTGAAGTAATTTGGTGGCAGATAGATTTCTCCTTCGACTTCCTCAAAATACATCTTGGTATTATTTTTTTTTAGTACTACTGACTCAAGTTACAATGTAGTATCTGTTCATAGCGACTTTCTCAACCTACTGAAGCACAAAGAGTCAACAGTTGCCTCTACTGAGACTCACACCCACTCCATCATTCATGTGGGAGTACAAACCGGGACACCGAGTGCCACTAGACTAGAAGGTCTTTGGCCATCTTGGTATCATTTGTTGAGTTTGGTCCAAGCAGAGCGAGCAGAAATGAGGCACTTTAGATGATGATCCTGGAGTGGAAGGATATTGTTGCAGTGAATGATAGCAAATCTTGGCAGGTTGGGTTGGTGCATGTGGGTGACATACTGACATCTAAATCCGCTGCCGCTGCTATGTTGTCCAATGTTCCTTTGGGGGGGTGGGGGGGGGGGGGGGGGGGGGGGGGGGGGTTGGATTTCTTGAAAGTTCATGTTTACTAAAGAATAGAAACCTAAATCTTTGGGGTTTGTCTCTCAAAACTCTTACATCAAACTGAAATAACATGTTTGTAGGCCTTAAAGAAAGAAGCAGAAAGTAATTGCACATAAGCCCTAGGAACTAATTAACTTGAAAGAGAACACATACATGTGATTAATTGATTAGGGAGTAAATGGAAGATACAGATCAGTGTAATAACCCAGGAAAGTTAAAGCGGAAACAGAGAAAAGACTAAAGAGAGTCCCGAGAGGGTGAGAGAGAAGGAACATAATTTGTAATCAATATCTCAGTATAAGTGTATAACAACAATTAACCATACATATATAGTTTGGAATAACAAAAGCAATAAATCAGCTAAGGACATCCTTAGTAGTGGAGTTATTTTGCGATTTTTGAGAAGTTTTTGTAAGTGTAATTAGGAAAGAGAAAATGGGAGGAGATTAAAAAAAAATTGATTTAAAAATTAAAAATTAAAAATTAAAAATTAAAAATTAAAAAGCAAATGTTAGAGCGCCTGACGCGCTGGGCACATAAGTGAACGGCCACGTACTCCGTGTGTGGCTAGGATTAAAGTGCTGTGGGGGCCACTTTTCTGCCATGAACTCTTCATTTGCAGGAAGTAAATTTGCACTCTCTCTCCTTTGCTCTCCTCTGTCATGCCTGGCTATTAACCTAACATAAGCCACCAAATATTCATTGGTGGTGATGCTCTAACAAACTAACAAACCAAGAGTGAAACGACGTTGTCTTGTTGGTGATGCTCTAACAAACTAACAGACCAAGAGTGAAACGACGTTGTCTGAACGTAAGTCAACTGCTGCCAGCAACCGATTGTCAAAACGGTGTCGTCCGAAGCCACCCAACAACACTTCAACTGGTTGTTGTTCGGTAAGCCAATTGCTGCCAACCGATCATCAAAACGGTGTCGTCCGAAGCCACTCAACAACACTTTCTGAAGCTACCCAACAACACTTCAATTGATCCAACGACGTTGTTTAGCTTTGTTAATGTATTATACTATTATCTCATTTTCCCCTTTCTTCCTAGCCTTTTCCACCCTTTCCTCTCATACTTTTCAGCTTCTAGGGATGTTACAACACCCCTCCTTCAATTGATCCTTGTCCCGAATGATCAAATGTAGGAAACTGATTCATTATGTGGTAGTAACCCTCCTAGTTTGCAGCTTCTTTAGCTAGGTAAGTTAGACCATTGCACAAGAATCTGAACCATGTCTTATTATGCCTTTTGATCAATCTTTTTTTTTCCAAAACAGTGATTGGATGTGCTAGAACCTGACCACCTACACCAACCAAAGGTGGTTCAACTTGAGGAACAATATAATCTCATCCCCTATCTTTTTCTTCAACTGTGAGACATGGAACACAGAATGCATAAGTGTTCCAGGGGGAATTGCAGTCTGTAGGCTACCTCTCCCACCTTACTTATGACTTGATAAGGCCCAAAGTATTTAGAAGACAACTTCAAATTGATTCTAACTGCTATTGATGTCTGTCTGTAGGGTTGAATTTTTAGATAAACCCAATCCCCTATGTCCAAGGTCTTCTCACTTCTTCCTTTGTATGCTTCTTGTTTCATTCTATGTTGTGCTTACTTCAAGTTATCCTTTAATGCAATCAGCATAGCAGATCTCTCATCAATCCAGTTGTGATTCTCTTCTCCAGAATTGTTCCATACAACCATCATGGGAGGGGCATACCCATACAAGACTTGAAATGGTGTACACTTGAGAGAAGATTGTACCAAAATTTTGCTAAGTGGAGCCATTTGACACAACTTTTTTGCCTCTTTAAAACCATGCATCTTAGATATCCTTCAAGACACTTGTTGACCCTCTCAATCTGCCCATCAAACTGTGGGTGATAAGCAGTAGAAAAACTCATGAACCTGCATTTTCTTGAACACAACCTACCAAAACTTACTGATTAAGACTTTTTCTCTATCTAAGACTATGCCTTTTGGTAGTCCATAGAGCTTGTATATGTATTCCATGAACACCTCAACCACCCCTTCAGTAGTGTAAGGCTGAGAGAGAGCAATGAAATACCCATATTTAGTCAATCTGTCCACTACTGTTAGTCATGTAAATAATATTAGACTTAGTATATTATTGTTAGAGTCAGACTCCTAGTATGTAGCCTATTGTAGAGGTAGTTTAGTGTAACCTTATTATCTGTAACTCTCTCTCTCACAAAGTCGATCAATCAAGCTCTCATTTGGTATCAGATTAGCGTTAGGTATCTCCCGCTTCCTCTCCCCTTTTTTTTCCGATGGCCAACAATGATTCCGAACGCACTGTCAGCGCCGCCGCTTCACCGGTGCCGGCAGCCTCCCACAATTCCCTCATCTCCGCCCATCACTACGTTTCCACAAAACTCGCCGCACGTAACTTTTTGGTTTGGCGAACCCAAATTATCTCGTTCCTCAAAGGCCAAAACCTTCTCAGTTATGTGGATGGAACCAACCTGCCACCGCCGCAGGAGCTCGTCGCTACCAGCGACACGACGCAACAGCCGGCGACCACCGATGAGGCCTCCTCTGCCGTCGCCAATCCGGCGTACGCTGTTTGGTCGCAACAGGACCAATCCATCATGTCCATGTTGATCTCCTCCCTTTCCGAAGAGGTAATGTACCTTGCGGTTGGCCGCACCATCGCACGGGAGCTGTGGCGATCCATCGAGATGGCGTTAGGATCCTCAACACGCGCCCGATGTCTCAATCTCCTTGCTCAATTTCAGTCGCTGAGGCAAGGCGACATGACCATCGCCGAATACCTTGGTCGAGCGCAACTTCTATCGAGGACTTATCCTTGGCCGGCCGTCCGGTTTCGCTCGATGAACAGAACCTCTACGTGTTTAGAGGACTCCGGCCTAAGTTCAGATCGATGGCGACTTCGCTCGTCGTTGCCGGCAAACCGGTGACAATTCCGCAACTGTCGGACTGCTTGCAGGCGCAGCAGTTTATCTACGCCGACGAGCTTGCGCTGGGCGACGCCGTAGTTCCTCCTGCCCAGGCGACGGCGATGGCAGCCACCCGCGGTCGCAGGCCGCACGGCAATGGAGGTCCAGGAGGCCGCAATCATCGCGGCGGTGGTGGAGGTCGTGGCAACCAGTGGTCTCACCGTGGCCGTGGCGGGCAGAATCGCGGTGGTGGTGGCGGACGTGCAGGATCGCCGAGGTGCCAAATATGCCGCTCACTCGGCCACACAACAGTCTACTGTTACCGGCGTTACTTTGATCATCCACCGGCGCAGGCTAACATGGCTGCTGTTGGCGACGATGGACTCCCCGTGGACTGCCGTTTTAACTCGATTCCCTCCGTTTCTAAATCTCTAAAATTATCAAACATTCTGCATGTACCGCAATTATCTGCTTCGTTATTGTCTGTTAGCAAATTCACTACTGATAATAACGTTTTCCGTTGAATTCCATCCAACTTTTTTTGTCGTCAAGGATTGCCGCACGAAGGCGGTTCTGCTTAAAGGTTCCAGTTCGGGTGGCTTGTACACACTATCCGTTCCCCGGGCTCACTCGGCTTACCTGACCGCCCGGGCTCCTTCTGTCATCTGGCATCAACGTCTAGGCCACCCACATGCTCGTGTCCTCCAGCGTGTCCTTCAGTCATGTCCGGTTGCTCCACAAAAATTGAGTTCATCAAGTCTTTATACCCCGTGTCAAATGGGAAAATCGTCTAGATTTCCATTAGAACGAATAAAACATTCTAGTTTAAATGCTTTAGATTTGATTTATTCTGATATTTGGGGTCCGGCCCCGGTTATTTCAGCCTGTGGTTTTCGTTATTTTGTGCTTTTTGTAGACGACCATACACGTTATTCGTGGTTATATCCTCTACATGTAAAAACCGACATTTATAAAATTTTTGACAGTTTCAGGGCTATGGTAGAACGGTTGTTTTCACATTCTATCAATGCCATTCAGTCTGATTTGGGCGGGGAATATCGCCGATTACATAGTCTTTTTCAGTCCCTTGGAATTGTTCATAGACAATCCTGTGCATACACGCACGAACAAAACGGGCGAGTAGAACGCCGTAATAGACACATTGTTGAAACCGGCTTAGCTTTACTCGCCCAAGGGTCTGTCCCACTCAAACATTGGGACTCTGCCTTTGAAACTGCTACCCACTTAATCAATCGGTTGCCATCATCAGTCTTACAGTTTGATACTCCACACTACCGACTGTTCAAAACCCCACCCACATATACTTCACTCCGGGTCTTCGGGTGTCTGTGCTTTCCTCACCTCCGACCCTATAACCGTCACAAACTGGAGTTCCGGTCAACACCCTGTGTTTTCTTAGGTTACCCTACGTCCTTCCGAGGGTATTGATGTTTAAATCTTGATAATGGGAAAACCTTTATCTGTCGGCACGTCCGTTTTGACGAGACTACTTTTCCCTATGCTTCTGTTGTTCAGGGAACATGTGACAAAGCACCCTTAACTAAACCGTGGGGCTCTAGTCCGATTGGTCCGGTGCAAGCACCTGTTAGTGTGTCATCTCCTGCTCCAGCTTTACCACCGCCCACCCGAGGGACAAGGCGGCGCAAAACAACCCTTCCACAACAGCGTGGGCACAACATGCACCTACATCACATGACAAAGGGCACCAGTGAGCAATTTCAGGCCCTCACGGCTAACGTCGCGGATCCCACATGTTATACTCAAGCTATTGGTCATCCACAATGGCGTGATGCCATGGACCAAGAATTCAATGCCCTCATTCATAACTGTACTTGGTCCCTTGTCCCTCCCAAACCAGGTATGAATATCATTGGGTGCAAGTGGGTGTTTCGTACTAAGCGGAAAGCCGACGGCACAATCGAGCGATACAAGGCTCGGTTAGTGGCCAAGGGGTTCAACCAGGTTGCCGGTGAGGACTTCTTCGACACATTCAGTCCTGTTGTCAAACCGACAACAATACGGCTCTTGTTTTCATTTGCTGTCTCACAGGGTTGGATGCTACGTTAGCTAGATGTCCACAATGCATTCCTGAATGGACACTTAGCCGAAACCGTCTACATGCGGCAGTCGCCAGGTTACGAGGATCCGGCCCATCCCGATCATGTCTGCCATTTACAGCGCTCACTGTATGGCCTCAAACAGGCACCCCGGGCATGGTTTAAGCGGCTGTATGATTTTTTATTGTCGACGGGCTTCTCTGCTTCCAAGACTGATGTGTCACTTTTCCACTACACTGACGGCTCTGATCGGGTATTCTTACTCGTCTATGTTGACGACATTATAATGATGGGGAACAACCCTGGATTAATTGATAAACTACTACAGAGGCTATCCAACACGTTCAAAATCCGCGACCTTGGCACACCAAGTTTTTTTCTTGGGATTGAAACTCTACCAGTTCCAGGCGGGTTACTTCTGTCTCAACGTCGGTATATGAAGGACTTATTAACCCGGGCCGGCATGTCTGATTGTAAGCCCCTTGCGACACTAGCGTCTGTTTCACATGCGGTATCTCCGACTACTGAAGCGTTTGATAATCCGACTCAGTACAGGCGGCTGGCAGGGGCACTCCAGTATCTCACCATCACCCGGCCCGATCTCTCATATGCAGTCAATTGGCTTTGTCAGTTCATGCATGCACCGACAGTTGAGCACTGGGGCTTACTAAAGCGGGTGCTACGGTATGTTAAGGGCACGTTGGATCACGGCTTGCGACTATCTTCGTTGACCTCAGCTGACATGCATGCTTATTCCGACTCCGACTGGGCCGGGTGTCCGGCTGATCGCAAATCCACCAGTGGTTACGCCGTCTTTATTGGGGCCAATCTTGTCTCCTTGGTATTTAGGAAGCAGCGCACAGTTGCTCGGTCGTCCACTGAGGCTGAGTATAAAGGGTTAGCCGATGTTACGGCTGGAGTCAAATGGGTCATATCCTTGCTGCGTGAACTCGGACTTCACTCAAGCCGCCCCGCGACACTCTGGTGCGACAACCTCGGAGCTACATACATGTGTGCCAACCCAGTGTTCCATGCCAGAACCAAACATGTTGAGATAGACTACCATTTTGTTCGGGACAAAGTTGCATCTGGGGATTTTCTTGTCAATTTTATCTCAACAAAGGATCAGCTGGCCGACATCTTCACCAAACCGTTTCCTGCAGCCCGGTTTGGGATTCTACGAGGCAAGCTCAATGTTGTTTCTCTACCACCTTACGCTTGAGGGGGTGTATTAGTCATGTAAATAATATTAGACTTAGTATATTATTGTTAGAGTCAGACTTCTAGTATGTAGCCTATTGTAGAGGTAGTTCAGTGTAACCTTATTATCTATAACTCTCTCTCTCACAGAGTCGATCAATCAAGCTCTCATTACTACTACCAGAATAACTTCTTTATTGCAGAGTTTAGGTAACCCTTCTATGAAGTCCATAGAGATTCCCTTCCAAGCTTCATCTAGAATTGTCAGGGGCTACAAGGGCTGGCTACATTCTCATCTTTGCACCTCTGACAAGTGTCACATTTCCTGACTATTTCTACCACAACCTTCTTCATTCCCTTTCAACAAAATAATTGCTTCATTCTTTGGTAAGTTCTTTATTGTCTAGAGTGCCCACCCAATGGAGAATCATGTAACTGGAGTATAAGTTTATCCCTTAATTCCCCATTAGTTCCAATGTAGAGTCCCTATTAATACCTCAAAAGCCCTCTTGACATAGAAACATTTGGTGAATCAGTGGGATTAATCATGGTTTGTGCCAGTGCCTTTGTTGCCCAAGGGTCCCCTTCATAGCTTCTGATAATGTTTTCCACCCACTATGGTAGAACAACTGAGATTGCATTAAATTCAGGGCTATAATCTATCATTCTTTTAGACAAAGCATCAACCACACAGTTTTCAATTCTCTTCTTATACTAAATGGTATAATCTAGCCCAAGTAGCTTTGTCAGCCCCTTTTGCTGCAATGCAGTAGTTATTTTTCTATTTCAGTAGAAATTTTAGGTTGTGCTGGTATGTTTTGATGAGAAAATACCTTCCAAGCAAGTATGTGCTCAATTTTTCAACTGGATTAATGATGGATAAGTATTCCTTCTCATAGACGATGGACAATCCCTTCGTCTATACTACTATCGAGCGATAGTGTGCGGCGATGTTAGCACTTGGTATTATTAGACCAAGTCATTCCCCTTACTCATCCCCGGTTTTATTGGTACTCAATTCGGATAAGTCATGGTGATTTTGCATTGACTACCGCGAACTGAACGCCAAAACCGTCAAAGACAAATTTTCGATACCTGTAATTGAGGAACTACTTGATGAGTTGCATGGTGCCCGTTATTTCACTAAATTGGACTTACGTTCTGGGTATCATCAAATTCGTATGCATCGAGAAGACGTAGACAAAACTGCCTTCATAACCCATCACGACCATTTTGAATTTCCTATTCTGTTTGGCCTTTGCAATGCTTCGTTAACATTCCAAGCTCTTATGAATGAGGTTTTTGGTTCCCTACAGCTACGAGCACATCAACTATTGCTTAAACGTTCTAAATGCTCATTCGGGCAATGGAAGGTTTGCTATCTAGGCCACATTATTGACGCTACTAGCGTCTCAATGGATTCCGGCAAAATTCAAGTTGTACTCTATTGGCCGCATCCTTGTTCTATTAAGTGCCTACGTGGGTTTTTTGGGCTAGCAAGATTTTACCATACGCTTATCCAAAATTTTGGCGTCATAGCAGCTTCGTTAATTTCGTTGCTACGAAAGAATAACTTTTCGTGGACTAAGGAAGCTACTGCGACGTTCCATGCCCTTAAGGTTGCTATGACCTCAATGCCTATTTTACAAGGTTGCTATGACCTCAATGCCTATTTTACAACTTCTAGATTTCAATGAGATGTTTGTCGTTAAGTGCGATGCCTCAAGTGTTGGCATTGGTGCGGTTTTGCATCAAAACAATCACCTTGTGGCATTTTTTAGTACCAGTCTCACGCTTGGACACCATAAACTGGCAACGTACGAGTAGGGACTAATCGAACTATCTAAGGCAATTATGACATTGGAGGCACTACCTATGGGGTAGAAAATTCACTATACGAATGGACCACTATAGCCTGAAGTTTCTACTACAACAACGCCTCACCACTTCGCCACAACATCCTTGGGTTAGCAAGCTTCTCGGATACGACTTTGAAGTGGAATTTCGGGCTGGAAGACTTAACATAGTCACAGATGCTTTATCTCGAATAGATGAAGACCAAGCCTCTCTAATGGCACTTTCCGTACCCGCCTATCAGTTGTTAGACTCCGTCCAAGATGAACTCAATGAGTCTGACGATGTTAAATCCTTAATGTTGACGAGATTCTCCACTACAAAGGAAAAGTTTTTTTTATTAAAAGACTCTGAAGTTTTATGGTTATAGTAACTCAATTTATAGCAAGTAATAACTGCTCAGTATGTTCTTTAATCAAGCATTAGTGAACTAGTTCGAAACGCAGTGCGGAATCATATGCAAAGGAAAGAGTGTAGGGAAAAAATAAAACGAACACAAGAACGCAACAGGGTTGGTAACCTAGTTCGGAATAACCATTCCTATACTATATCTAGGGGTGCACCACAATATGGCAAGCCCAACTTTTCATTTCATATCAACCAATCTATTTACCAAACAAGATGATCACAATGCGAACACTTCAAGGAATGCATCTGCTGATCCTCAGCCTCTGAACTACTCTAAAGTTTCTTGAATAGTTGGTTTCAAGATTTCTCAATCTTCACAAGTTAAAGCTCCCCCTTAACTACTGCTCTTTCAAGCTGCTATTGCGGTTTTCATGCCGCCCTTATGCATCATATCATCAATCCACTTGAATTGAAATCAATTCATCAAGTTGCTCCGGTTAAAACACTGGATGAGCTCTTCAGAATCTTTACGTGGAAAATCATCACGTAATTTGGTCGAGGTTGATGACTATTTATAGGTAACCCATTAGGTTTTCTTTCTAACTGAATAATTGTTTCGTCCTTCATTCTAAACTTGGTCTTCAATCCCAGTTCGTAGCCAACCTTTGAGTCTTGTAATGCTAAACTAAATCTTCTCGTAATACAGACTCAATCTAAGGAATATACAAGGCTTTAACTGAACTAGATCCTGAACTAAATGAATTGTTCCAAAAAACTAAAATAATAAGAGGGAGTAAATATGATATTTCAATTCAAGTAATCCTTTTTTTCGATTTTATTAATATACTCGTTGCTAGTTTGACTATGAATCTAGAAAGTCACACCTTAATGGCTGATTAATAAATTAATTCAATATTGAGTAGTTTTGGGCTTGGCTAGCACCTTTGGGCTCAAACCAAGCTATATATATATAAGTGTTGAATAGTAGGGAGTCAAAGTTAGGGAATTTATTTTAGGAAAATATTTTAGGAATAATGGAGAGATTGATGGTGATTTTCAATCTCCTAAAAATCATCTTCTTGATTTTTCAATTACCATTGTTTAAGGGAAGAATTAAGCTAATTAGTTATTTCCTATATTAGAGTAGGTTATTAGTTGTATATATACTGCTGTAGTCACACCATTTTTTGTAAGAAAGAATTTCAGATTTTCTTTATGGTATCAGAGCTAGGTTTCTGAACCTAAGTATATTCAAGCCAATATTTCTTGGCTTTCTTTTCTCAATTCTCAAGCCATGATAAAATACGAAATGGCTTCCTCACAAACTTCCAACATCACTACAACGGAAACAGGAGGCAGTTCAAAAACTCCAAACCTCAGTGGTAGTGATTCTTCTCCCATTCTCATCACAGGACACAAATTGAATGGCTAAAACTATTTATAGTGGTCACAATCTGTGTTGCAGTTCATTTGTGGTAAAGGAAGATGACTATCTCAAACCAGAGACTACAGAACCAGGTTTCAGGAAGTGGAAGATTGAAAATAATATGATCATGTCATGACTCATCAATTCTATGAACAATGACATAGGTGAAATTTTTTTGCTATTTGAGACTACATAAGAAATATGGGATGCAGCCAAATAAACTTACTATAGTTCTGAAAATACTTCAGAGCTGTTTCGAGTTGAATCAAGACTCCATGATTTCCGCCAAGGAGAGTAATCTGTTACTCAATATTACAATACTCTCACACGGTATTGGCTACAACTTGATTTGTTTAAAACTCATGGAAATGTCCAGAAGATGCAGCAAAATATAGGCAGATTATGGAACAAAAGAAACTGTTCAAGTTTTTCTTAGGGCTTAACGAGGAGCTAGATGATGTTCGGGGTCGAATCATGGGGACTAAACCACTCCCTAGTCTCAGGGAAGCTTTCTCAGAGGTTAGGCGTGAAGAAAGTAGAAAGAAAGTGATGATGGGATCTAAGGAACAACCTGCCTCAACATTGGATTCCTCTGCTCTTGCTGTCCGTTCATCAAACAATAATGGTGGTGATCGTCAGAAACGAGAAAGACCTTGGTGTGAGTATTGTAAGAAATTGGGCCATTACAAAGAGACTTGTTGGAAGATCCATAGTAAACCTACTGATTGGAAACCAAAGCCACAGTTTGATAGAGACAACAAAGCACATGTGGTTTTTAACGTTGATAATGATCATGTTCCTTAGCCTAGCCCATTTAACAAAGAACAGATGAATTTGTTGCAAAAACTATTAAGTCAAGTTGGCAATAATAGCGTTACTAGGACTGGTATGGTTGCTCAAACAGATCCACATACAGCCTTCATGGTTAACAAAGGAGGAATGAGGTCATGGATAGTTGACACAGGTGCTTCTGATCACATGACAGGAGATGCTTCTCTTCTCCAAAATTACAAGCTAAGCCAAGCAGTGGTAAAACATTTGTCCGTATTGCTGATGGTTCATGTTCAAAAATTTTCGGGACAGGTTCTGTTCAACTTACTAAAGAGTTGCATCTTGACTCTGTCCTACATGTTCCAGACTTAGATTGTAATCTTTTGTCCATTAGCAAATTGGCTCATGATCTTCAATGTGTTACTAAATTTTATCCAAACTTGTGTGTTTTTCAGGACTTGAAATCGGGAAAGATGATTGGCAGTGCTGAACTGTGCTCCGGGCTCTATCTCTTCTCAAGTTGTCGATCCTCAAATGAAGTTTCTCAAGCAAGTTGTGCCCAATCTCAAAGTATGTTAGAATCTTTTCTTGTGTCCAATTCCAATATCAATAAAGATAGTGAAATCATATTGTTACACTATCATCTTGGTCATCTTAGCTTTGTGTACCTCTCTAAATTGTTTCCAAAACTATTTATCAATAAAACTCCAGCATCTTTTCATTGTGAAATCTTTCAGATTGCTAAGCATACTCGAAATGTTTATCCTCAAATTCCATACAAACCTTCCACTGCTTTTTCATTGATTCATAGTGATGTGTGGGGTCCCTCGCGAATAAAAAATGTTTCTGGCACTCGATGGTTTGTGACATTTGTTGATGATCATACACGGGTAACTTGGGTTTTTCTTATGAGAGAAAAGTCAAATGTTGGGAAAATTTTTCAAACTTTTAATCTTATGGTCCAAAACCTATATAACTTTAAGATTCAGATACTCAAGTCAGACAATGCTAGAGAGTACTTCACTAGTAGTCTTAATACCTGTCTACAAAGTCATGGAATTATCCATATAAACTCTTGCATCAACACCCCCCAACAAAATGGGGTGACTGAACGAAAGAATAGACATCTCTTGGAAGTTGCCCAGTGCCTTATGTTTTCTTCTCATGTTTCTAATTGTTTCTTGGGGGAAGCCATTCTCACAGCCACTTATCTCATTAACCGTATGCCATCTAGAGTTCTTAATTTTAAAAACCTACGTCAACTTCTTTTGCAATGTTTTCCTCACATACAGTCATTCTCACTGATTTACCACTCAAGGTATTTGGTTGCACCGCATTTGTTCATGTGTATCCCCAACACCGTAACAAATTTGACCCTAGAGCTAATAAGTGTATTTTTCTAGGATATTCCCCAATTCAAAAAGGATACAAGTGTTATTCTCCAACCACCAAAAAGTTCTACATCACTATGGATGCCTCTTTCTTTGAACATATCTCTTTCTATCCCAAATCTCATGTTCAGGGGGAGAGCATTAATGAACATCAAATTTGGGAATCCTTTCTAGAGTCTGTACCCTTTGCCTATTCAGAGTCACTAAATTCTTCTCAACCCATGTCTTATCAACCTGTGGTTATTGATTCTGCACAAGAGTCACCCACACTTGCTGTCTCTTCTCCGGTACCTATTCAGTCTCCCATACCCATTACTTCTGTGGCTCCACAATTTGCTAATGAAAATTTTCAAGTTTACACTAGGAAGAAGAAAAGACAGGAGTTAGAGCATGGATCACAACCAACATGTGGCCAAGGCATTGACTCGACTTCAAGTCCTCTTGAGGAAAACATGGGTTTGGATAAGGGTGGAGAATTACCCTGTCCTATTATAGATGACTCTAACATGCCAATTGCATTGAGGAAGGGTGTTAGGAGAAGTACAAGTCATCCAATTGGGAATTATGTTACTTATGTAGGATTGTCACCATCTTACAAAGCATTTGTTACTTCTCTTAATGATATCCAGATTCCCAACACAATTCAAGAGGCATTACAGAATCCAGAATGGAAGAAAGCAGTACAAGATGAGATTGATGCACTTGAGAAGAATGGAACATGGACTATTACTGATTTGCTAGTTGGGAAAAGGCCCGTGGGGTGCAAGTGGATTTTCACCATAAAGTATAAAGCAAATGGATCAATTGAGAGATTCAAGGCTCGGTTGGTGGCTAGAGGATTTACACAATCCTATGGGATAGATTACCAAGAAACTTTTGCTCCTATTGCAAAGCTTAACACTATAAGAATTCTTCTCTCATTAGCTGTCAACCAAGATTGGTACTTGCAACAGTTGGACATAAAAAATGTTTTACTAAATGGTGACCTTGAAGAGGAAGTTTACATGGAAATCCCACCTGGTTTCAAAGAAGGTATGGCAAAGAATCAAGTTTGCAAACTCAAGAAGTCCTTGTATGGCCTTAAACAATCACCCCGCGCCTGGTTTGATAGATTCATGAAGGTGATTTTGAAGCTTGGCTATAAACAAGGTCAATCTGATCATACTCTGTTTGTTAAGAAATCTCATACAGGAAAAATTGCAATACTGATAGTCTATATATGTCGATGATATTATTCTGTATGGGAATGATGTGGAAGAATTACAGAATTTGAAGAAGTGTTTGTCAAAAGAATTTGAGGTTAAAGATCTTGGAAATCTAAAATATTTCCTTGGGATGGAAGTGGAAAGATCAAGGCAAGGCATTATTGTTTCTCAAAGGAAATACATTTTAGATCTTCTCAAGGAAACTGGCATGCTTGGGTGTAAGCCAGTTGATACTCCTATGGACAGTCAAAATAAACTTGGAACTGAGAGCGAAAGTGCACCTGTAGATAGGGGGAGATATCAACGACTTGTTGGATGCTTGATTTATCTTTCACATACTCGACCATATATTGGTTTTGTAGTGAGTGTTGTGAGTCAATTCATGGACAGTCCTACAGAGAGACACATGAAGGCAATCTATAGAATTCTTAGATACTTGAAGATGACACCAGGGAAAGGCTTATTTTTCAAAAAGACCGAAAATCGTGACATTGAGATGTACTCAGATGCTGATTGGGCAGGAGACATCATTGATAGACGGTCAACTCTGGATATTGTTCTTTTGTTCGGGGTAATCTTGTTACATGTAGGAGAAAGAAGCAATCAGTGGTAGCCAGAAGCAGCGCAGAAGCTGAGTACAGAGCACTAGCACAAGGAATTTGTGAAGGAATTTGGATAAAAAAGGGTTTTAAGTGAATTGGGACAAGTGAGTTCATCTCCTATTCTAATGATGTGTGACAATCAGACAGCTATTAGCATAACAAAGAATCCAGTTCATCATGATAGGACTAAGCACGTTGAAATTTATCGACATTTCATCACAGAGAAGGTGACTAGTGAAACTATTAAACTAAACTACATTCCTACCAAGCAACAAACGGTAGACATTCTCACGAAGGCTCTACCAAGACCTAACTTTGAAGACTTAATTTGCAAGCTAGATTACATGATATATATTCCCCATCTTGAGGGGGGAGTGTTGAATAGTAGGGAGTCAAAGTTAGGGAATTTATTTTAGGAAAATATTTTAGGAATAATGGAGAGATTGAGGGTGATTTTCAATCTCCTAAAAATCATTTTCTTGATTTTTCAGCTACTATTGTTTAAGGGAAGAATTAAGCTAATTAGTTATTTCCTATATTATGGTAGGTTGTTAGTTGTATATATACTGCTATAATCACACCATTTTTTGTAAGAAAGAATTTCAGATTTTCTTCAATAAGCATTGTCCAGGCCCAAACCAGGTTATATATATATATATATATATATATATATATATATATATATATATATATGCCTTGCCTTTTCTTAATGTGTATAAGAAGAAAAAGAGATTTCCTCTAGGAGTTCTCGCGTGCTAGGCCGGTGGACAAACTAGAGGCAGTACAGTTGGGCGGTTTAGGATTTACATCCTTCAAAACACGTTTTAAGAATAAAATATTCTAACTCCCTCTAGAGACCGTATAGTTGGATGGTTTAGGATTTACATCCCTCAAAACACGCTTTAAGGGTAAAATATTCTTACTCCCTCTTTAAACGTAAAATCTAGAAAAAGTAATTGATTGATTGATACTCCCACTACGCTTGTATGAATTTTTCTATCATATTTATGGCCGGCACTTTTCCTTAGTATGCAACAAAACAATCATACAACTCCCTTATAGGCAATCCCATCACAACAAAATCTACTATCTGCGCAACGTAGGTGCATACATATATAGTCTTTTTTCCTTTGTATGCAACAAAACAATCAAACACCACCCTGATAGGCAATCCGCAATCCCATAACAACAAAATCTACTACTATTGGAGCAAAGCAGGTGCATATATATATAATATAAAGTAGCTACCCTGAGCATCACTCAACTAATCAATCATCTATTGATATTTGATCTGAAATCAACCCTTGTAAAACAACTTGTTCGCCAAAGAAATGGATTATGTACTGGGTATATATATATAATGGTTACACATGACTGCTCACTAACAAACGAGATATGTACAAGAAAATTATTTTATAACGTAGGAGAATCTTCTTTTCAAACCTGTGCTTCAGGAAAATATTCCTTCCACCGTAATTAGATCTTCAGCCATTTGCCTTAATAACTAAAAAGTTGATGATCATGGTAGGTAATAGATATACAAGGAGCTAGATGTCAAGACAAACTCTTTACCGAACTAATACAAGGTGAAAGAGTGAATTCGTGCCATGCCACTGCCTGTAAGTGCCCACCATCGGGTTGAGAATGAAGAGATGAGGCCGATGTGGATATTCAAAGTGCGTCATTTGATACAAAGCATCCATAATATGATTTCATCCTGAACTGGGTTGCAGTGGGAGAAAAGACCCCCGCTTGCCTCTGATGAAATATGAAAGTTCTGTTGGAGCAACTACCATTTTCAGCCACTTTTGCAGTTCCTCACCTTCTACTTTCTCTTTCTCTGCACCCGTAAATATTTGTTATTACCGAGCTCCAAATATACAGTGATACATGAAAGAGTTCGAAGTATTACCTTCCAAACATGCTCCCAGACCCTCCAAAACAGTAGGATTGGCACGCACAACACAGAGTGCAACTTCAAGTGAAGATTGGAGGAGGGATTTCACTTCTCTTTGAACAAGATCAACAAGATGCCCCTACGGTTTGACACACAATCAGTTCTCATTACATATTTGCATAACCACCAAGTGTAGAAAAGGAGAAACTAAACCAAAAGATAACTGAGATAGGAGGTAAAGGGCAGATGAGAACCTGATCCCTTCCCCAGAGTGCAGATCCTGTATCATCCATCCCACCACCAGAAAGAGTTGCCAGTGAAACAGGACCTATTGTCTCATTCAGACCATATTCAGCAATTGCCTTGTAGGCCATATCTGTGGCGCGACGTATATCATCAAGTGCGCCAGTGGAAACACGTCCAGAATAAATGACTTCTTCTGCTGCACGCCCTCCAAGAAGAGTGACTAATCGTCCATGTAGTTCATCAACAAAGAGCAAATATCTATCTTCAGTGGTTGGAGGAATGTAAGTAAATCCTAATGCCCCTCCAGATCTAGGCAATATGCTTAGTTTCTGTTCAAAAAAGAATCATTATAATTGTGTGCCACACTATTTTTGTATTTTGGAAGAGTAGTAGTCTAATAACCAAAAAACAACAATACCAAGCTAAATTTCATAAGCCAACTTTTTAAAGCGAAAAAGGGTAGCAAAGCAATGAGGCCGGGCTTTGTTTATAGCAAAACCGCAAAGCAAAGTCGCTTTTTCAGATAAAGAAACACTTTTCTAAAAAATACAGTAACAATTACGCAACTAGTGATGCAAAATGATATTTAAAAAATTACGACTGCATAGAAGTTTAAATAATTTGCAAATTTATAAAACAAAAATTACAGTTTTATAAAAATTTTAAGAAAATTACAGCTTTATATTCAAAGTTTAAAAAATAAATTAGAACTTCACTGGTAAAAAAAATTTTAATCAGAAATTCAGAATATCAGAAAAACCAAAGTCTGAGACTACTTGACTATTTCAATGGCTGAAACAGAAGAAACCCAGACTACTCTGGAGTCTGGTCAAAATTTGGAAGAAAATAAAATTACTTTCAACTTGCAAGACTGAGAGTGAGACAGCAATTTCATTTTCCTCTACTCCTGTCATGTCAAAGGTCAAAGTGAGATAATGATTTCATTGGTGACAGGTGAGGCAGAACCATCAAAGTGACAAAGAGTTGCCAGAGGTGAGGCGGCAACTTCACGAACCCTAGTTCCTGGCAGTGGCGAGCAGTGAGCTGCTCTTTCAAGTCTTAATAGCTTTGAGAAGAGAAGGTCGCAACTTCATGAACCCTATTTCAGGTCTTTTATTTTTATTTTTATCTTATTTGTTGTGCTGACCTATGCGTTGGCTGTGCCTCGTCGCTCTGGCAGGAAGCGTCTGCTTTCTCACACAGCTGCGCCTCACTAAGGCAAGGCGTCAAGGCGATTTCCTGTTGCACGCCTTGTGGGCACTTTTAACAAGTTTGTTCATAAGAAATGCTATATTTATTTAAAGCATGGATTCCATAGAGCTGGAAATATGTCCAACAATATTGAACAAAATTTACCAATAAACCCTCATTTGGACACTCCAAGATGTTCTAAAAATCTCCCAATCAACTCAAAGATGTGAAAGTAATGGGCCTCTTGGTGCTGATGTCAGCGACAAAATGCTATGTTCGTCACAACTTAAACTCTCTCCCTCTCCAGACAAGAAATTATATTTTCAACAAGTCAATTTAAATTGTAAATATTTTAACATACATTGTAGCTAAGGGTGAGAAATAAGTCAAGGAAAGATGTACAGATAAATGACAATCAGTGACAAAATATGTAAGGAACAGTCCTATTACCTCAACCCGTGGTTGCCCAGAAAGAAGATTTGCAACAGCCGTACCTACTACTGCATGACCCGCTTCATGCCGTGCAACTACCGCTTTCTCATTGCCCTGCAACTTTGCAGTCTTCTTTTCTATCCCCTGTAGCATTAAGAATGGAGTTAATTCATTCACACAGGAACATTAATACTACACAGGCTCAGTGAGTAATGCAAGTTTGACTATTTACTGCATATGGCAAATTTTAACAAGGGAAAAAGTTCAAGAAAATTGGAAAAAGGAGGTTGCATCAGCTGGTCAAATGAGAAACCCGTGTGACATGACACCCAAAAACAAATACATGCACAAATAGATAGATGTGTAGTGTTTGTATTAGAAAGAGAGAGAGACCGCAATTGACCGCTCTACTGCATGAATGAAATCAATTTTTTCGACAAGAAGCTTAGTTTTCCTTCCTGCCAATAAAGCAGCCTCATTTACCAAATTTGCAAGGTCTGCCCTGCACAGGATCGAAGAGGGACAAAGATACTCATATTATTTAGAAAGAAATTAAAAATAACAGGAAAGCATAACTCATAAAAAATCTGAAGAAAGAATACCCAGTGAAACCAGTTGTCATAGAAGCAATATCACCAAGATCGACATCTTGTGCAAGAGGAAGTTCCTTCTTGGATACATGTACTTTCAAAATAGCTTCTCTTCCAGTCCGATCTGGTGCTTCCACCTTTAATGATTTAGTATATCATTAATAAACTGTTATTGAGGAAAGAGATATATAAAGACAATATTTTAACCAAATATAAAGAAAGCTTGAGGGAATAGATGTACAAACCATGACCACACGATCAAACCTTCCAGGCCGGCGAAGGGCAGGGTCTAACACATCAGAACGATTGGTTGCTCCAAGAACAATCACTGCAGAGTTACTATCAAATCCATCCATCTCCTGCAGAATAAATTTTTACAGTTCAGCCTTACCTATGTGACTATGTGTAACCTAGACATGTAAAAAGGTTTGACTCAAATACTAAGCCTTACTGTAAGCAGCTGGTTTAATGTCTGCTCTCTTTCATCATTGCTAACAATGCGGAATTTACCATCACGGCTCTTTGCCACAGCATCAATCTGATATCCAGAAAACAAGTAACACTATATGTATGCCCTAGAAATTTGGTATTGATGCACAAAAAAATTGTACTACTACTTATCCTTTAATTTATTTGTTTTTTTTCTATTTCCTCTTGCTTCATTTTGATCATTTTCAATATAAGGTTTTTGCTCCTGTGACTCTGTGAGAATAGGGGAGGGTGTGAAAGGAAAAAAATACCTCATCTATAAAAATTATTGATGGAGCTTCTTTCTTTGCACGGGCAAAAAGGTCCCTGACACGAGATGCCCCCATACCAACATACAGTTCTACAAACTCACTTGCAGAGCAACTGATAAAAGGAACCTCGGCTTCTCCAGCAACAGCTTTCGCTAAAAGTGTCTTACCTGTCCCAGGTAGGCCCACCTGTAAGATAATAAGAACTATGCTCACTACAGATGGTCACAATCAATCATGTGAACAAATTGCAAATGTAGAGATAATCCCAAGAAAAGCTCAAGAAAGGTAGAAATGCAGAAAAAAGAGAGGGGGGAGGAGAGAGATTCATCTAAACAATTACACAGACAGGTTTGAGAATCATGACAATCATACTGTTATTCCCACCAAGGACTAGTGCATTCAGTTATCCACCAAGAGAGAGAGGGTGTGTGTGTGTGAATTCCATGAATAAGAAGATTTCTTAATAACAACCACCTTAAGAAATGGATCAATATCCTATCTGACTATCACCAAGCCTATCCAATTTATGTCTACTTCTTGTAGTTTATGATTCAAATAAAGAATGAGCACAGGGAACACTTATGAATCAGAAATGAAATCACAGTCAGAATGAGAACAACTTTTTAAAAGAAACAATTTTTTTTAATGAAATGGACAATAAATAGCTAAAACAACCTACACCAATAACTATGGCAAAGTCAGTCAAGTAAAGCCTTTAGACACAATATAAGGAGTTTACTCTCTCCACAAATGAACCCAAAATAAAAAGAGAAGAGAAGAGAAGAAAAGAAACAACCATGGCGCTATTAGGTACACAATTTCCCAAAAGCAATCCCCTATTACATCCTCATTGCTCCTTAATGAGGTTTTCAAGTAACTTCCAAAGAGAGATAATAAACTGCCAGACAATCTTAGAAGGTACAGGAAAGGGTAAAGGAAGTGGTAGTTATATTCCACATCAATCAAAATCCATGCTTCTATCCTTACAATGTAAAATTAAAGTAAATTTCACTTTTAGTCCTCGATTATTGTGGCATCGCCACATTTTGTCCTACTCTTTTAATTTTGCCACATTATATCCTTACTTTCATTTGCTTTGCCACATTTAGTCCTTTTAAATTTTTGTGATTCTACCATTCAATAATTATGGCTAACATGTAATGTTATCATTCAATTAAAAGAATTTAAATAAGAGGTTGAAAAATTACATGTTGGGCCAAGACGCTTTAATGAAAAAATTACATGTTAGCCCTTTTTATTAAAGGGTGGAATGACAAATTTAAACAGAAGACTAATTGTGGCAAACGAATAAAAGTCAAGGATGTAATGAGGTAAATTAAAAGAGTAGCACTAAATATGGCAATGCCATAGTCGATGACTAAAAGTGGAGTTTGCTCTAAAAATTATTTAACTCACCAGAAGAACGCCTCGGGGTGGGCGTGCACCAAGTCGTATATACCTGTCAGGATTCCTGAGAAATTCCTGAGAAACAGATAAGAAAATCCATCAAATTAATAAGTGATGATCATATAAACAGAATACTAATCAAGGGATACATATTTGCACAGGAAATCTGTGAAGAGTCAAACATACCACTATTTCTTCTAGCTCCTCCTTGGCTTCATCAACACCTGCAACATCAGCAAATGTGATAGTTTCACCTTGCTCGGACACTTTCGCTCCATTAGAACCCCCAGATTTACGGTTCCTGAGCTGGCCAGCTGTATGCTGAAAATATGGTGAACTAAATACTCAAAGTCTCAAACCAATTGCAAAAGTTTGTAGCTAATAAATGAAGAAGAGTTATGGTATATACCTGAAAAAAGTTCAAAGGGAACCGATGTAAAAGAACAGCTAGGACAACAACGTGGAAAAGAGCAAACTGGAAACAGATAAAAAGATCACATTTTGACTATCAAATCAAAAAGACAAAAAGCTTAAGACAAAATGATTTCCAATAAAGCATAAAACTCTTCATCCAAACTAAAGCTTCACATTCCTTATGAAAGTCCCAGCACTGAACAGAATAACGGCAAACAACCACATTATGAAATTTAAATATATATATATATATAAATAAATGGATTTTTCTCAAATACCTTTTCCTCCCATACCTCTTTCTAAAAATGGAAACAGTAGAGGTATTTTGATCATATCAACAGAGTTGGGAAAAGAAGGGAAAAAAGGGAACATGTGACCAAAATCCCCCCCTGCCTCCCCTGTTTCCTCTTTTGGCAAAAAAGACATTGGAGTAAAAGACATTAGAGAAGCTCCCATAAATAAATACATACAAACCTTTCATCCATGCAAAAGCTTCAAGCTCCTTATGTAAAGTTCCAGTTCAAAAGAGAAAAGGGCAAAAAACTAAAATATTAATACACACACTCACACTCACATTAAGAGCTAGACTAGCTAGTACCTAACACTCCAGCCTCCAGGCAACAATTTAACAGAAAAGTTAATCTCAGACTCATTGTCAATTAATCATTACATAGAACCTGGCCAAAAGAAAGGGCTAAAATAGGGAATTGCAAATATAGTAGGAAGTTGAGCTGGTTATTTTATGTAGAAACTTTAATAGCAAAAGACAATTAGAAGCAGTGCCAGTTGTCTTACTTAGAACATTGATAAGTGCATAGACAACAAACTTATGCATGCACTTATAGGTTTATTTTAGTGTTTGTCTTATTGCTTTTGCATGCCTTGATAATATTCATGAGCTAATGCGTGTTTTCAATGTTTTTTGTTGATTAAGGTGCCACATTTGGATGACTTTTGGAGCTAAGGCTACAACACTCTTTGATGAGTCTAAAATTGGTGCTTTGAATGGTCTTGAACATATAGGTAAATCAATTCAAAAACGGAACAAAAGAGTGAGAAGTTACAATTCTCGCATAAAATGACTATTGCTTGGTATTTTGATCATATTTCTGTGCAGGAAGATCCAATTGAAGTGATTCCAAGGCCATTGGATACCCAACTCAAAGAGTTACAACTTCTATGAACACACAAAGCCTGATTATGATGTTATCAAGGTAAAAAATAGCTTGAAAAGAAGAGTTACAGTGTAGAGGACCCTTGCTGCAGTTAGATAGATTCAAAGAGCCACTTTGCCTCACTGTAGTGAGAATGCCCAGACCTAGATGCAGAATTCTTGTTGGGGTGAGAATGGCTTCAGCAATTTAAAAAAAAATTCCCAACTCATCCATGGATGAAGCTACAAGATTGACATTGCATTGTTGGAGAAGAAAACACACCAAAATGCTTCAAATTTGGTCTTCCATCATCTTAAGCATCACAAACGTGAAGAAGAAGAGGATAGCATGGCAACGAGGGTTCCAATCTTGGAGTTTTCTATTTCTCTCTCTTTCCATATGTTATATTTGAGATGAATAATTTGAAATTTTGTGATTTCTTTATCATTATGAGTGGCTAAACTTTAATAGGGAATTGAATTCATAGTGATGTTTATTTATGTAGCTTGTTCTTAATTTGTGAAACTTCATTCTTTCTATTTGTTTTAGTGTTGTGTTTGTGTGATTTAATTTATAAGTACATAGAACCCAATTGTTACACCATGGAGGCATGGACCATGGTTCATCTTGTGGATCCTGGTCCAAAACGACATTCAGATTATGTACTTGTTAACATATTATGTACCTTTAGTTAATAAATTATGTACCTATTATAATTAACATACTATGTACCTTCATTTATTTACAGGATCCACAATCACAATGCAAGGTGAAAGTTGTATGTGATTCTTGCATGTTATATTGTTATTTGACTACAAGAGTGGTATATAACATAGGCACCACAAACAGACTTAGAAGGCACACTATGAGAGTGGGTGGTTATCTAGGGGATTTTTATATTGCTAGAGTTTAAAGGGTTAAATTGTGTAAGGCACTATAGGTGTAGGATTTGCATGATTTAATGAATAAATGTGACCATGGGAGTGGCAATAATAATAAAAATCCATTTTCCACACTTAGGAATTGAAGTATTAGAATCTCAATATTTAGTGGAGCTACCAAATAAACCTCTCACTTGAATTCAATCTATCTCTTTCTTGTTTACTTAATTGCTTGATTATTTAGTATCTAATTAATTGAATCCCTCAATTACATAAGACTAAATATAATAGGCTTATAATAACTAGTGTTTGATTTAACCAATCTTGATATCATTACCTATGGGTTTGACAGTTGACACCCTACTACCCTAGGCTCACCTTAGGAATTAATTCTAAACTACTACAAGTCTACAACTAAATGCACATGTAGGTGCTTGTCAAACATTTTCAGCAAACCATTCCATATGATATTACAGGAAAGTTGAACCAATTTATTCCAGATACAAAAGTTTGTAACAAATGAATGTTGACAATACATCTAACATTCAAATTCAGTGGCAAATAATCACTTCACATACAATGCACAGAAACAAGAAGGAAGAAAAAAACTAAAATGATTCACAAACAACCACACTGTCAGAATGCACTAATGATCTTAACCAGACTCTGTAGGTGAGCCCTAACCAATTAAGTTGTTTCTTCTAGTAAAACAAAGATTCTATAGTGAAAAGTAAACAAGAAAAGGAAGTATCCTTCAGAAACTCCAATTTATGGTTAATTTGACAACCCTACAGAAAGAAACTATATAGGTAGGATCTCATGCTTGGTCTCAGATTCTTTGTCCAATTTATATCATATTGGACATAAAGGATAAATTGCTTGGTACTTTACAAGTTCTGTCAGTGAAGCATACTGTCTAAGTGTCCATCTAAATAATACAATCAAAGATCCTAAGTAGAAGCTATAAGCAAGAGAGCACTCAACTTTACAGATAAAAGCAGTCCCGGATGCATTAATGTGAAAGTAATTTTCTTAAAAAGTTGACAGCCAAGAATGTTACCAGTGCTGAGTGCAAGAACCAGCCTGACCGCTTATCCGGTGATCCAAACTCCACATTGTTCTCCAGCATCTTCTCATAAGGAGTCTTGATATCACCGGGCCTTGTTGTGGTGTACACAATCCTCTTGGTGGGATTTGCGCTCCTTAACGACCACTCAGACTCCTGCAGCTTACTGCTTCCACTCCCAGACTCACTCTCCACCACACCACTCATCACTTCATTCTTCAACTTGAACATGATGTGGAATTCATCAACCTCTACCTTCTGAACCTGATTTGTGTTTACCTTCCTCAAGAACTCACTGTACGGAACGCTCACAAATGAAACCGGAGCCATGGGTTCTGACCCAGGCAATGGAATTCCTGGACCAAGCAATCTCATCACGAGCATAACTATCCCCAATTGCAATAACACTCCCACTTCCTGTGCTTGAACTATGGGTTGCCACCGCCATTTTGACCACCACCAATCCCCTTTCCCTTGACTTTCTTTCCCAGAGGAACCCGAACTTGAACCCGACCCCGGCCCCGAAACCGGAGAAGTATTACTTTCCGTCGTAGTAGCTTCGTTTGTATCGTTGGAATCAGTGCCTTGTTCACAAGAACTGTTTGCCCTAACTCTAATCTCCCTATCTCTTACATATCTGTTCTTCGAAAGTTCCCACTGACGATAATTCACCGAAACCCTAGGTGGAGCTCCGGGCGGCGTAGTATTAACAATCAAACGACTCGAATTCCCCTGTAAAAGCCAACACCGATTACAGCACCCAACGCTCTGCCTGTAAACATACTTGGGATTAAAGTGCCAATTTAACGAAATTTGGGAGTGAATTATGGGCGGGAGACCTTCTACGGCTGCCATTTCAGATGGAGAAAACAGAGAAAAAAAAAAGCAAAAAATCGGAGTAGGATAAGAAGTCGTGAATTTTACATATAGAGAAGAAGGGATTGAAGAAGAGCAGAGAAATCAGATATGGAGGTCGGGGTTGCCCGGTTTGGTAACCATTGACCGTTAAATAACGCCTAGTAGCTGCAGCGCGTTATCCAATTTTTGGCAAAGACTACGGAACAGGGCATAAGGCATTCCTTGTGTTGTTACGAAAACAAATACTTATTAATAATTCTGGTAATGGAACATGGAACATCGTGCGCAATTACGCATCCTCTCTTGTAACGACAAGATCAACATAAGATTGTTGCTTATCCAACAAACCAAATATTAAACTCATGATTTTTTTATTTTTTTTTGTTACTGAAGACACTATTACAATGTAATATAAAGTCTGTACATACTTTTTCAACGTATTGAAGCACAAAGATTAAACTCAAGATTTATTTATTTGTAAACATAAATTAGTTTTGATTTATTCCATTTAGCCAAAGTAGTATATAAAAATAGAGAAAGACAATTGATAACTCTAAGGTTACAAGTTTAGCTCCCCGCGCGAAAATTGGTTAGAAATGGTCAACTTGAGTTTCATTATGGAAAAAATTACACTTTTTTATCTCTAAGTTATAGTATAATTGCAGGATTCATTCATACTTGTTGGTCGTGCTCACTTTTCATCCCTAAATTATAATTGATGCTGTAAATTTTGTTTTTTTTTTCTAACAAAACATTATTAACGAAATTTGCAATGACATTTATAGTTTAAGGACTAAAAATGAGCATAACCTATAAGAAAATGATGAAATTTGATACGCCAATTATAACTTAAGGACGAAAAGTGAGCACAACTAACAAATAGAAACGAATTATACAGTTACTCTATAACTTAGGGATGAAAAGTATAATTTTCCTCTTCTTAATGTAGATTTATCAACAAGAAAAACACTTTATAAAGGGAATCAGTGTGGCAAATTATACAGTAAATCATGATCCACATTACAATGTGAACCATAAATAAATGTTCACTTTTAATATACTGAAAGTATATTATATGTATACTGAAGATTTATTATTTGATGCTCAACAAAAAAAACAAAAAAACTTATTATTTGATAATATACCAAATATTGTACATTCCGTACTTAAATAATATATCTTTAAAAAATAAATCTTTAATATATTTAAAATCTACCTTATGTTAGTGTCCATCTTATGTAACTTCCGTACTTAAGTATTGAATAAGGTAATGTCCATCTTATGTAACTTCCGTACTTAAATATTGAATCAGGGCATACAGATACTAAAGTGCCACCAAAATGGTAGCCCAACAATATACGAGAAAGCAAATAACATATCAATCATTATATCGTGGACCATGGTCCACAGTGCACTGTGGACCCCGAAATGACGTTGTTTCGATGTTAGTGGACGCGGACGCAAATGACTTCATAGAATTCATTGTCTAGAATACACAGAATCCTTGTCTAGAATACACAGAATGATTTGAGTGAATACACAGAATATTGACACAACTACACAGAAATCATCCTCCTAACATTCGAATACACAAAACACGTCACAACATATGTTTAAGTACCCATAACATGAATACACAGAATCGTAGTTTACAATACACAGAATACCTTCAAAGGATACAGAGAATATGAAAACACCAAATACACAAACACATCATCCCTGTATTTAAGTACCACTACCATGAATACACATAATCCTTATCTAGAATACACAGAATGACTTGAGGGAATACACGGAATATTGATACAACTACATAGAAATTATCCTCCTAACATTCGAATACACAAAACACGTCACAGTTTATGTTTAAGTACCGCTAACATGAATACACAGAATCGTAGTCTACAATACACATAATGTCTTCAAAGAATACATAGAATATTAACACAAATACACAGACCGGTTGAAACGGGAAACATGATTTTCAAAAAAAAGAAATCATTAATTAAAATGACCAAAACGACGTCGTTTTGATACGAGGTGCACAATGCATTGTGCACCCTGGTCCACGATATAAATTGCTATAACATATAGGCAAACTATTATGTGGACTATGGTTTAAAATATATCGTTTTGATGTTAAAAAAATTTATTATTTCATTCGCGTTTTAGAATAATAAATATTTTGGAGTAAAAATAATGTATTTTATGAGTTAGAATTATATAAATTATGTGTTAGAATAATGTATTTTATATGTTTGAATAATGAAATTTATGTAACCCAACGGGGTAGCTCAAGTGGCAAGTGAGCTCTCTTTGTGGGGAGGAATTTCGGGAGAACCCGGGTTCAATTCCCACAAGTGACGATTCCCCTTGGGCTAGCTCCTGTGCCTCTCGGAGCAAACGTGGGTGGACCCCGGACCGTTAAACGGGCGGAGAGAAAGACCCTGTAAATTTACCAAAAAAAAATGAAATTTATGTGTTTTTTTTACCGTGGTCCACACAGATTTGTGGATTCCGATTTACGTAATAATGATTGGTAAATTATTGTGTGGACCACGGTCCAAAATATTATCGTGAATATTATGAGTAAAAATAATATACATTATGTGTTAGCATAATGTACATTATGTTTTAAAATAATGTATATTACGTGTTAGGATAATGTACATTATGTGTTAAAATAATGTATATTACGTGTTAGAATAATAAAACATCTAAGCTAATATAATGTACATTAAGTTTTAAAATAATGTACATTATGAATTATTGTTGCATCTGGGCGCGCGAAAAGGTGAAACTAAGCAAAGAGACATTCTTTTTGGACCGTGAGTCACACAACTCTGTGGACCACGGTATACGCAATAACCATGGTTAATGATTGGTGGGGTGAATTTTTGGCCCAAAGATTCTGATTATAAAGCAATTAGATAATATCTAAACAATCAACAAGTCCGATTGGCAATCAGAATAATTTAAACGCCAATTGCCCAGCAGCCCAAATGAGAGTTCTCTGGTCCAGCAAGCACATTCAAATGGGATCCAATGGGCCCAAAATAAATTATTTTGCGAACTGACAAATTTTATTGTGGACCATGGTACATTTAGCGGAAAATTATACTATGAACCAGGGTCTACTTTGCATTGTAGACTCCGATCAAAAAATAACCTTCTGATTCAGTAGCTGTAGTTGACACATTTTGTACCTGTTGACTGTAGTTGACAGTTTTTGTACCTGTAGCTATCATATTATGTGTCAACAATTATCAAATTATTTATTTACATGTACAGAAAATGTTAACTGTAGGTACAAAATGTATTAACTGAAGGTACAAAATTTTTGTATCAGGGTTCACAATACAATATGAACCTTGCCCATGATATAATAATTGTCATGTAGCAGCGTAGACAATGGAGTAAGTATTATTCTAATTACACTTATTTTCATTTGATAATATTGCCATGTTTTTTAGTTTTATTTTTCACACACAAGTTTTATTATAACAATATCAAAGTATCATTTTAATTCTAGTACATTTTATTTGACAACATACATTACTGCATGAGCTCTATATTTTAGTTTCATGTTTCACGCACACTAGTTTAATTATACTCTAGGTTCATTTGACAATATATGCTATTGTTGTTAGAAAAATTCATACAAGCGCAACAGAAGCATCAAAAATCACTTTTTCTATGATTCTATGTAAAAGAGGGAGTTAAAATGTTTTTACCCTTGAAACGTGCTTTGGCAGAATCAACAGCTTGAACCGTCCAATTATCCGGCCTCTAGTCTGTCCATCGGCCAGGCACGTGAAAACTCCTAGAGATTTTACATGGAAACTCTTTTATGATTAAAATCTCTCTTTCCCTTCTTTAAGAAAAGGGGCAAGGCTTATATTTATAGTCTGATTTGGGCCCAAAGGTGCTAACCTTTAAAAATCCAAAACTACACAATATTGAATTAATTCTTTAATCAGTTATTAATGTATTAATTCAATATCGATAACTCTTTATCGAATTCTTTTAAAGTTCTCAGCATTACCACAAACCATTAAGGTGTGACTTTCTAGGTTCATAGTCAAACTAGCAACAAGTAATATTTAATATATAAATCATTATTAAATAACTCGTAAGTCATGAGTGACACATAGCAGTATGTCATGACTATCTAGTTGACAATGAATATATTTTAATATATTATAATGAACATTTCCATTACAAATATCATGCGACATTCCTTCCACACAACACTTGTTCCGAACCAGGTAAAGGTCATGGTCAAACTTGGTCAAACTCATAAACCTGGTCAATATGTGTATTCAATAGTCTTAACCTGAAGTCCAACTTCATTATACTCTGGCTAGAGATTCTTGTTGTACGATATTGAATAAACTAGAACATCCTTGTTACCTCAAGGCGGTGGATCCTCTATTGCACGCACACATATCTCCATATAATGCTGAACTGGGTCACCAAGTACAATTATAGTCCAATACGGAACAAAAGATGCATACTGGCAAAAACTAGTCCACAATATGTACGAGACAACCATGTCGTCTCAAGTCAAATGATTATTGCATACTTGTAACATACAACATATCGTTGACACGTAGGTAAACACCATGCAGTACGTACGTTGTAGTCAGTCATTGTTCAATGACTTGTTCTCTAACAATCTTCCACATGTCCGCTCTCTGTATCTCATACAGAATGGCATGAGACTCACCATAAGAAGGACAATGTGCTAGTCTTATCGGAATTCTAATGCCCAATTAGAATTCCTATGACTAGAAACATTTTTACAATACTTCATTTATTAATTCTTCGTCACTCATATTCTTAACTCTTAAGAATGAATAATTAAGAAGATTGTATGGAATAATACCAAATATTAATTAAGCTAAAATAAAATAAATAAAATATTTATTTATTATATTTAATAAGAAATCAATGCCCAAAACAATAAATGTTGGCTTCTAGGGCATACATGTCTAACAATTGTATGGGATCTGAATTTTAGTTTCATTTTTCACACACACTAGTTTCATTATAGTAACACTAAAGTATCATTTATCTTCAAAACAAAATACCAAAGTATCATTTTAATTATACTACAATTTCATTTGAACATATACGTTATTGAATGAGCTCTGTTTTTCATTTGGTTTTCTAAAGTAATAAAGATGGAGGTTTTACTAAAAAAAAATTGCGCTCTATTTTTCAGTTTCATTTTCTACACATACTAAATTCCATTATAGCAACACTAAATTGATGTATCATTTTAATTCTACTATTCATTTGACAACCATGGTCCACACAATGATGTGTTGACCATGGTCTCATCTGTTGTTGACAAGGGTCCCTCGTCACCAAGTTTTTCCGCCCAAACTCAGGAGCATTTTAGTAATATAAAATATTTGGACAAAAATGTCATTTAGAATTAGTATTTAAAAGCCTTAAATAATCAATTACACTTATAATTCTCACATTTTACACCTATTTACACCTATAAATACAATGGAAATGTAACTATGTTTAGGATCTTAATTTCTCCTTTTTGATGAGTCAGTTTAAGAGCAATCTTCATCTTCTCCATATGGCGTTGACTTGCCTAGGTGGCATATTATCTGCGCAATGATGTTCTTACTAGGTTGCAGTGACAAATTCAGAGGGCTTATGATGATCTCCCAAGTGTGAATGATGTAGTTCTTCAATCCTTCATGTAAACTGGGACATTGAGGGTTAGTTGTCAAGGTACTAAGCCACGCAATCAATGGCGAGATGCACGAGTTGGACCATTTCTTCATTGACTCTCTGGTACCTAAGCAGCCCTGAGACATTAAGGGTCGGTTGTCAGGGTATTGAGTCACGCAATCAATGGCGAGCTGCACGAGTTGCACCAGTTCTGCACGAGTTGCTAATTACAACTATTATTGTAATTAAGCTAATAATTATACATATTACTATAAATATATTACTAATTTCTGAAATTAGTATCCGAAATTAGTGTACTATAATATTGCTAGTGAGTTTTTACTCCTTGTATTATTATGCTAATTAAGAAATTAAGGAATTAATTGCATATATTTTAGTATATTGACTAATATCTATTATGGTAATCAAGCCAATAATTACACAAATTAGTATGCAGATGGAGTAGCAAAAATGAGTGTGGTGAGTGTACGTGTGTGAAATTTCATCCTTGGGGATTGGGGGTTATGACACGTAATATACAATCACAAGCAACTACGCACTAGTATAAGGAAATACACAAAAATCTAAGCACACTAGTACAAAATAGACCAAAAATATAGGACCAGCTGCGTCCGAAGTTGAAACTCTGGACGCGTAAAGTGACACGGTGGCATTTTTGTAATTAAATTGTCCACACTTTAATTTATAAATTGAGGCTACGGTAACTAAACAAAATAAATAAATTGGACTCAAGCTAGGGGACATTATCATCTAGATGCTTTAACAACCTATGGGATTAGGGAAAACAAATAAACAATGAATCAAGCAGGAATGCACGTAGGAATCCTATTCTGTAAGTCACTCACGTGAGCAAATTAACAAGGATTAGAACAAAGAATTGTCCCACTTTCGTGGTGAATCAATTCCAAGTTCTTCAAGCATGATTAACATCTTAAACCCAACATATAAGCAAATTAAGTTTGTGAAAGGGATGGTTTAAATTCATCACCCAACGCTCATTGAGACAAGGAATCCTCTAAATACATATGCCAATGAATGTATACATCAATCATAAGCAAGATATAAACACAAAACCTTCACAAACACATGAACCCTAGGTTAGAGTTTTCCCCTTTTAGAAATAATCACAAATTAAGCACCAAGATAGATAATAAAACCCAAACTCAAGTCCAAAAACTAACTATTCATGATTAAATAGCATAAAGAACACAAAAGCACAAGTAATAAACATCATTCAATCGTGAGTGGCCGCTATCGCACACACACTCACTTCCTATGGGTTTGCTACCTAATGTGGCCACACTTAGGCACAAAGCTTAAAGAACATCATCCACACAAGTTCATCATCCAACAATCAAGAAACTCACAATTCAACTAGCAATTATATCAAACATCCACATAGTTTAGCTTTGGGGCCACCAATCCCCTTTCTAATCTACTCTAACATGCTAAAGAAACAAGAAGAAGAAATGAAATCTCAAAGAAACAAATATTAGATTAAGATTTGGAGAGAATAGTTCCCACCCTCAAGAAGGGATTCTTTTACACTTTGTTCTTGAATATCCAATCTTCATCCTTGCCCTTGGATCTAATCTAATCTAGAAGAAAAGGAATTTTTCCCCAAGAGGGGAGAAAACCCTCTACAATTTCAGATCTAAGCTACTCTAAAAAGGAACTCTCTTCTAGGTTTAGGGCAAAAGGGATTTATATAGGTGACAAAAAGGGACAATTTTCCCGAAATGGCCCTTTGGCCCGACCACGCATGCCACCACGTGTGGTGGTGGGCGTGGATAGTTACTGGAAAGATTCCACGCCCCTCCACACGCGTGTTGGACTGCGTGGGAAGGTGCTGCTTTGCGGTTTCGTTTGTCTTTTGCTCTGTTTAGCCTTAAATCCCTTTCCAACCTGTAAAATACTTCAAAACTTTTCCTAGAATTGATGTTAGAAGATTTTAATCACATCTGAGCTAAAATGCACGACATTGTTATGATCGGATGGCAAAACGTTACACTTCTATTCCATTTTAGACCTTTTTTACGTATCATTCTTGGTGCTTATCAAGCACTTAAGACGGCAACGTATATATTAAACCGCGTTCCAACCAAGGCTGTCCCTAAGACACCGTTTGAGTTATTCAAAGGTTGGAAACCGAGTTTGCAACATATGCGTGTTTGGGGATGTCTGTTTGAGGTGAGGATTTATAACCCACACGAAAAGAAACTTGACCCAAGGACAATTAGTGCTTTCTTTATTGGACATGCACAATCATCTAAGGGTTATAGGTTTTATTGTCCATCTCATACTACTAGGATAGTGGAATCAAGGAATGCTAAGTTTCTTGAAGATGACTTAATCAGTGGGAGCGATCGATTTAAGGACTTGATTCTTTCATTTGATCATATGGACTCTCAGCCTTCTACGTCATCTAGTGGTGTTGTACTTATCCGCAGTGCTTTTTCAGTTTCGCCTGTAGATATACAACCCACTATTGAGATTCCACAAGCTGTTGAGGCTCAACCTTTGGAAGTACCAGTTCAGGACTTACAGCAAACCCCTGAACCGGATTTTGAGCCAACGGTTGAACCAATTCAGGATTTACAGCAAGATCCTGAACCGATGCAGACTGAGCCAATTCAAGAACTGCTCCCAGTTCTTAAAGAGGTTGTTGCCCCACAGCCTATGCAAGGTGGTGGTGATCCAATTTTAAGACGGTCTACACGGGTAAAACGATCATCACTTCCTAGTTATTATGTTTCATATCTACAAGAATCTGACATAGGAGCTGAAAATGATCCTGACACATTTTCTCAAGCTACAAATTGTGCGCAATCTGACTTATGGTATAAAGCCATGATGGATGAAATAAATTCCATGAAGAGCAATGGAGTTTGGGAACTTGTTGAATTGCCTAATGGGACCAAGGCTATTGGCTGTAAATGGGTCTTTAAAACCAAAAGAGATTCATTAGGCAATATTGAGAGATACAAGGCCTGACTTGTTGCGAAGGGATTTACTCAAAAGGAAGGAATCGATTACAAGGAGACTTTTTTTCCTGTATCAAAGAAAGATTCACTTCGAGTCATTTTGGCTTTGGTTGCACATTTCAATCTTGAGTTGCAACAAATGGATGTGAAAACTGCCTTTCCTAATGGTGATCTAGAAGAGGAGGTTTTTATGAAACAACCTGAATGTTTCTCTTCTAGGGGTGGTGAGAACTTAGTTTGTAAGCTTAAGAAATCCATATATGGACTAAAACAAGCTTCCCGACAATGGTATATCAAGTTCGATGGGGTAATTTCTTCATTTGGTTTTGCTGAAAATCCTCTTGATCATTGTATATACCAGAAGGTAAGTGGGAGTAAAATATGCTTTCTTGTTTTATATGTGGATGACATTTTGCTTACCACCAATGATAAGGGGATGCTTCGTGATGTGAAACAATTCCTCTCTAAAAACTTTGATATGAAGGATATGGGTGATGCCTCTTATGTTATTGGCATAAAAATCCATAGGGATAGGTCTCGAGGTATACTGGGTCTATCTCAAGAAACCTACATCAACAAAGTGTTAGAGAGATTTCAGATGCAGAATTGTTCACCAAATGTTACCCCCATAGCAAAAGGGGACAAGTTTAGTCTGGATCAATGTCCAAAGAATGATCTTGAAAAAGAATCCATGAAGAACATCCCATATGCTGCAGCAGTTGGGTGTCTTGGATACATTCAAGTCTGTACAAGGCCAGACATAGCTTTTGCTGTCGGGATGCTAGGACGATACTTGCATAATCCAGGTTTGGACCACTGGAGAGCTGTGAAGAGAGTTTTGAGGTACTCAAAAGGAACTAAGAGTTACGTGCTTGGGTTTAAGCAGACGGACATGCTAGATGCTGTCGGTGATTCTGATGCGGACTTCGCTGGCTGTGGTATTGATTCTCGAAAGTCAACTTCAAGGTGCGTTTTTATTATGGCTGGTGGGGCTATCTCGTGGAGAAGTGTTAAGCAATCTTTAATAACTACTTCTACCATGGAAGCTGAGTTCGTTTATCTTTACGAGGCTACATCACAAGGTGTGTGGCTCAAGAATTTCATCTTTAGGCTTAGAGTCATGGACTCGATATCTAAGCCATTGAAGGTCTATTGTGATAACTCAGCTGCAGTCTTCCTGGCTAAGAATGACAAAAGTGGGAGTCGAAGTAAACACCTCGACATCAAATTCTTAGCTATTAGGGAGCGTGTTAAGAATAAAGTTGTAATCGTTGAACACATTAGTACTGAGTTGATGTTAGCAGATCCCTTGACTAAAGGCATGCCTCCATTTAAATTTAAGGATCTTGTTAAAGAAATGGGACTTTCGCCCACTTTGTAATTTGTATATACATTCAGTATTCAATTTTAATGAAATTATTTTGCTTTCAGACATTTATCTCATTTAAGTTTGTACACCTTTATTTTATTGAGATAATGTACTTTGGTTGGACCTGAAATAAACATAGGGTTTGTTTTATTAAGTTTCCCAAAATTAAGTTTCCCAAAATTAAGTGCCCAAAGTCAGTTTGCATTTAATCATAATGGATGCTACTCGTTTTAAGGAGGACATATCACTATCGTTGGTGTTTTCTGGTTTTAGGGTTATGGAGTTTTGCACCAAGTGGGAGAATGTAACACTTACCGCTATTAAATTATTATAATATAGGTAGTAATTATAATAATTAAGGTAATATAATTATATGGTGCATTACTTCCATATCAGCTTATGTTAATTAAGGTAAATACTAATGGTGATTGGAAGTATAATTGGGGAAGGGATACATTACCATATTGATGGCATATGGTTAGTATAAATAGAGCCCTTGATCCTCTCATTGCTTGATCATTCATTCTCTACACCATCAAGAGAGGGTTGAGAAAGTGAGAGAAACAATACTGTTACTCTGTTGCAGTAGTCCCGTGATTACACAATCTCATCAATCTAAAGCTATGGTTGGAGGTTAGATCCTATATTTATACTTCAGTTTTATTCTTACATCATATGCTCAAGTGGTTTTACTGCTAAGTTCAAAAATTCGGGTTGACTTTCCGCTACACTTATAAGAGAAAGTGCAGCGGAAAGTATTTTACAGTTTTTTTTTTTAAATTTGCTTTACTTTCCGCGACACCTTCTAGAAGGTGTCGCGAAAAGTATTAGCAATTTTTTTTAAGAAACCTCTACAAAGTTTAGCGTTTTCTTATGTATTTATTTATAGTTTTGTAAACGCACTTTTTGTTTTTTGTTTTTTGTTTTTTTTTTTTTTAACTTTACACTACACTTTTATTAAGAAGTGTAGTGGAAAGACATGGTTTTATGTTCATTTGTGAAGTAGTGATGGGTGCAACTAGAATAATCCTAATTTATAGGAGAAACCACAACAAAGATTGTGATTGCCTCTATCTTGATGTAGTAAGTATTATCTAAGCCCAATGTAAATGTGGATTAGTCTAAATATGACATAGGCTTTAAGATGTCTCTTATAATTAGAGTCTACTCATCGGGATTTCCCCAAAACGCCCTCTACATAAAAAATATAAAATTAAACTATGAGTTGATTTTCAAAAAACAATAATAATACATTTTTTTTATGTACGGGTATTTATGTCTTTTAAACACATTCCATTTCTATTCCTTAAACTAACCAAACATTAAAATTACATTCCTAAAGTCTATTCCTTCGGCGAACCAAACAATAGAATACAATTCTATTCTATTCCTTACCTATTCGATTCCCTATGAAATACTATTTCTATTCCCTTAAAATTCATTCAGTGAACCAAACATGCTGTTATTTCATTAGAGTATAAGTTTTTCAATTAATGGGGTATTCCAAACGCATAGTAGTATTCTAAAAACCTATCAACCAAACAATAATATAATTACTTTGATACTCATACCTTATGCCTAAACCCACCAACCAAACATATGAGTGATAAAAATTTGAGAATAGGAAAGGATGAAGTGACTATAATGTCTTTTAATAATAATAATAATAATAATAATAATAATAATAATAATAAATAATGCAAAAACGTAAATTTAATTTCTTCATTTTTTCTTTGCAATTCCATAGTGAATTGCAATTTTTGGGGTAGGTATATGAATTGTAATTCAATGGTTTGAGGAAATTGCAATTCCCTTCAATTAAACAATGTAATTGGTGATGAATTTCATTGGAAATGAGCTGAAATTCATGTCAACCAAACACCCAATAAGGGGTTATTTGGTACAATAGAATTATAATTTCATTCCTACCAAACTCCATGAAATTTGGATTGGTGGAATTGTAATTCAACAATAAATTATTATTTCAATTCGCACTTGTTATTATTATTATACAATGACATTTTAGTCTTTATTTACTTCTTACCTTTCTATTCTTAGGCATTCTATTTTTCATACCAAACAATGTAATTTGAATTACCACCTTATTCTTTTCCTATGGAATTACAATTTTTTCCCGCTAATTTTCTCCTTCCAACCAAACACCCTGTAAAGTCAAATTGAAATATTAATTTTGGTTTCAATTTGATAAAAATTCCAAACACTTTTGTCTTAAAGTTAAATACTGAATAAAAAGATTGATTGAATATTAAATTGATAGCAACATTTGTGTTCATAAAACATTTGGACTTGAAACTTGAAAGAGGTACTTGATCCAATGCTATACTTTTTAACTACCTGTTCATTCTTCTTCAATTCACTGGAGTCTTCTTCAACTTTAAGAGGCGGAACAGCGTCTATATGGATTAGGGATTCCACTTGTATTTTCAAATTGGAGGAGGGGATCTATAGCTCATTGTTCATCCTATGTCTAGTGATCTGTTCATGGGTTCCACTTTAATTTTTTCTTTTCATCGTAGCTGGTTTTAAGCCTATATATGCATGTCTACTCTGATCTTTATACTTTTTGGGAGAAGTTCTGATTCAACCTCAGCATGGAGGATCACCCATATTTAACTTGGATTGGGAGATATTCTTCTTATCAATTTGGATGTGGATTACATCTTTCAATAACATTATATTTTTTCAACAGTGCAAGTTTAATAGGTCAATTATGGCATTATATATATTTGTGACTTGTAAGGGAAGTAATGTTAGATTTATACAATATCAATACATGTAAAACTCAAAATAATTCTAACCTTAGCGGAAGCATATAAGATCGAGCATCATCCAGCCATAGTTGTTGCATTGCTTGAAACTTAGGTTCAGAGTGTTTTGTCTACCACTTGTCTCCTGAGAAGCTAGATGGTGTAGTTTGTAAAGTTGTTTTAATACCACAACATAATGGTCATAAATGGCCTATTGATTTGCACCACTTAATAGTGACATTAACAGAAAATGTTACAAGTAACAGTACTTTTGGTTGCTATGCCAATATTGATAGTGTATAGGCTATTAAGTTAGGGTCACACTTGTCTGAGACTGTCTCACAAATTCTCATTCATGAGACGGGTCGGGTCGGGTCGAAGCAACATGCAAATGTCATACTTATATGTGCAAATGTCATACTTATATACTTAAATATAATACTAATTAGGAATACAATTTTTGTTAATTATAAAAGAAACAGTAATACATTTTCCATAATAAGAAAAGTTGACAAGTGTCCCTTACTTATAAGGGAAAATAGTATACTTTTAATGAAAAATCTAATAATTTTAAATCGAAATGTAAAAGTATTGTCTTTTCTCTTAAAAGTATGGTATTACATTTACCCTTACAAGTAACAAAAATTTTATTCTTGATTAGTATTATATTTGAGCATATAAGTATGACATTTATGCGTATAAGTATTACATTTCCACCTTGATCCGACCTGACCCGACTCGTCTCACACAAGTTTTTGCCATTAAATAATTATGGTCCTCTCATTGCATCGTATCGGTTGCTGTTGAAAAATACACCATATGTTGCTAGAAGACAAGTCGGACTATGATTGGAAGTTAATTTCTACCTACGTGTTTTACATACGACACATATATGTATATATATTGTGTTGTTGATTATGTTATTTCAGTGTAACATCTTCTTCTTGTTGGGTAGGTATCTTCAAATATACTTCTCCAAACTGCATGTCCACTTTGATGTATAGCTAGCTAGATTTCTGTGTCTTTTGCATATTTTCTTCAAACTCTTACTACGATGTCAAATATCAAAAATATATAATGCTGCAATATGAGTATATCTGCACTGGAATTGACCCCACTGGGTGCCTATGTGGCAACATTCTGATTCTGAAGACCTGATTCACCAGCTAAATATACACCACTTGGACTAGGAGACTGTGCACTGACATTCCAACTCATTTTTCTGCTCCACTCACTTGGATTTTGTTACACAAAAGAGAGAAAAAAAAAAAAGTTCATCAGAATTAGTAGTGAATAGGAAAAAAGAAAAAGATGTTGACAGTAACATTACCGGCCAATTTGCAGGTTCTAGATAGCTAGGAGTGGGATCCTCCAGGACACCTGAAATTATGCCTTGACTTCCTACAATTATATTGCTGTAATGGAGTATGTTGGCTAAAAAATGGTAAACACTCAAATTATTGTGTGGCAGAAAATCAAGTTATTATTCCATTTCTATCTGCTAATATATACATAACTAATAGAGAGAATAACTCAACAAACGTCTCTAGAATATCACAACAACTTAGAATTAAAAAAGATAATGAAAACTAATTCAAAGCAAAATTAATATGCAGTACGTAAATTTAGCGTTTCATATCACTCCTTGCTATTTTTGCTGCAAATTCCAATCTTCTCTCTCAATACTTCAAACATTGATTTTGGCAATCCCTTTGTCAGAATATCTACTAGTTAAACACCAACCAAGTTAACTTCATTTGCTTTTTGAACTTCTCTAACAAAATAAAGCTTAACTTTGAAGTGTTTAGTTTTGTCATGAAAGACTGGATTTCTTGAAATTGCTATGGCTGCTTGGTTGTCCACAAAAATTGTTGTTGCTTCCTCTTGGGTCATCTTTAGATCAGTCAGTAATTTCCTTAACCAAAGAGCTTGATTAACAGCTAAAGCTGGTGCAACACACTCAGCTTCAGCTGTTGATTGTTCCACGACATCCTGCTTTGTTGAACTCCAACTAAAACAACCAGATCCAAAACTAAAAAACTATCCAAATGTACTTCTCATATCGTCTAATAAACCTGCCCAATCACTGTCAGAATAACAACAAAGAAACAACTTCGTTCTCTATTTTTTCAAACTTCAAACTATAGTCTAGAGTTCACTTTATATACCTAAGAATCCTCTTTGTTGTTGTATAATGCAACTCACTAGCATAATGCATAAATGACAAGTTGATTTTAAGCAATGGATGGAAAGAAAGGTGGGGACGAAGATTCCCAGGGATATTGTTCTCCCAAGGATGACAAGTTGGAGCTGAGTAGAGTGCAAGACAATCATAGGGGGGGTGTACTAGCAAGAGTTAACTAGGGGAAAGAATAGCATTGAGAATGTTGAAATGAAAAGGCAACAAGCTTGAAAGTAAAAAAAGCACAAGCATTTAAAGAGAGAAATTGGATGGGAAACTCTCGGTTCTATGAATTCCATGTATAAGGTGGATTTGATGAGATGTATGAATGACTACTTAGGGAGAATTAGCAAGAGTTAATTCCAGCAATGGTCCCCCGACTATGTTGATTTTCCAAAATTGGTCCTCGTCTTTTAATTTGGACGAAAAAGACACTTGACTATTGATTTTGTTCCGACATTAGTCCTTCCGTTTATAATCAGTTAGTTAGGTGTTATGTTCGGGGGTAAAAAGGTCATTTCATTTTATTTCCTTCTTCTCCAGTTCTCCCCCATTTTCACGTGATCTCCACCGTACGAACATGTCATCCAACTTTTGCCTGTATTGAGCTAAAGTCTTGGTGTAAGCATAAACCCCTGCCTCGGTTGGCCCTGCAGAGCTTCCCCTGTGAAGAAACCTTTTCTCTTTGAAAATGTAAAGTATGGGAATTCCAAGCTTATGACATCTTCAGAAGTTAGCTTATCCAGGTATACACAATGATAGATCTCAATGAATTTCCATGGGCAGCAATCATTACATTTTTCTCACTGTCAAGTTGTGGTACAGTGTTGTCTTTAAAGTAGGCAACAGCTCTTTCAGCACACATTTCATTCCAAACTCTCACCATTCAGAAGGGTTCTCGCCGAAAAACCCACAAGAATCTCTGTTCGCTGTTCACTAGCCCGTGCCAGAACTCCATCAGCTGTTGTTTAGTCAGCGTGGCGATGCTCCCGAAGCTGACATATATCACCGATTTTCGCGGCTGTTTGTATGGCCATGCGAGGCAGCTCCGGCCCTCCGGCCATAAACTGCTCGGAGAAGATGAGGGAAACAACGTCATTTCGGAGGATAATTGTTTAGTTCTCAGGTGGGCGTGAAGTGGTCCGACGGCGTAGATATTTCGGTAGACGTTTCAGATTTCGGCGATAATGGATCCGTCTAACTCTTCAAACGTGTTGAGAATCTGACCGTAGGAACGCGAATTTAATAGCCCTTTGCCCTCTGCTGCATAAAGCTTGAACTTTGGATCGGTTATGTCACCAAAACGGCAAAACGGCGGCAAATCCCTCCGGCGAAGAAACGTTTCCATCTCCGGAACGCCGTGACGCGAAAAAAAGTGAATTGTAAAACTTTGAGATTATCAAACCAATATGTTAGTACACCAATCTCCGACCGCGCCACACTCTTGGCGCTTCGATCCGCCGGCCAGATCTTTACTTGCAGGAGTATGGCGGCAAAAATGCAGAGCTCAGGCCCAAACAATGGAGATCACGTTAAAATGGGGAAGAAGAGGAAGGAAATAAAATGAAATGACCCTTTTACCCCTGGACATAACACCTAATTAACTGATTACAAACGGAAGGACTAATGTCGGAACAAAATCAATAGTCAAGTGTCTTTTTCGTCCAAATTAAAAGACGAGGACCAATTTTGGAAAATCAACATAGTCGGGGGACCAGTGCTGGAATTAACTCGAATTAGCAACAAATACTAAGCCATTAAAGACTTATTAGCCTCTTAGACATCTGATCTTCAAGTGTCTAAGGCATTCATCAAACACATAGCCCACACTCTCCTTCCGGGCTTAGCCTTCTCGGATCAAAGGTGGGGACAGAAAGTGAACAAAACTACATAAGACCTCAATCTCTTGCAAGCCTCACTCTCTCAAATATCCCTATTGTGGCCACAAATAGAGCTAGGAACCATCAATGTTCACTCACAACAAAGATATGTTTTACATATAATAAATCTCATCATTAAACAATTAAAGAACTATAATGCATAATCAAGAGAGATTCCTAACCAATTCCTAGAAGATCTAGCCACATGTCATCATCATAGATTGAAGAACACAATGAATTGAAATCAAGATGAAAATTAAAGTGCAAAAATTAAAGATGATACCAATTTAATCCAAGACTGGTCCAATCTACAATTTGAAGAAAGATTGCTCAAGGATCTCCACCCTAAAGCTTTCTCTCACTGGAATTGAAGTACAAAATGCGTCTAGATGATGTAAAAGATTTGAAAAAACTAAAACCTAACTATGGAATGTGAAAATGATATAAGTTTCTAAGCTCTCTAAAAAATCCCGCCAACACATCTTTTAAACTATGAAATCTGGCATGTGTACGAGCACACATACGTGTGCACAAGACCTCGTACACTCTCCCCTTTTGCTCGGCTGCTCCCACGATCGTGATCCGATCCGCACATTCTCAACCACCTGATGTACAAGCTCATGTACGAGAGTACATACACTCGTATGCAGCTTAGTTTCCAGGCCCTTCTTCATTTGCCTTTCTTTTTGCTCCTAATTACCTCCAAATCACTCAAATTCCTTGCAAGTGTTCCAATGTTAGTGCTCACAAGAAAATATAGCAATTAAGCACACAGTTCACCCCAAAAAGACTCAATCAATGCAATAAACACCACTCAAACGCCCTATGAAATAAGACATATTTGGCACTCATCAATACATCTTGATAATAAACTTACAGGAAACATTATATCAGGCCTTGTTGCTCTCAAGAACATAAGGCATCCAATGATACTCCTATGCGCTGTCACATCAGCCTTCTCAACACCTTCATCTTTGCTGAATTTTTCATTTTGAGAAAGATGAGTGCATATTGACTTGCTGCTTTCCATGTTGAACTTCTTCAACACTACTCTCTAGCATATTTTTGTTGTCCAATATAAATTCTATTTTGAGTTTGTTGAACCTCCACGCCTAGGAAAAAATTCATTTATCCTAAATCTGTCATTTCAAAAGCTTGCATCATTTGAGTTTTAAACTCATTAATTAGCTTCACATTGCTTCTTGTCACAGATAAGTCATCATCATATAGTGAAATAACAATCAGATCATAATCAATAACTTTAATATACAAGGTTGATTTAGACTTGCTTTTATTGAACCCATGTTCTGCAACTTTTCATAAATTCAGCTATACCAGACCCTTAGATCCTATTTTAGGACATACAAGTAGAGCTGTCAAAACGAACTTAGCTCGCCTCGCCCTTTAGGCCCGTATTACAGCAGGGTTTTTAGCCCGCCCTCGCCTAACCTGCGGGCTAGGCGAGTCGGGCTAGCGGGCTAGCCCACCTGTTGTATTAAAAGAAAGAGAATTAAAAGAAGGGAGTACCCCCCCCCCCCACCAACCTTAATTTTCTTAATCTCTTCTAGTCTTCTACCATTTCTCGTTGTCTCCAACTGATAAGCACTAAAGATAACTAGATTAAGAGTCTAAGTTGGGGTAATTTAGGAGCGATTTGGCATCCTTTGTGAACTATTTATGGCATTCAGTGCAAATGTTATTCTTGACATACTTTGAGTAGTTTTGTAGGTTTAGGAGATGAAAATGCAAAGCATGTAAACTTGGCAAGCAAAACGAAGCAAAGGAGGAAAACCCGGAGGAGTGAGAAGACTGCTCCACGTGTGGAACAGGCGTGGGAAAAATCCAGAGAGCTACCACGCCTGTGTCCACGCGTGAACTCGTCCGTGGACAGGGCGATCCGGAAAATTCAGTGGCAAAGGCAATTTTGGGGAAGCTATTTAAAGGCTTAGTTAGGAAATTTTAGAGGAGAGTTGGAGAAGAGTTCAGATTTAGTTTTTAGATTACATTTTACCTTTAAGACATTGTAGAGAGAAGGAGAGAAAATCCTAGCTAGTAGAAGTTCCTCTTTGATTTCAATTTGAGAAGACAATCTACTTTGAAGTTTGCTTTTGGATTCTACATTTGATCTCAATTAGGTAACCTACAATTCTATCTTTGATTCTATTACAATTTAGATTTTTATTTCAATTCATTGTATGATTTTAGATCTTTTGATTTCAATTGCTATATATGAGTATCTAGATCTCAAATAGGGATTGAATTGTGTAGTATCATGATGCTAAGTGTAGATCTATAGTTTCTTATGGAGGAGAATGGATTGCTTTAGTTAGATTGATTATTCTTGTTCATGATTGTTGAATTATTGTTTGTATTCTATGAGTGCACATTTTACTTGCACTTGTGCACCTATTTTCACTTACAAGTGCAAATAATTTACCTTGTTAACATTCATGCACTTTAGTGCAACCTAGGTGCACATGCACTTAGTATTGATGCTTAGTGTACAATTTACTTGCACTTGTAATACATTTTACTTGCACTTGTGCACCTATTTTCATTTATAAGTGCAAATAATTTACCTTGTTAACAATTTTCATTTACAAGTGCAAATAATTTACCTTGTTAACAATTTTCATTTACAAGTGTAAATAATTTACCTTGTTAACATTCATGACCTAGGTGCAACCTAGGTGCACCTAGTTATAACGTTAGGTGCAACTACATTTGGATACGTGGCGCACTGTGAAGGGTTCTCAATTCTCTCATGGGCGGGTGGTTCTCACCTAAACGCGATCCTATATATATATATATATATATATATATATATATATATATATATATATATATATATATATATGATCATGTGAAATAATTGCTTTAGGTGAGAAATTGGATGAAATTATATCTGTAGATTCAGTCCAGATCAAGGGTCTAAATTGAAGATTTGTTTTTAAAAAAAAAATGGGGTGACATTATTGTAATTTTGTGTAAGTTAATGTTTTTTTGCCTTCTAGTGCACATTTTTCCTTCTTCTAATGCTATGTCATACAATGCACATTGTTCCTTCTTCCAGTGCACATTGTTATGCCATATAGTGCACTTTTTCCTTCTTCGAGTGCACATTGTTATGCCATATAGGCATACAGTACACATTGCTACTTCTTCCCGTGCACATTGTTCCTTCTACCAGAGCACATTGTTGTGACATACAGTGCACATTGTTCTTTCATCTAGTGCACATTTTTATGCGATACAGTGCACATTGTTGTGTCTTTTAGAGCTTTTTTTTATTTTTTTATTTTTTAAAATTGGAGATGACGAACTTTTTTAAAAGATCAATTAATCTTGATCACTAATTACTAATTTGAGTTGATTATTGTTTGTTTGTTTATTATTTATGATTGTTTATGATTTGTGTTGAAGATATCCTATATTAAATTTAATTGTTTCAATAATTGTTTCACATCTTTGTGCCTCCCGTGGACATTTTTTCCTTCTACTGCACATTTTTCCTTCTTCCCGTTCACATTTTTCCTTCTTCCAGTGCACATTGTTGAAGTTCGTAGGTGACAAATTTTATTTTTTTTTTATCTTCGGCTAACACTCTATCTCACTTTTCACCTGGAGCTTTTATCTCACCCGAACTCCTCCCTATATAGAGAGAGAGAGAGAGGGGCTATATTCTGATCTGCTCTACGTAAAAACATCTTCAACATATATACAGTATAGTAGGAATTAACCCCGACCCTTTTGTTTATCAAATATTATACCTGTAAGAGCAGAATAATTGTACATTATTAATTAATTTAAACATTTACGACGTGCATGTGATACTTTTCTTTTGTTTGATATAGTTCTAGGTTAAACCATTTAGCTTGGTTGATCTAGACCTAAATATCTTGTTGGAGGATAAAAATAATGCTAGCCGAGAAAAATAAAGGAGCTGAGGAAGATGAGGGTGTCTTTGAAATAATTCAGTTTCAAATTTTAGTTCGATTTTGTTTTGATTTGGTTTGAAATTGTTCAGTTTTTTACTTGGATTCGGTTGGATTTGAGAATTCAAACATTCCCTAGTTTTATTGTACACAAAAATATTTATTTATTGTCACTAATAATTAATTTAGATTTTAAAATCTAAACAAGTCCACAGTACATATTTTAAATTTCTAATCTAAAATAAGTCGAAACCAACCCGACCTCCTCACATGCGTTTTCTATTCAGCAGCAATAATGTCACAAACTCGCAACGAAAAATTGAGAACAAAGAACAATTGTAAAAGTTTGAGTTAGGGAATTAAGGATTTAGTATATATATTTGAGTAAATTTATAAATATAAAAATATTTCAATATAATATATAAGGGGGGAAATTCCGTGGGAAATGAATAAGGTGAAATAAAGTAGGAAACTAGGGATTCAAATTCTATTGATGGATTTAGTATATATATTTGAGTAAATTTATAAATATAAAAATATTTCAATATAATATATAAGGGGGGAAATTCCGTGGGAAATGAATAAGGTGAAATAAAGTAGGAAACTAGGGATTCAAATTCTATTGATGGGTAAATTTACCGGGTCTTGCTCTCCGTCCATTTAACGGTCCAAGGTGTTCGCTTCGAGAGGCACGGGGAGCTGGCTCAAGGGGAATCGTCACTCGTGGGAATTGAACCCGGGTTCTCCCGAAATTTCTCCCCACAAAGAGAGCTCACTTGCCACTTCTACCCCATTGGTATATATGAGAATTGGAAGTGAATAAGTAGTATAAAGACCAAAATGCCCATGTAATTGCAATTCTTACTGGGCATTTGGTTACGAGTAGAGAATTAGGGATGAAAATAATTGTAATTCGGTGAAAAAATAATAAAATGAGAATTTAAGTTGCATTGTTTGGTAGACATGAATATACTGATTGAGAATTGAAAGGAAAGAAATGAATAAAGATTGAAATACCCTTGTATAATAATAATATAATAATAATAAGGGTACAATAGTCATTACCATAGAATTACAATTCCCTCCAACTAAACCATTTCCCTCCAACCAAACCATGAAATTGTAATTCCATGGAGTTTTGTAGAAATGGAATTGCAATTTCATCCCTACCAAACACCGTATCAGGGAAAGATGCATGATTATAGGGAAGACAATTTAGTCCTTATTACACTCCAAACGTTCTTCCCATGCATGTATATATTTATGGATTATGGAAGTGTGACTCTCTTTTGAGACCATATAATGGATCTTTACCTTTGAGACAATTCGGGTCAAGATAAAAATGTAATACTTATACTAAAAAATGTAATACTAATAAAGAATAAAATATTTGTTATTTATAAGGAAAAGTGTATAAATTTGATGGAAAAAAATAATACTTTTAGATAAAAAATGTAAAAGTTTTATATTTTTTTTTTCAAAACATTACAATTTTAAGTATAAGTATTACATTTTTATGTTAACCTCACAGACAAGGATTGGAGAAATAGTCTCACACAAGTTTCTCTCATTGTAATTCCTCAAATTTGAGGAATCTCAACCAAACTCTGAAATTTTTCACTTATTGAAATTAAGTGGGAAATGAATTACAATATTTCTTGACTAAACACACCATATATATAATTGGAGAAGCTGATGACAAGTTCCGAAAAAAAAATAAGGCTAAAGTGTCATTCTGCACCATGAACTATATTGGATTATTCATGCCGCACCTTGAACTTTCATAACGTCCATTTCGATACACAAATCATTAATTTTTTTTCATCTAGCATTTTTCACAGGTTACCAAGTTACTATGATGACATGACAGAGGTAATTAGTTTCTTTTTAAGTCAACCCAAAATTTTTAAGTAAACCTCAAAAATCAACGCCTCACCCTATGCCTTTACCCGGACCAGTGCTCACTAGACCAAATCACCATAGCCCTTCCACAATCCACTGCTCCTCCCCTTCCTTGCGGCAGCATGCGCCGAGCCCACCGACGACCTGCCTAGGAGTGATCGCGATTTGTTCCGGTTCGGAACCGCCGGTTCACGGTTCCAAGGTTACACAAACCAGAACCGAAAACTTATATAAAGGTTTCAGTTCTGATTCTATCGGAATTTCTTTTTTTTTTTCCTTTTAAGTATATGTAATTATATATATTATGTTTTATTATTATAAAAACATATTATAAATTTTTTTAATTATATTTTGGCTACTGCCTACTAGCAGTAGCTAAATATAATTTTTTTAATATATATATATATATATATATATATATATATATATATATATATATATATATATATATTTAGCTACTGCCAATAGCTAAATGCCTAACTATAAGAAAATTTTTTGTATTATTATTTTACGGTTCCGGTATCGGTTGTTGGGTTGGAAAAGGTTTAGAAGAAAATAAAAAAATTCAAAAAAAAATGAAGAAAACAAAAGAAAAAGTCCAAGTCAGCATAGATTACCTATAACTTGTAAGTAATCTGTAAAAATTGCTAGATGAAAAAAAATTAATGATTTGTGTATTGAAATGAACGTTATGAAAGTTTAAGGTGCGGCATGAATAATCCAATATAGTTCATGGTGCAGGGATGACACTTTAGCCAAAAAAATAATAAAGTTGGGATTGCAATGAAAACCAGCACCTCGCCCAGTTAAAATGTTTGGCAGTGGAATTGCAGGTAGCGAAGAGAGAGGTTTTTGCAAGGTGAGATGATACGCATGATAAATTATCAAGCTAGCTAGGTAGGACTAAACTGAGATGAGATAGATATTTTTGGTACTGTAACGGGAAAGATGGTTGGCATACGTGCTGTGGTGTAAACATAACATAATAAAGCGAGCGGGGTAGGGGTAGCATTTGATGCATCTTCTGCTTTCCGCCATTGGAATTCTTTAATTTGGTGTATAGTATAGTATAGTATGTATGCGGTAACAACACCCCCGCCCCACACAGATCATCCACAGATCTGTGGGCCAATCCACCTTCTAACAATTCCATATATGCATTTTTACCAGGTGTTACGCCGTGGACCCAGGTCCACCTGGGTCCAATACGACGCCGTTTCACAATTTTTTAAAAAAAATAAAAAATAAAATAAATTAACGGCGTTAACCGCTCCTCATCGCAACTGAACACAAACTCTACATTCACAGATCCTATACTCCATATTCACAATTTGAAAAACTCCACACTCACACATTAGGGCTATATATTTAGTAACTATAATACCACTGTTATGCATTCACACATTCAAAACTCTATATTCACAAGTCCTATACTCCATGTTCATAACTTGGAAACTTCACATTCACACATTACTGGGCTACAAGTTGCTAGAACTCTGTTAACTCTATTACAGATTCACACATTCATAACTCTACATTCACAAATTCTATACTCCATATTCACAATTTGAAACCTCCACATTCACATATTTCAGGGCTGCTAGAATTCTGTTCACGCTACTACAGATTCACACATTCATAACTCTACATTCACAAATTATATACTCCATATTCATAATTTGAAACCTCCACATTCACACATTTCAGAGCTGCTAAAACTCAGTTAACTCTACTACAAATTCACACATTCATAACTCAACATTCACAAATTCTGTACTCCATATTCACAATTTGAAACCTCTATATTCACACATTTTCAAGGCTGCTAAAACTCAGTTAACTCTACTACAAATTCACACATTCATAACTCAACATTCACAAATTATGTACTCCATATTCACAATTTGAAACCTCTATATTCACACATTTTCAAGGCTGCTAAAACTCTGTTAACTCTACTACAAATTCACACATTCATAACTCAACATTCACAAATTCTGTACTCCATATTCACAATTTGAAACCTCTATATTCACACATTTCAGGGCTATATATTTAATAATTTAAAAAAAAAAATAGTGAAACGGCGTCGTATTGGACCCAGGTCTACCTTATCCACGGCATAATTTGCCCATTTTTACTCCCCAGGCTACCAACTAAAATTCTAAAAACTCCACTATCTAGGAAATTAATAAGTTTTCGATAATCGCATTAAATTTTGATTAAGTCGCGCGAATTGAAACGCTAAGCTTTATTTTTAAAAGTTATAAGAGTGGAATGTGAGACATTGGGAAGTAATTAAATTAAAGTTGGTATTGGAGCAGTCGAGGTTGTTGGGTTGATTCAGCGGAATCGTTTCCCAGTCGCGAGGAATCAGAATAGAAGAAAATGAAGGGGGATGAGGAGTATAATACTGCCGAAAGTGTCGAGTGTCGGTCCGATGTGTCGGGGTCCAATTGGGCTAAAAGTGGGAGGAGGGCATCAAATAAATTCGAATATATTGACCGACATGCTTTGCGGGGTTGCAACTTGCCCTATACCTCAATTCAAATGATGCTTCTTTTTCCATTTTCGGGGCTAGCTTTGTCATTTCGCCTCTCCTGTACGGTTCACACACAATCAACCGCAATGCTGACGTCACTCTCTCTCTCTCTCTTCCAACGAATATCCCAAATCCAACCGCCGTACCTTCTGATTATTAGGTACCCCAATTAATTCTATTTTTAATTACTTCACTGTTCTACAACTTCACATTTCATCCACCATTTAAATTTAAAATTTACCATTATTATAATTAGGTTCTGTATTTCTCAATAGTCAAACGTACAAGATTACAAAGCAGAAATAAATACATAACATAGAGTTCTACTAGTAATGGAATTGGATAATAATAAGAGTTCTAATACTCTCCCGCAAGCTCAGGTAGATGCAACGACCTGAAGCTTGTCACGGAGAAAAGCAAACCGAGGAGCAGCAAGAGGCTTGGTAAGAATGTCTACCAGCTGATCCTTAGTTGAAATGAAATTGACCTGAAGCTCACCAGCTGCCACCTTGTCACGAACAAAATGATAGTCAATCTCAATGTGCTTCGTGCGAGCATGGAATACTGGATTAGCACACATGTAGGTGGCACCCAAATTATCACACCACAGCTTGGGAGAAGTAGTCGGCGGCATACCGAGCTCACGAAGTAAGGAGACTACCCAGGTGACTTCTGCACACACATCCGCAAGAGCCTTGTACTCAGCTTCAGTAGAAGACCGAGCCACAGTCCGTTGCTTCTTACACATCCACGAAACCAAATTAGACCCCAGGAAGACCGCAAAACCACTCGTGGACTTTCTATCGACAGGACAGCCAGCCCAATCCGAGTCACAATAAGCATGAATAACAGAATTAGGAGACCGACGCAGCAACAGACCAAGATGCATACTCCCTTTGACATACCGAAGAACACGTTTCAGCTGAGCCCAATGGTCCTCTGTGGGCGAGTGCATATGCTGACATAATAAATTGACTGCAAACGACAGATCCGGACGGGTAACAGTAAGGTACTGTAAGGCACCAGCTAAGCTTCTATAGCGAGTAGGATCTGCAAACAGCTCAGACGAAGCAGGCGAAGAACGGGAGACAGCAATCGGAGTCGCCAGAGGCTTACAATCAGACATACCAGCTCGCTTCAAAATATCAGTCATATACCTCTTCTGAGACAGCAACATCCCCGACTCAGTAGGCACCGTCTCAATGCCCAGAAAAAAAAGATGGACTGCCAAGATCACGAATTTTGAAAGCAGCAGATAACTTGGAAACAAGCATCGAGACCAAGGCAGAATCACTCCCCATAACCAAAATGTCATCGACGTAGACAAGCAGGTAAACACGAAGCTCCCCCTGTGTGTAAATGAACAAAGACACATCTGTCTTGGAAGCCTGAAAACCAATAGACAATAAAAAGGTGTGTAAACGCGTGAACCACGCCCGAGGAGCCTGCTTGAGTCCATATAAAGATCTCTGCAACAAACAAACATGATCAGGATAATCAGAATCAGCATAGCCGGGCGGTTGACGCATGTAAACAGTCTCAGCTAACGACCCATTTAGGAATGCGTTATGAACATCAAGTTGCCTGACCATCCACCCAGAAGACAAGGCCAGAGACAATAACAAACGAACAGTGGTAGGTTTAACCACAGGACTAAACGTATCAAAAAAGTCCTGACCAGCAACTTGATTAAAGCCCTTAGCAACAAGCCTGGCCTTATGTCGCTCAATGGAACCATCCGCCTTCCGCTTGGTGCGGAAGACCCACTTGCAGCCAACAATGTTCATGCCCTCACGAACCGGCACAAGCCTCCAAGTCTGATTCTGTAATAGAGCATTAAACTCAGCATCCATAGCCTCCCTCCACTCAGGAAACTGCACAGCCTGAGTATAGCAGGTAGGTTCCGGAGGACACACCTGAGCAGACAAGGCAACCAACACAGCACCCTCAGACCGCACTCTACTCCGAGTCATCGGGCCATGGTCACGAGGCACAGGCCCTTGCTCCACGGGTACCTGTTGAGAAGCAGTTGGACGCCGGCCCCTAGAAGCGGGCTGACGCGGCGGAACAACGCTCGGAGGCATCACCACTGCACCTGTAGCCGAAGGAGACACACGAGCAACACCCCAAGGCTGCAACGGCGGATCACGAACTGGCTGCACAATAGGCTTAGTAGCAAAAGGAAAAACATGTTCATCGAAACGAACATGCCTGCAAATGAAGACCTTGTTAGTGCTCAAGTTCATACATCGATACCCCCTATAAGAGTCAGGATAACCAAGAAAAACACATGGAGCAGACCGGAAGTCCATTTTGTGACGGTTGTAAGGACGTAAATGAGGGAAACAAAGACACCCGAAGACACGCAAAAATGAATACGAAGGCTGAGACCCATGTAACAGAAAATAAGGACTACGGTTATCAAGAACAGGCGTGGGCATGCGATTAATTAAGTAAACCGCGGACTCAAAAGCATAGTCCCAAAACCGAATCGGAACAGAAGAATGAGCAAGCAACGTAAGACCAGTTTCAACAATATGACGATGCTTACGCTCAACACGACCGTTTTGCTCATGAGTGTAAGCACAGGACTGTCTGTGATTAATCCCGAGGCTAAGAAACTCAGAGTGAAGCTTCTTATACTCGGCACCAAGGTCAGAATGAACAGACTTAATGCGACAACCAAAAGAACGTTCAACCAACAGACGAAACTGAGAAAAAATAGCATATAAGTCTGATTTCAAACGCATAGGATAGAACCACGTAAAACGAGTAAAATCATCAACAAATATTACGAAATACCGGTATCCATTAACAGAAGAAACAGGGGCAGGACCCCAAATGTCTGAATAAATCAAATCTAACACATGCGAGCTAGTAGACTGGACTGGAGAAAGAGGGAAACGCGCAGATTTCCCTAATTGACAGGCAGTACAAATAGAATCTAAACGACTAGAGGAGCTAACTAAACCAGACTTCTTCAATATTTGACTCTGAACACGGAGGTGAGGATGACCAAGACGCCCATGCCACACAGAGGACGACGCCCGTGCCGAAAGAAAAGCAGACGGAGACGACACCGGTAAAGAATATAATCCACCCGAACTTCTACCTTTGAGGAGCACCGCTTTGGTGCGGATATCCTTCACAACAAAATAGGACGGATAAAACTCAAAAAACACATGATTTTCAGATGCAAACTTCTGAACAGAAAGCAAGGAAGCAGATAAACCAGGAACATGCAAAACCTTAGACATACGAAAAGAACGAGAAGGAGTGGAAATCGATGTATGACCAACACTAGAAATAGACAAGGCCTTACCATTACCAACTCGAAGGGTGTCGCTGCCAGTGTAGTCCTCAGATGCAACAAATCCACTATTATCCGGTGTGGCATGATCCGTGGCCCCAGTGTCAGGGAACCAAGTCTGAGAAGCTAAAGACACAGCAGAGTCAGAAGGATCCTGAAACACCATGTGTGCCTGCGACCCATCAGAATAACGACGATAGCACGTCACAGCCGTGTGCCCGGGCAAGTCACATATCTGACACCGAGGACCCGAACGAGAACCTCCTCGACCACGCCAATTAGACTGCTGTCCACGCCCCCTAGTCTGACCAAACTGCCCAGAACTGGATCCACGCCAATACTGCCCAGTCTGCGACGCAAAGCCGGAACCGGAGCGCTGACCACCGCCTCGCCACTGCTGCGTACCACGGCGACCGCCTCGGCCAGCCCCACGACGAGCAGTATGAGCGACCGACGGCGAGCCGAGAACCTGCGGAAATTCAGCCGCATGAGCAAGCTCCTGAGCGCCAAGAAGATCTGCCATCTCCTCCAGCGTGAGTGGCGCAGGGCGCGAAGACAGTGAAGCAGCGAAAGAACGAAATTCAGATCGAAGCCCACGAAGCGCGTAGATGTTCATCTCATCATCCGTGACAGCACGACCAGCAAGCGTTAAATCCTCCAAGAGGACTTTCACACGACCCAAATAATCTGCAACGGAGGCTTCACCTTGCTGCAATGACTGCAACTGGCCGAGTAGATGAACAGAGCGCGCCCGGGAGGTAGAGGCCAGCGCAAGCTCGATAGCTTGCCAAGCCGCCATTGATGTCTTCTTCCCAAGGATGAGCGGAATGACCTCCTCAGACAACGATGAAATAATCATCGAGAGAATAGCTTGATCCTGCTGGAACCAAGAGGAATAAGCCGGATTAACAACCGGCACAGCAGACGACGAACCAGCCGGAAGGGGTAACAGCGCCGGCGGAGCGGGATTGGAGCCATCTACGAAACCCATAAGACTCTGTCCATGGAGGAAAGGAACCAGCTGCGCATGCCAAAATAAAAAATTCCGCGAAGTAAGCTTGATACTAACATAATGGTGCGCTGATGACAACGAGTTCGTCACCGGAGGCGCAGCCATGGCCGAAACCGTGCGTTCGGAAGAGACTGCCGCAGAACCGGCGTCGGCCATCAGGAAGAACCAGGCGTATGATACCAAATTAGGTTCTGTATTTCTCAATAGTCAAACGTACAAGATTACAAAGCAGAAATAAATACATAACATAGAGTTCTACTAGTAATGGAATTGGATAATAATAAGAGTTCTAATAATTATAAGTGTCAAATTTAATTTTATTAATTTTTTTTGAAGGTAACGTAGCTATTCCATTAATTCATAACATAAAACATTTACAATCAATGAAATGGTAAACCATTCCTTACAGTCAGACATAGAAACAACTTTTCTAACTATGCTATAGAAAACTTGAATCGCAGACTGTTTCATAACTATGAAGCTATGTTCCTTCAGGGACCTTAAAGCTTCATCAAAGATCTGGGTCTTCGTCATAATTCTTTTTTACTCGCCCAGGATAAGATCAACACTTGTCGAAACCAAGTTAAACAATTTATGCTAATGAAAATGAAAAGCTCGTGAAAGTAACGAGAGGAAAACACAATAATAGAGAAAATAAAAAGTGGGTAAAGTCAAAGTAGGGTTGGGAGTTCAAGACTACCAACACAAACCCCAATACCTACCTACTATTATTTTATTCAAAGGGAGAGAAAACGGAAGAAGAAGATCTATGGCAGTGGTCGGAGGCGGACGGAGCTGCGACGGTGGTCAGGGTGGAAGAAGAGCGAGAACAAACATAGAAGGTGACCAAAACCGCCGGCTCAAAGCTCCATTAGAGCTCCGACTGGAGGCTAGCGGTGGAAGCCGAAGTTGAGCAGCAGAGAAAGGCGTTTGGTTTTAGAGAGAAAATGGAAGCAGCATTACTTTATTAATTTCTATCCTGACATTTTCATATTAATAAGTGATTATGATTTAATAAAATTATATTTTTTATTGTGACAATATCAAATGTAGTATTATATTCTTAACACACATAGTGTTTTGTGTGTGCTCTTCCATTACATTGTTGTAGAGTTCAATCATAGAAACCCTTAGTATTGACCAAACTCATCAAATTTACTTTCCATTAATTTCTTTAAATATTAAGGTTTACGATAAAAATTTGTCTGAGACCAGAGACGAGTCGGATCTAGATGAAATGTAATACTTATACTAGCAAATTTAATGCTAAGTTAAAAATAAAATGTTTATTACTTAAATGGGAAAATGTAATACTTTTGAAGAAAAATGTAATACTTTACATTTTGATGTAAAATTATAACATTTTTCTTCAAAAGTATTACATTTTTCTTTATAAGCGCAACATTACTTATAAGAAAAATATAATACATTTGATAATAAAAAAAAAAAAGTAATATTTTTACATCAAAATATAAAAACATTTCATTTGTCCTCAAAAGTATTGTGTTTTCCCTTATAAATAACAAATATTTTATTACTTATTTAGTATTACATTACTAGTATAAATATTACATTACATATTGACTGGACCTGGACCTGACCTAAGCTGCCTCGGATCTGTGAGATAGTCTCACACGAATGTGACCCAGGTTTACATACATTTTTAATGAAGTTGCAATCATTAATATATTCCCATCCTCGTCTTAACAAACTCTTACGAACTTCAATTCTTGTACTATGGTCATTGAAGATTACAAATTGGTGTTAATAATAATGGTAATCTAGGCCAGCACAAACTAACAATAAAAAAAAAAAGAATATAAAAATGAATAATTAGACTAAAATATTAATGTGAAAACATGAAAATAAAGAATCGTAAAAGTCTTTTTTCATTCAGTAAATCGAACTACACTATATATTTTGATATTAATTATAAAGTCATGTATATGAAGGCATTCATAAAAAGCAGAAGTCAATATAATTTTTATTAGGATTCTCTTACAAAAATAGTTTGTAAGAGAAAGAGAGATTTAATTGGTGTTGAATGGCTTGCCTTCATATGTGAAAGTTGTGTTTTTTTTTATACATAAATTGTTTCATGCTAGCTATATCTAAAAACATAAAAAGTGTGAATGAAGGTTATACCCTTCATTTATGTCACTTTTTTCGCTAAGTTTTTTTTTGTACATTATGCTATAAAAGTTGTACTTTACAATATATTAGACAAACATACCCCTACTGTTATAACTTCCGTTATCTTTTCCATTATTGTTACCATGCACATGCATCCACTATATATTTTCTTATTTTCTTCAATAATAATAATATATACACATTATATATTGGAGTTATATGTTAGTTATTTTCTAAAATATAAATATAAAATTTATAAAAATATTTTGCATTATTATTATTATTATTTACAATAATTTAAATATCTAAAATTTAAATAAATTTAAAATTTTAATATAAAATATTAATATTGGGCACATATTTTTTGCGCATCGCGCATAAGAAAAACTAGTATATATATACATATATATATATATATATATATATATATATATATATATATATATATATATATATATATATGATTTAGTGAAGTAGGTCTTAGAAGTAACGATGATACACTTTGAAAAGTTTGATCACCGAAGACATCATGGGTGTCAGCACTGTATTAATGGGATTTCTTTGGAGAATGCAGGCAGTTTGGTCATCCTTTGCGATCAGCCAATGTTCTTCTTGTATGACCATGTAGGTTGAAATAATTGTTTATGTAGACTTTATAATGTGTTGGACTCGTTCTTTGCATGACACAACATCAATAGTTGTATCGTAAAGTAGAGTTCCAACATATGTATTTTGGACCCTCACCGAGAAAAAATATATTATATACCTTATATGTTTATTTATTTATACTTCAAAACATTATGAACTCAAAACAAAACTATAACGATACATAATTTGTTAATTATATATACATAATTTTGAATCAAAGTCCACAATGTGTATGGTGAACCACGGCCTGACGATATAATTTTTGACACAACATCCCTGGCCTCCTTTAATTTATTTATTTTATTTTTTTTATTGTAATCTTTTATAATTCTTGTCATTAGTTCAAGAAAAGTTAGAAAACTATGCTAAACCACATAAATCTCTACTTTATAGACAATATATTTAATAGATGATTGAAATTTCCCCACCATAAGGGAAGATATTAAAGTATTGCCACAAACAAGTGCAACTCCTTGTTGGAATAAAAAGTGTGCCATTTGTATCCACGGAGAGGGCAATAGAGCTCAAGCACCATTTTAAATTAATAGTGTAAACTTTAAGGTTGCTTTCATTCTTTTCATTAAAGTTGGTTTTAGTACGGTATCTTAAAATCACAAAGCAAAACATGTTTTGTTAGACTAATCACTAAAATAAAAAAAGAAAATAGTTTAGCCAGCACACGTGCAACAAGTCACACCAAATTTGGGTTTGGGGGAAGCATTTTATTTGTGACTAGGGGAGTCTAAAAGCAGAGGTCACAACTGTTGATGATTGCCAAGAAAGAAAAGAAATTAGTCTAGAACAATAGGTTAGTCTATTCAAAATAAGGTTGATAGTCTACTTTGTTAACAGTCGTAGTGTGCGTGCTCAAATCCTTTTGAGGACAATATGAAATTGCTCTATGTAGGCTATGTTTGACAAACCTAGTTGAAAAGGTAACTGAAAGGTGAAAAGTAGCTGAAAACTGAAAAGCTATAAGCTCGAAGCTGAAATCTGAAGAGCTGTTAAACTAGCTGTTATGCTTAAAATTGTTTGGTAAAATTAACTTTTTTGATAAACTGATAAATGTAAAAAGACTAAAAAGGACATCTTCATACAATTTAAATAGTTTTAAATTTAAATAGGTTTGTTTATATATTAAAATATAAAATAGTGAAATCAATATATTTTAATAAAATATAAAATATGAACATATATTTGAAAACATATAAAGTAAAACAAAATGTTTATAATTCATAAGTTTACAACCAAACATATTGCAGAGAAAAAGTCAAAAAGGTTTAGCCAAAAAAGTTTTAATTGAGAAGGGTAAATGATGTTATTTCTTTAAAATAATAAGGTTAAAGATGGAAAAAAGTTAGGAAGCTACTAGCTTATTTTGAAACGTTACCTTATGTAGCGTTAAAAAATAAGTTCTTATTTTAAACTACTAACTTATTTTAGGAACATTACCAAACAGAGCTTATAGTTCATTAGTAGCTTAAAATAAGTTATAAGTTCCTAAATAAGCTCTGCCAAACAAAGTCTTAGAAAACACGAAAAACACAAGTAGAAATTAGGAATCATTGAATTTGAAGTGCAAATCCCAAAATAAAAAGAAAATTACCCATTAATTAGCATACAAAATCTTGGCAGAATCTCAGTTTTTTCTCTTAAAATCATATTTGTATAATCATTAGTCAAGGCTCTTATAAGGAGATGTTGTGTATATTAACAAAGAAGAAGAAAGGGTGGCTGGTTTTTGCCCCAGGGTGGGTATTAAGGGATTCAAGAATAGGATGCTCACTGCTCCATAGTGGAAATCAGACTCAGCTTCGACTAAAAATAATTCAAGCAGAGTCAACTAGACTCGGTTTTTGTCGGTAAATTCTACTGTAAGGCAGACCTAACACCATGTGGAACAATTTAATAGTAGGGCTTTCAACTTCTTTTTTGTGTGGAGGGTTGAACGTGGGATAGAAATAGCCTCTTAGTTTTGAGTGGTTGATAAGCGGACAATTAACCTAAAAGTTAAAATTCTGGGAACACGGCTTCAAATACAGATTAGTCTTATTGTGGTGGGAATATCATATCGAGTGTTGTACCGGGAAGAAAACGAGGGACAAAATGAGTTTGTAGTCGTGGAATTGCAGAAAAGAGTGGTTTGTGACAAGGCAAGTTTTTAGTGAAGCATGGAAGGCCTCTTGTCAAGTTGAAGTGGAAAGTTCAACGCGCGATGCCCTGCGTTGGATGAGAGGATGCAAATCAGTGACGCAGAGTCTGAGTGTCTCTTTTTTTCTCAAGACATCATTCCCCAATTGAGAATTCAAACCCGCGTTATTTGCTAGGTCATTATACCCACACTCAACCTTTCTACCACTGAGCTATGTCCCGAGACTGAACTCAAACTATAATAGTATGGATGACAGGACCCTGTCAATATTAATATATACTTTCTTGGCTTATCATAATCAACACAGGTAATAAACACAATGCTCCATGTCTTTTGGTAGATGAATGAGTAGAAAGCTTTGCAAAATGTTGTAAACACCCAAGTAGATATATATAACAGAAGAATCTGTGTGTAATTTTAAGCACAATTGGCAAGATTTCAGACATCATAAGACTCAGATTTCGGTCTGGCCAAGATTGATGATTGCCCCTGAAAATCTTGAATCTCAACTCTATAGAAAGTGAGCCTGGAATTACATTGTTCCAATCATAACTGAAGCTTTCTTGACAAACCATTTTGAGAATTATGGACTCCCTAGGAACATAAACTTTGGTGAAGACTAAATCAAAAGGCCAAACACCATATTCACAGGAGAATAGAAGAGCAGAAACAGAGCTAGCTAGATTAGTAAATTGAAACGAAGCGGCATTTGTGTTTGCCGTTTCTGGTTTTCTACTAGTTGGAATGCGAATCTCAAGCGTGATAATACTGGGGCGCAGCGGATTGAATCTGAAAGGGCATAATCTGAGATCCAAAGTAAGAAGACTCATGATGCATAGCAGCAGCTCTTTGCATACCCAGGCTTTGCAATTTATTCATCCCATATGAAGAATCTATTCCATAAGGGGGGGACATGAACAAATTGGCCTGAGCTGAATTAAGCCCTAGGTGATCCCAGTGAAAGGGCATTTTGTGGTGCAGAGGCGAATTTTGCTGCCTGGAGACCACGACGGGCTGGTCTGTTGAACCGGGAGGATTCTTGTTGTCGGGCGAAGGCGTCTGATTCTCGTTGAGGTTCACCGTGGTTATGTCATGAATGCTGGCTCTCCTCTTGTCTTTCCCACCGGAATGCTGGCGAATGAAGAACTTCTGAGCATGGCTAGCAACTTGGGTTGGGGTCCTGGTGATCACGAAATTGCGAGAAATGTTTCTCCAGTCACCTTTCCCATACTTCTTTAGGCCCATCAGAAACAGCCTGTTTGTTTTGTTGAGCAAATTATCAAACACCTTCCGATCAATAATTCAGAAAAAAAAAAAACACAACAATTCATTGGTTACTCACTTGTGTTCTTCCTCAGTCCAGGGAATACCCTTTTTCCGTTCTTGCTCCGGCAGCCGATTGGACGGGGGACGCTTCCCTCCGGCCACAAAACACTGCTTTTGAGCATCAAAAGGATGGCTACATCCCCATTCCAATGTAAAAGCGGAAGCCGAAGCAGACCTAGTGGTATTCGCCGGAAAAGGAATCAAATCCATAAGCCCAGCCTCTATGCTACTAATATCATCTTCCAATTCTTTGTATTGCCTCATCACATCCGTCACCGTCTTCCCGGGAACCATTTCCGCCACTTTCGTCCACCGGTCCGGCGTGTCCTTATCGTAGAGCGCAAGAGCATTCTCGAACGCCTTATTCTCCGCAGGGGTCCATTTGGTGAAACTCATGCTTTCTTCAAACAACCAATTGGAATTGGAATTGGAATAGGAATTGGATAGATAAGAAGAGGCCGCCGGCGATAAAATCTCCATCTCACCCAGAAACACCAAAAAAATTATATTCTCAGGAGTAGAAGAAGAAGAAGAAGAATTTGAGACTTTTCATCGATAAGAATGGAAATGTGGAGAGGTGGAGGTTTAACAATGGCAATATCAGTGTTAAATCAAGAGCCCATTTGGTTAAAGGAATCAGAATACTCTATCTTACTATAGCCACCCCCCCACCCTTGAGGAATCTGAAAAAGACCCACCTTTTTCAAAATTCAGCTCACAATCTTAAACTAAATTAAACAAAAACTTTGCAATTAACAAATTGAAACCCACACCAGACAAAACAATCTCACAATCCCTGTCAAGATCCCCCCCAACCAAACCTAAACTTTCCAAGAAAACAAAAGATTTTGCAGAATTGGTAACAGAAGAGAGCTGGAATGAGGAACTGATTCTCCCTGTGATGATTCTAAACGACACAACAACAACAAAACCCTGAAATCTCCAGATATATTTAAATGTAACCGATAGTGCTCAGAATTTTGGGAAGCTTGGGCTTGGGGTTTCTGTAAAGAGAAAAGTGGGAAAGCCTTCTTCTGCTTTCCTGCTTTATTTAATTTCCATTGATGTGAGCTGCTACAAATAATAAAGCAACAAAAAGATAGAGAGAATGAAAATAAAATAATGTTTTAAAAAATAGAGAAAAGATGAGCAAGAGCTTCAAGGAATGAATCTGAAATTCGAGTATGAACATTAAAATCTCGTAATCGGAAAAACCAAAGAGAATAGAGACAAAAACCAAAGAGCCAAATTAATAACTGGAGCACAAAAGGGTGGCCTAGCTGGGATGGTAATGCTAATGCTAATGCCAATGGTGGATACCAAATTATTACTCTTTAATTTTTTTTTAAAACACTAATGGGGTGTTTGTGGCAAATTATGCTGTGGACCTGGGTCCAAAACTACGTCGTTTTTGTTTTTTTTTTTTTTTTTTTTTGTTTTGTTTTGTTTTTTGTTTTAAATTAGTAAACATATTGCTGAATATAAAGTTGTCAAAAAATGTGTGAATGTAGAGGTTTCAAAGGTGAATGTAGAGTATAGAAATCGTGAATGCAGATTTATGATTGTGTGAATGTAGAGTTGTCAAGAAATGTGTGAATGTGGAGGTTTCAAATTGTGAATATGGAGTATAGAAATCGTGAATGTAGAGTTATGCATCTGTGAATTTGTAATAGAGTTAAGAAGTTCTAGCAACTTGTAGCCTTGTAATGTGTGAATGTGGAGTATAGGACCTGTGAATTTTGAATGTGTGAATGTGGAGTTTACAAATGGTGAATGTAGAGTATAATGTAGAGTATAGTATGTGTGAATGTAGACCTAGGTCCACCTTGCAAGGTGGACCTGGGTCCACGGCATAACAACCCGGTGTTTGTTAGGATGGAATTGCAATTTTATTCCAACCAAACTCTATGGAATTGCAATTTTATTATTTGGTTGGACTCAAACCATGGAATTGAAATTCATGGGTTTCCTATGAATTGCAATTCCACAAAATCCCATGAATTTAATTCTATGGTAATTTATATTTTTCTTATTACTACTATTATTATAATAATAATACAATGACATTTTAGTATTTATTACTTACTCACTTTCAATTCCCACCCCATTTATTATTGCCTACCAAATAATGTAATTTAAATTCTCACTTTATTCCTTTAAAAAAAATTTTCATTTTATTCTTTTATCACCAATTACAATTCATTTCCCCCTTAATTTTTTTCTCCCAATAACACGCCCTTCAATTAGACCTGGCAATTCGTGTATACGGGTTCGTTAACGGATCGACACGATACCGACACGAACACGATAAGGCTAAACACGAACACGACACGTTAAGATTAACGGGTTCAAAATTATAACACGAACACGAACACGATTTATTAACGGGTTGACACGATAGACACGTTTTGTTAACGGGTTTTGGATCGTGTCGACACGATATGACACGAAACCCGTTTAAACCCGCTAAATCTATTGATATATTAAAAACTAAAATTTAAAGTTAAGTTATAAAAAAAAGAAATAAAACATATAATCCAATTCATCAAACAAACTAAAAAAAAATATTCAATTTATAACATTCATAAAATTATAAAGTAACATTCAAAAATCATAATTAAAGAAGTCCATACTATTTTTTAGAATAAAATTCAACACAATAAACATTTAAATTTCATATTATTGAACATCAATAATTGGTGTATGATCTTTGCCTAATGTAGTAAATTCATTCTTAATCATGTTCATGATATATTTTGTAAAGACAATGGTTCTTACCTAAATGACAATGGTTCTTAGCGGGTTCTAAACAGGTCTGTGTAAACGGGTTAACACGATAATATTAACGGGTTAAACGGGTTCTTAATAGGTTTAACGGGTTGACCTGTTAAGACACGAAAACATAACGGGTTCTTAACGGGTCAACCCGTTAACGACCCGGGACATGTTAAGGCTAAACACTAACTCGTTATTTTCATGTCCAGTTTCGTGTCGTGTTAACGGGTCGTGTCGATAATTGCCAGGTCTACCTTCAATGATTTTAAAAAAGGTAGTATATGTTTTTTTTTATACTTTCTCACTCTTTTTTAATCTAAAGAATTAATGGTTCATCATCATTGCCTCATCGGAGTTCTGCAGCCACCATTTAGAAGGGTAATAGGGATGTCATCACAGTATATAATAGTTGGCTATTACTTTTTAATTATATTCTAAATTGCTAATATATAATTATGCATACAATATATTACAACAAATTTATATAATTAACAACTATGGAAATTTATAAAAGACAAATAACGATTTTAAAACCCGTTAAATTCATGCATGCTATTTTAAATAAATTGGGCACCGTGTCAACTACTAAGCAGTATGATGATATATATAACCATTTCAAATGAGTGGTCCCAGGAATTAATTGAACCTGGTGGACGAGCATTAATTCTTTATTTTGAGCTGAAAAAAAAAGATTGAAAAATTATAGAACATATAGTACCTTATAAAGAAGCAAGTGTTTAAAAAAAAACCCCCCACTATAACCGGTGCAATAAGGCATATCATGTTTAGTTATACCTAATACAAAAGGTACATGTGTCAATCAATTCCTTTAAGGGTATGGGAATCATCTAAACTTGCCCACAAAAAGTAAAATTCTCTCGCCCCTAGGACCTCACGCCCTTGTGCCAATCAACTCAAAAAAAGCCCAGCAATTAAACTATAATTTAAGGGGTTGAGAATCATCTGAACTTGCCCACAAAAGGTAAAATTCCTTCGCCCCTAGCGCCCCACACTTTAGCCTGACAAGATTATAATTTAAGGGGTTGAGGATCATCTAAACTTGTCCGCCAAATGATAAATTCCGTCGCTCCCGTAACCCCACACCGTAGTTCAACAGGATAGTGAATGACTCAATGACCCATTAGACCACATTGAGTTTAGCTGAGTTGCCTGTGCGGCTAAGATCATCTTAACTTAAAATCACAAGTTAGCGTCACTACTTGATATGAAGGTTTTGAACCTTCATTTATAGAATGTTATTTATGTTTAGGATCAAGCTACACACTAACACACCTATATTTTTTAATACTCAACACTCCTTACTACATAATATTAAATTAAATATTAAAACTATAAAAGTAAAAAAGAAAAACTAGTGCCTAACATTTTAGCACAACATACATGGAGTGATAATTGCAATGGTGCTTAGTATTTTTAATTTATATTGGAGTTTTGAAAATATCATGGTTAGAAAAAAAAAATAAACAAAAAAATTCAAATAAAAACAACAAAGAGTGCTATCACAGAAAATTCTTATCATTTATATGAGGACAACCTTGCAAGGAGACAATTGATAATAATTGTGGTGTTTATCATATTAGTAATAATTAATAATCTGATTATTTTTAAACCCCTTACCTACGCAAATTATATCGTGGACCGCGGTCTCAAAACGACGTCGTTTTGATTAATGAAATAGACGGATGAATTCGCGCCACTCACTTTCTTTTCATATATTATCGAATGAAACTATAGTTATATCCAAAAGTAACTGCAGTTGTGTTGAAAGGAAACTGCAGTTATGTTGAAAAGAAAGTGCAGTATATATGAAAAGAAACTGAGTGGCGCGAATTCATCCGTCTGTTTCATTAATCAAAACGACGTCGTTTTGGGGATCGCGGTCCACAATGCATTGTGGACCGCGGTCCACGATATAAGAACTGCCTTACCTATGCCTGCTGCAAATTAAAATAAAGTAGAGTCAATGACCCCTTTCTTTCGGTACTACTTATTTTTTGTACTACATATTTTTATGTGCAAAACGTTGTGATCGAGTTGTATCTAATATTAAAATATAATTAATTTTTTTTCAAGGAAGTAAATATATTATCAATCAAATAAGTAAATATTAGTAAACTAATATCACAATAAAATACGCTATCTCATAAAAAAATAGTATAAAAGAAATATTAAAAATGGTAAAAAAGAAAAGCAAAAAAGAAGTGAAAAATAAATAAATAATAAATAAATACTCCATAAAGGCTTATATTTTAAGATCGTTTTTTAAAAGATTAAATTAATGAAAAGCAAATTGATTATTAACAATAGGACAAGTTAAATAAAATTAGCATATATGATGAACTTATACAATTGACCAAATTAAATAAATAAGATATAGTACTATTGCCAAGCACCTTGTGCTTAAATCGCATATATGTGACTCTCCTTGAGTGAAGGTCGTAAGATCGAATCCTAGTGGTGGGCTGCAATAGATATAGAAAGTATAGAGTCGATAGTACTAAAAAAAAAAGATATAGTATTACTTATTGGACAACAAAAATTAAAGAAGTTGAATAGATTTTGATATTTGTATTTTTATTTTCATTTTTCCATGTTAGTTAACAATTAACAATATTATAATAAAAAGAAGTTCAATCGATTTTTATTTTTATTTTTCAATATTAGTTTACAATGTAGTCTTTGACCTCTCATTTGAGGGAGTCATAATAGTGTCATTGAGCTACAAGCTACTTGATGAGTAGTGAATTTAAATTTTAAAATCACTATTACATATAAATGTAGATTGAGTAATACATACAATAATATTCACAAAATTTAAGAATTAAATTTTGACTGGAATTTAAAAAATTAAAAAATTAATAAAAATTATCCAATAATTGATAAATTAAAATATATCACGTGAACATTTTAATAAAAATTTTTAACACATCGAACTTTATTCTTCTAAAATCTTTAAAAACGGTTTCTAGTTTTGCCAAATCCAAGTTTAATTAGGAGTGGTAGATAGTTACTGATGTTGTGGGACCTACTTGTCTTCCTCAACCATCTTCATTGGTCCATAGGCCGGCTCGTTTGAGTCGAAGTTTGGATACTACTGTTCCAAAAATGCGGGGCCCTCGATGTGGTCCCTACCGCATGCAGGCAGCTAAGCATAATTAAGAGCGTACGTTTTTTGAAATTGAGACCCGAAGTCAAGATCCGATCTTATATTTTGAGTGAATTTTAGAGAAAATATTATAAACTATTGTATATTTTAAATTTAAAGTGAATATCGAGTGCAAAAATTTTACTCATTCTAGACTTGAAATATGAAATTTTAGTTTATAAACATAGTAAAATTTTATAATGTTTTTTAAAAAAAAGCAATATATAAAGTAAGAATGATATTTTTATGAATATCATTTTATTTATAAAAATGTCACAACATCATGTGTGTATGCACGAGTCAAAGTATATGTCAGGTCCCTGTATTATATTGTTTTGTTCAAGAGTAAATTGTAATTTTTTGTCCTGTGACTATTGGAGTCTTGTTAATTGTAATTCACGACTTTCAAAATTGTTAATTTAGTACTTTAACTATTTAATTTTTATCTATTTTGATCACTTCGTTCAAATTACCAGCCAAATGTCACCGAAAAAATTTAATTAACCAATTAATGTTTAATGTAAGGGACAAAGTCATCTTTTTATGTCAGAGTATGGTTGTTGGTGGAAGCGTAGAAGCCGATGAACATGTATTCGTTCAAGTAATGGGAGAGATCAAGGGAATCAAAATAAACCGGTTTAGAAGGGTAGTTGTTTGCGCAAAGTTAGATTTCAAAGAGCCGGAGTAATCATTTTCCCTATTCAGACCAGATATAGAAAGACGATTTTGCCCCTTACATTAAACATTAATTTGTTAATTAAATTTTTTCGGTGACATTTGGTCGGCAATTTGGCCGGAGTAACCAAAATTAATAAAAATTGAATAATTAATGTACTAAATTAACAGTTTTGAAAGTCGTGGATTGCAATTAACAAGACCCCAATAATCACAAGACCAAAATTGTAATTTACTTTTTTGTTCAATTTAGTTCATGTATCTAAAATTTGTTCAATTTAATCCTTGTACTTTAAGATTTAGAACATGAACTATATTATTTTGTTCAATTTAGTTCTTGTATCTAAAATTTGTTCAATTAGCATTCTCTTTTCTTTTCATATCAAACCTACTGTACTTATACCCAAAATTTGAAAATACCTTTGACAAATCAAATATTTATGAGGGCATTTATGTCCACTGGCTGATTGCAATTTATGATAACCATTTTTAAACTGCCCAAATTCCTTGACCCAATCCTTTTTCGAAGGGTTCTAAACCCTCAACTCGGCCAACAAGTTCACCTTTTAGTGAATTGCAAAAAGTTGAACCCCTTTCTCTCTCAAACTCTCAATCTCTCAATCTTCAAAGCTTTCAACACCTTCAAAACTTTCAAAACACCATTAATGGAGACCTCCTCATCTTCCACAAGCTCCAACCCCTCTATCTTCATTAACGATCAGTCAGATCTTGAAGAACTGAACTACAAGGTTAAAAGTGGTATGATCCAGAGTAAATAGGCAGGAGATAGTGATTGTTCATGGAGACATAAGGACGTTGTTCAATTTCTCAATTCGAGATGGCGAACAACCAGATTGCTTAGGGCATGCTCACAACCAAGAAAACCTATTGATGGATTTAATTGAACCGGGGGTCCGAACTATTAAACCCAAATAAATAATAATAATAGTGATGGATAAGAATGTAGATAAATGAGCTATTACAATGGTCTCTTAGGACAAGGAGTAAGAATATGATGTCTCCAGCAAGACAAGTACAATGCTTTTATATTGACAAGCTACTCAACCGCCCCCGCGAAAAGGGGGGGTTGTTATAACTAACTTGGACCGCATGCTCCGAGCTTCCCTTTGACCGAGTCACCATGCAGACCTGGGGTCCGCAACTCGGCCGAGGTCCAAGGTGCCGACCCGGGGTCGGCACCAACCACGACCCAAAGCCCAAACAGAGGCCTCATGTGTCGACCCGGGGTCGACACCCACCACGGCTCAAGACCATCCCGAGGTCCGAGGTGTCGACCCGGGGTCGACACCCACCATGGCCCAAGTCCTCCGGAGTCACGGAGTGCCGACCCGGGGTCGGCACTCGAGCCATGGCCTATACAGAGCTTGATCTCGGACCCGGGTTCGCTTGCTCCGATCTTCCGGGTCGGTCCGCTCCGCTCCACTTCCCAATATATCCATCATCAGTCCCCCACTCTCCGAGGTGCGAGAATTCGTCAGTGAAGGAGAGTAGACGTTAGCGCCGTGCCAACCCGTCCTCCGTGCGCCCCAAATAAAGAACGCCGACCCGTCCTCCGCACGCCCCAAATATTTATAGCATAACAAAATCGACCGGGCATAATTCCCCGAGATAATTATGCGTGGTTGGATGAGATTTATCGCAAATAGACTCCTCCTCCTACAAGAATTCTCCAATAATTAATTAGAGTCCTCCTAGGTCTCACCATCTTCCCTATAAAATGCCTTGGGAACCCCACAAGTTACACCCATCATTCCACCCATCACACCTCATTAATTCTCCCCAATTCCCAACCCCTATTCAAATTTCGAAAATGGAGGCTAGGCTCCTCTCTCTCCTCCTCCCCCCCCCTTTCCTCCTATTTAAGCTCCTTCTCCCCTCATTTTAGGCCACCACACTTCCCATTCACTCTCAAATTGTAACCCCTCGGTTTTCCGATAAAACTAAGATTCGAAAATAGCGTTATAATTTTTTTTTTAAAGTTATGACAATTAAGAGAGGACTGTTCGGTACTTGAAATAATTGTTTCGTTTAAGGATTTATTACCGATAAGCTGCGAACTACGTATCAATTACGAACCGAGAAAAATTTTAGGATGTGGATTCAATTCAGATTTTTCAGAATTGGAATTATTGAGTATCATACGATTAGGCCTGAATTTTAATTGGTTCAAGAGAATTTCTAAATGGACCATAAGGGATAAATCGTTACGGGCTCTGAACCTAAATTTAACGGACTATCGGAAAATTCCCAAAATTGGTGAGTTGCGACGGGAATATTTTTACGATAATTTTAGTATTAGAATTTTCCCGAATTAAGCTATAATCCTCCGAACATCCATCTGATTTAGGCCTAAACTGATCAAGTGAATTAATATCTTCTTAAGGGATGAATGGGGTGTTGACAAGTGGCATTATGATCTTAAGGGAAGATTTGATCTTGATTGAGCAATTAATGTAGTGACATAAGAGGTAAGGTGATCATGTACTTGTG
>CP025650.1:15275441-15330134 GCA_003576665.1 Ipomoea trifida
ATAAAGGAAAAATTAAAGTTGAAACACACATTTGACATGCTGGTGAGCTGTTAGGATAATATTAAGATATGTTAGAGACAAGATTTTGACAGGAATGCTATTTTCAACATTTTTTTAATTTTTATAAAGTAAAGTGTAAATAACTCAATTGCTTATCAATAAGTGTTGTAGGTTAGTTACTCCCTAATGAAGTCAATAGAGATACTATAAAACATTTATAATACTTCCTCTATTATCATTTTGTATAATGGGGGTTAATTTAATTTTTATAAATAAAATTTGTACGTATAAAAAATTCAGTGAAAGTCATATTAACAGGGAAAATAAAATTTAAGAAATATAGGAAATAGTTGTAATTATTAAGTTAGATGTTGAACAATTTTTTGTCAAATGAGGGTCCATAGCTCAGTGGTAGAGCATTTGACTGCAGATCAAGAGGTCACTGGTTCAAACCCGGTTGGGCCCTTTTTAAAAAATTAATGTGTTTCTTCTTCGTCTTAGGGAAAAGAGAATGTAAAAAGCTTTGGCGCCGGAGACCTTCAGTGTGTTAGACTAACGTGATAACCAACTATACCACGACACCTTCGTTTAAGTATTGTGATTTTAAAGTCGAAGATATTCTGATACACAATTCCTAAGACCTTATGGGAAGATTTTGATGCCCCATTGCAAGATCTTTTTGCAAAGAATTTGAGGAAAAAAAATCATGATTTGAGCAGTTATTATTATATAAACCTTTTAGAAAATATTATGAGGAAATTTGTGGGGGAAAAATATTATTTCCTAAATTATGAAGATAAAGTGATGTGACATTTGAAAATACACAATAGGTATTCACTAGTTCAACAGAAACATAAGAAAGCTTCAATCTCCTTGATGTGCTTTGACATGCGTTGTTAAGAATTAGTCTTTAGTTTGTTTTAATTCTGTTTATTTGTTTTCTTTTTGCCTAGTCTTGAGGAACAACTCCTCTTTCTGTGGCGTTGTACGCACGCTATTTAAAGCTCTGTGCCAATATTGAATAAACACTGAACTTCAGATTTTCACATGGTATCACAGCCTTAAACTCTAGCGAGAAATTTTTTTCCACCCTTCTTTTTTTTTTCCCTCTCCGCTCATGGCAGCTACCAACTCCTCAACCATTGTTCATATTCATGCCCCAACTCATCTTCCAATTAAACTAACGTCCTCAAACTTCCCTATTTGGAAGAAACAGATTGAATCCACCCTCATAGGCCTGGACCTTCTGGGTTATGTCACAGGCACCACTAAAGTTCCGGGCCAATATTCTAATGAGGCTCGCACCACGTTAAATCCTACTTACACAACGTGGTTCAGCAGGATCAGATAATTCTCAGTGCTATCCTCGGTAGCCTGTCAGACGTCTTACAACTGGTTATTTCCTCCGCTGTCTCAGCGCATGATGCATGGACTCGTTTGCCCATTAGTTGTGCTGCTGCATCACGTAGTCGAATTGTCTCGCTCAAAGCGAAGCTTTCCAGGAATCCTAGAGCAAACCGGACGATTGATGCATATATGAGGGATATGCGCTCAATTGCCGACGATTTAGCTCTGGCACAAAGTCCGGTTTCGGAAGAAGATCTCGTTATCCACATCTTCACCCAACTTGGCGACGAATACAACTCTATAGTGGCAGCCCTTCGTGTCCGAACCGATGTAATCTCGTTTGGAGAACTACATGATGTTCTCACCGACTACGAACGTCTACTGAAGACAATGAGGCTGCCTCACAAGTCCACATGCCCACCGCCAATGTCACCCAGAGGCGGCACACTGGACCTACCCACGCTCAGTTTCAAGGGTTTGCCAGGCATGGGAGAGGTGCCGCGGGTTTCGCCAACGAGCGCCAATCACGGAATCCTAGTAACCGGTTAGCCAGGTATTGTAATTACTGTGATTATCCCGGTCTTGACACCAAGTACTGCCAAAAGTTAGCCAAGTTTCTCAAGGAGAATGGTGTACCCGTGCTCGAGCCACAAAGAACTGCGCGTCCACCTCCTTCAGTCCACGCTACTTCTACTGCCCATACACCTACTCAGTCATGGCTCATGGACTCAGGGGCTTCCCACCACACTGTGAATGACTCCTTGTCTCTAAACACGTTGACTGACTACACAGGGCCTGATGAAGTAATGTTGGGTGATGGTAAGTCCCTTCGCATATCTCACACTGGTCAGTTACTTTACCCTCTAAGAGTCGGTCTCTTCATTTATCTAACGTATTATGTGTCCCACATCTACAAAAGAACCTTGTTTCGGCTTCTCAACTGTGTCGTACTAACTCTGTCTCTATTGAATTCTTTGACACGTATTTTGTTGTTAAGGATCGGCAATCGGGAACTCCTCTCTTGCAAGGTCCAGTCGTGAGTGATGTTTATGTTATTCCTGGCCGCCGACCTCAACTCAATGTCACCACCAAGTCGTCATTGTCAAACCTTCACCATCAATTCGGGCACCCCAGTGTTACAATTTTGGTGTCTCTTCTTAAAAATAACGGTGTTCGATTTATGCCTAATGATCTCGCATTGTTTTCTTGTAATTCCTGTCATGTAAATAAAAGTCATAAACTGCCGTTTTCTTTCAGTTCAATGTCGAGCAGTCGACGGTTGCAACTAGTCTACACAAATGTGTGGAGTTCCGCAACAGTATCGGTCAACGGGTTTAAATATTATGTTAACTTTGTTGACCATTTCACTAAGTATGTCTTTCTATTCCCATTAAAACTTAAGTCAGATGTGTTTAGTGTCTTCCTTTAATTTAAACAGTTGGTGGAAAATTATTTTGGCTATAAAATTGTGTCAGTATTTTCTGACAATGGTGCCGAGTATTTAAAGCTACGTCCAATCTTTAATTCTGTGGTATTTCACACTTCACCTCCCCCCCCCCCCCCCCCCCCGCATGCACCAGAACATAATGGTCCGGCGGAGCGCCAGCATAGGCATATTGTTGAGACGGGAATGGCGCTTCTTCATTATGCGTCCGTACCCGTCTCGTATTGGTCTTATGCGTTTCAAGCCTCGGTCTACCTAATAAACCATATGCCCACTGCTCTCCTCCGTCATATCTCGCCTTATGAGAAACTCTTTAATCAACACCTGAACTATAAGAAAATCAGACCATTTGGATGTTTGTGTTACCCTTGGTTGAAGCCGTATTTCCCGTCCAAATTCGTTGCCTTGTGTTTTCATGGGATACTCGTTGAGTCAGTCAGCCTGTTCTTCTCTCTTCTTCTTATCAGCATGCTCTACTTCTACGTAATGTTTGGCGATCCTCATTATATCTTTATAGGAGTGAGGATGGTGGGTGTTTAGCTACCTGTGAAAGTCTTTCAACTTAAGAGCTTGAATAAACACCAGGATTGCAGCCTTTGAGTCAAATTTGTACACATTATTGACCTCCTTCTTCCATCTACTTTGCCTCTGCTTTGCCTTATAGCGCAGAGATGAGAGAAATGCTTCTTGCACTGTATATTTCAAGAGAAGTAAGTTAAAAAAACTCTAGGATAGCTCTGATAAATTTTGGATTGATCTATCTAGGATTTTCTTGAACCAATCTTGAGCCACCCCATCCAAGATAGACAAGAATGCCCTGCACATGATGGCGTCATTTTCCCCAATCATTACCTTAGCTGCCTTGTACCTTGTCATATGTGCACGTGGCTGTAAGGTTCTGGCTAGGCTTTGATAGCCGGAGGCTTGAAATTCTTCGGAAGGAGCGCATCCATTATCCTCGGGTGAAATAGTATGACCATCCTTTCATCGGGTTCAGGCGACTGCTCCCTTGCATCCATTTTCTTCTCTAACTCCTCTATTTTATTTTGCAGCCGCTATACCATATGTTTCTACACGCTTAGGATTTGCTTATGCACAGTGGACCGACGCGGAGCCGACCCTCCAGACTCACCCACTATCCTGGTTCCGTCCTAGTGCAGTCTCTTGGTCAATGACCCCTCGGCCCTTAGTTGTGACGCTAACCTCTACCAGATAGTCACCTTTTTGCCCAACTATTCCAATATGGTTCCCCTTGGCTCTTCACCTCTTTTCCCATGAATCGAGGTTGAGTTTCAGGGCGCCCGTCGGTAGCATGGGTCGCACCATGACACTGGATCTACTTTCTATAACAAGTATCACAAGTAGCAATGCTTAACATAATCAATTTCATTCCATATAGTATGCAGTTTCATTTGACAAACATTACAATATCATTTGAACTACCCTAGAGTTTCATTGAATATTTTACCTAACATAATGTGACGCAACGTACTTAGTTTTATTCTATACACTCTGCAATTTCATTTTCAAAACACAATAGTATCATTCTGATAACACTACAGTTTCAATTGGAATCATACATAAGAATATTTGACACTACATACTCTATACCATTCTATATACTATGCAATTTCATTTGACAAACATTACAGTATCATTTGAACTGCGCTAGAGTTCCATTGAATATTTTATCCAACATAATGTGACACCACCTACTCAAATTCATGCTATACACCCTGCAATTTCATTTTCAAAACACTACAATATCATTCTGATTACACTACTGACGTATCTTATTTAATTTTTAGTTGTGTTTGTGGTGTCAAAAAGATTGTATGAAGTGATCACGGGTTTGTATCATCTCTCAAGAAAGACAAGTAGGAAGCTTTATCTAGTGCTTAAATCAAGGAATATAGAATCATGTTCATCATATGCCAAGTCACGACAATCACACTTAAAGGATTCATGGTGTAGCATTCAAAATGAAATTGAAACAAGTATTTGAATTCAAGATAAAGGAAAGCTAGGAATGAGTTGCTATTTAGACATGATGCATTATAGTGCTACTTAGGATTTGGGTGGATTGCATTGCATTGGTTGCTACTCTTGAGAGGCGTTTCTATTGCCTTTCTCCTCTCAGTCAACTAGGCATACTCTTGGATTGGAGCACTTTTAGGTGACCAATTTCTGTAAGAGACATTTTTACAAACACTTTGTCTTCACCCCCTTTCCTACCTCTTCCCTTCGGTCTCAAAGAAAGAAAACATCACTGATTTGGAGCTACATTGATTGTAGCAATTTCTTGCCTAGAGTCAATGCCTTACAACATTCATAGAGGTGGCCATACTCTAAGGAAGCATACAACTCATCAAGGATGACAAGAATATTTCACCCAAGCCAATGCAATACAATCACCTAATTGAGAATTTAGGTGTACACTAGCATCATATCCAAATTCACAACTCAGTTCTTATAAGAAGACTAGCCACTCATGCTAGCAATTGCAAACATCATCTAACCTCGATTCAAAAATGAAAAGCAATTGAAGTTGAAATTAAAGAAATGAAATGGATCAGAATTACCTAATGCAATTGCAATCAAAATCCAAAGAGAATTATCTTCTAGCTTGATCTTCAAATCACAAATTGAGTAGAGATTACAAAATTGAAGCTAAGTTCTAAGTGTAACTTCTCCCAAATATGAGAATTTCTCTTTCTAAAATCTAGCCACCTCCCTAAAAATATATAATCTAAGCCTTAAATAGCATTCCCTCCAAAGCATCCTATTCAATTTCGCGCATAGCCAAATCCACGAGCCAATTCACGAGCGCGGGATGCTCCTAGATTGCTCAATTATCTTCCCACATTCATAATCATGATCATGGATTGTTGTGTGGAACCTTCTAGTTCCAATCCATGCTTCTGGATCTTCCGGCCTGCTGATGAGATCCAATCGTGCTTCTTCCCTTGGTCAAGTCCATATGTCTTCTCTTAAGCTTAGGACCTTCAAAAATCACTAAAGTGCACCATATGATAAGCTTTGCAAGGATTAATAGCACATTAGAGCAATTGTAAACATAAATTAATCACAAAGGATAGCAAATTAGCACAAATTAACTTATTTAAGACCCTTAAACATAGGTGTCTTTGGCATCTATCACAAGTTTCCACACTTTAAATCTTGCTTGCTCTCAAGCAAGTCTCAAGCAATTAAAGATCATCTAAAATGCCAACGATACCAAAGATAACTTAATGAATCCAATTGGTCAAGCAAGAATGAGGGTGCAAGAAAATGGAGAGGGTGGAATCCCTCATCCTATCTACAAAGGGTGTTAATCATGCGTCATACAACTCTAGGAATATAAAAAGAAAGCAAAAACCCACAAGGATCAAATTAAGCTTTGGGAAACCATTTTTCACACCAATTAACCAAGCATGCAATCCAAATTTGGGTTCGCCTTTCATTTTGCAAGGGCCTTCAAGCCAATCCACTGGTGGGAACGATATGATGTACACAACTTAACCAACCCATCCAACCAACAGCAAAGCCCCATGCACAAAAGTAAGTGAAGGTTCGGCATGGGTCTCTAATCTCCCCGCCATTGGCTTAGGCAGGCTCTCTTTCTTCTCACCTCCCTAGGATAACGTCATTCGGACACCCGACTTCAATTCACATGGAGCTTCGTACTTATTTGAAGATCGGTGCAATGGGTACCTGAACCCTAGCGGAGTGGCTCACATCCTCTCTATTCTCTCTTCTTCTAGTAAAACGACATTGGGACAACTTACTTTACGTAGATCTCTACGCTTTTTCAAAGATGGTGCAATGGTTGCTCAAATCGTAGCAAGATGGCTCACCTCGAATCTTACCTCTAAGAGTGGCCATGCTTAGCCTTTTTCTTTCTTTCACCATTTCAACCCCTCAAGCCTTTTTCTAGAGATAAGGGATTTACTCTCAATGCTCACCCAAAAGCTCACCTTTTGTCTATGCCTCACATTCAGTTTCATTCTATACATTCTGCAGTTTCATTTGTAGAACACTACAATATCATTCTGATTACACTACAGTTTCATTTAATTGGCTATGTACTTTCTTTGCCTCTACAATAGTATTATAGGTTTCAGAATGTGTTTCTCATTATATTGCATGCATTTGATTGAAAACATGACTGCATTTTTTTTTCGAATGGTTGTAAAACCTAAAATGAATTTAAGCTTAAGCTTAATAGGTATTGTAGAACATATTTTTTCCATGTAAATGCAACATTTCTGCATAATAACATTGTTATTACCTTTTAAGCTTGCTGCAATGGTTTTCGAAAGCTACTGAAAATGAGAGAAAATTGTTGCGGTGAAACTCTTAGCTCGGTTGTGCGGTGAAAGTCGGAGACAGTAAAAAATCGTGCTTTGGTTGAAAAGGTAATGGAGACAACTTGACTTTTCGCTTTTATATTTAAAAAAATATTGCACGCCTTGCTCACGCCATTTGATGGAGGAAACAGTCGCCATTTCATCTTAATTAATGAAACGACTGCGTATAACAACTGAAAATGAGTTCAAAAGGCTTGAACACCTCTGCACATCGATCATTTTTACCAACACTTCATATAAATTTTAACAAGTTCTTTCATTTGTTGATTTTAAGAAATATGTGAGCATCACATATCATAGATTATTATTTTTTTTTGTTTTACACTGTGTGTCTAAAATTTTAAAATATGTTATCAATAAATTCCCTTACGAATTACATTTAGTACTACATGATAATAAAAATAACTACTCCCTCTGTCCCGAAAAGCCTATCTCATTTTGTTTTGGCACGCATTTTAAGGTAAGTAAATAAAGATGCCTTTCTTTCCATTTATGCCCTTCCCTTGTAATCTCTGACAGTTTGAATACTTTGGTAGTTCATTTCTTCTTCTTTCTTCATCTCAGCTGATAAATTTACTACTCTGTATATTTCTTCATTTCATTTGCAAATAAATGAATCAATTTTTTTTTTTTGTGCGAGGCCTATTTATCCAAAAAAAAAAGAATTATAAGAACCTTTGACTATAAGAAATGTAGATCTATGTATCCAAAAGTAGATCCAAGTTTCCAACGCCAAAACTAGCAGGAGCTACACGGCGGTGGCGACGCAGGGGTATGTTTCCGACGGAGTTGGGAGGAGCAACACCATGCTTAAGAAAGGAGGAGATGAACCGGGGAAGAGCGCAACCACCTCATGGATTCCGGACCCCGTAATCGAAATCTACTGATATGATGTTTAGCTATACAATATGTTCTTCATTTCTTCTATTAGTTCTATGTTTACGAAGTGAAAATGAAGAAATTCAGGAAGCTAATAAGAAAAATGAGTGGAAATGAAGAAAGTTAAGAAACCCAGGAAGCTAAAAGAAAATGAGGGAAAATGAAGAAATCAGGAAGCAAAGAGTAATGTAGAGAATAGAGATATGCAGAGATATGTCCTTTCACTTTTTTATTTTTTAATTGGGCACGACTTTTGATAATATTTGGGTGGATGACAATTGTTTGGCTTCATGAATATCAGAGTACAGAGAAGTTTAAGTTTAAGTTAAAAGGGTAAAATAGGAACATTAGAAATGTAATGATGTTCATTTTAGGAAAGTGGACAGAATTTTGTGACGGATTAAAAAAGAAAGTAAGACAGGTAAAATGGGACGGAGGGAGTAATACACAATTCAATGGGGTAGCTCAAGTGGTAAGTGTGCTCTCTTTGTGGGGAGGATTTTCGGGAGAACTGGAGTTCAATCTCCACAAGCGACGATTCTCCTTGGACCAGCTCTTGTGCCTCTCGGAGCGAACCGTTAAGCGGAAGGAGAAAGACAGACCCCGTGAATTTATCAATAATAAAAAAAAAACTAATACAATAGGCTGGCAACGACTAATATAATCAATTTCTGCGCATTAGTTAACATAAATCATTATTGGCTATCACCAATTGCAAGATCATATTCACTTCTAAAATAGTATTGAGAAACTTGTGAGCATTCAGCACCGTCATTCATTAAAAAATAATAAATGAAAGCAACAATGGAAATCAAATCGAGAGGTATCAATGTCAATCAATTCTCTACCAACTAATAAGTGGTGGCCTCCCATAGTCCCATTTTGTGAGTTTGAGGTGGACGCTTCCTAAAATACACATCCATTTTTACTTTTTACTTCTTTTCGTGGTGTCTTCATTGGATTTTCTACACTGTTACCAGTAAAGATTGCAATTATTTAATCACACGTGTCACGAAAATATAGTTTATTCCAATCATTTCTAATTATAAACATAATGAAAAATTATTCTTAAAAAATGTATGTTTTTTTTGGAAAAAAAATGTAAAAGTTATTTTTGTATATCAGAATAAATAATAAATCTTGTCTATAGCGATATAATTTTGGGTCCGATATATATTTGATTTTTTAAAAATAATCCAATTTTTGAATTTTCTGATGTCTGGCGGAAAGCGTAGAATATAATGTTCTATTATTACTTTCTTAACTTGCTGAAGCACAAAACTATTATTACTTTCTCAGCTTGCTGAAGCACAAAACTATTATTACTTTCTCAACTTGCTGAAGCACAAAACTATTATTACTTTCTCAACTTGCTGAAGCACAAAAAGTCAACAATTGCCTCCACTGAGGCTCGAACCCACTCCCATCATTCATGTGGGAGTGTAAATCGGGACACCAGGTGTCATTAGACTACAAGGTCTTCAATGATAATAATTATTATTTATATTAAAATAAAATTATAATTCAAAATTTATAATAGTTATTGATGGAAGCATGGGACATGGATACAAACACAGTTGGACCAAAGGGTGAGATTTCGGGAGTTAATTGACATTGGGGCGAGAAGGAGGAAGAGTAGCTAGAACTCAAAACCCTAATGTACAACACTACAATCAAACAACAACACAACTACATGTTACTCTTACTAGTATACCTTATCACTAGTGCAAATTGAAGTAGGGAATAATACATATTGGTAAAAGGGGGCAATGACACTTGGCACTATTCTGGATGGCCTAGTGGTGTACATTACTGATTGGGTGTTTACAATCCCACATTTCAAGTTATAATTAAAGGGTGACACTATAAAAGGACCCCCTCCACCAATCATTATTGCATGGACCATGGTCCACACAGTTGTGTGGACCAAAAATAAAAAGTACATTATTTGTGTACTGAAGGTACATTATTTTTGTACTATAAGTACATTATTTTAGAGTACATTATTTCTGTACTGAATGTACATTATTTGATATATACTATCAAATGATGTACCTACAGTACAAAAATAATGTACCTTCAGTACAAAAGTAATGTACTTTTTATTTTTGATCCACATAGCTGTATGGACCATGGTCCATGCAATAATTTGCCCCACCCCACCCCACCCCACCCCAACCATCTAACGGCATTTGTAGCATAAGCAGTCAATCCCTTTCTCTCTTTCTTACTGTCCAGTTAGTACACCAGTGTTCAAATCCAGCAAGAAGCGTGTGATTAAGGCTTGAATCCCAAGTAAGGGCTTGAGCCACTTTACTGGGCTTTGGACTTTTGTAGGGTTGACTTTATCAGTTTAGTAGCCTTTTTGTGAATATTATTCGGTCCTATAGTCTAATTAATATTATCTTAATTTTCCTCATTTTATCTATATCCTTGTCCAATTTTATGATAGGCACAATCATGTAAAGCTATCATTGGCGTTGTCTGTGGGAGCACTATGAAAAATATGTGTTCCTAAAATCTACTAGACCTACTTCACACCCTTTTTCTAAAAATTTAGTCCTGAAACATAACATAATGATTGGGTAAAGTGATTATTTGGAGATATCTCCCGGGATAACAAAATATTAAATTAGTCATGTGCACATTGGGATATATAATGCAATATATGATGGGATGGTTTAATTTAAAAATAAATGTACAACGAGAACAATCCTATTGCACAACTCTACCCAAATGAATGCACACTCGAGTAGAAAACCCATGGTTCTATGATGTGAATAGAAGTCGATAGACAACACAGAAGTACTGTGATGTTGCTCAATATCCAAATTGGCCATACATGTGATATTGTATTGTATTTTTTTTATTGTATATAAATACATTCTACACATACAAAATTGCCAATAACTTTCATTTGGAAAAAAAAAAAGAAAAAGAAAAGCACGCGTTTGCATAACCTTCTAGAAAGTTGCACTACATACTTGAATGATCGTGCACGAGGTGTCACACCATATATATATATATATATATTATATATATATATATATATATATATATATATATATATATATATATATATATATATATATATATATATATATTGTTAGGAATAAGTGTTAGATTTTTATGATAACAAAAATATTTTGAAAGTTAGGTCCCTAAATACTTTTATTTTGTAGGCTTAGGAATTTTTGCAATGTAAATCCGAAAGGTTCACTTAGATAATGGACTTTACAAATCGAAAATTTTGAAAAGTAACCTCAGGATAGTTAAGGCTCGGAAGGTTTGAACAGTAACTTCCAAAAGGTCATCTTTGAGCTGTCAAATTCTTGAAAGCTGAAGATACAAGAAGTTGAAGACTGAAGATCAAAAAGCTGAAGACTTTGAAAACGAAGAGTTGAAGATGAGAAGTTTAATGGTCAAATAATGGAAGCTAGGACCAACCTTAACCAAAACGTTGGGGAATAGAAAGTTAACTATAGCGAAAAGTTAACTTCCAATTAGTAAAAGATTGACCATAAAGCCTAATTCGAAGATCTACATGGTTAAGATTGAACGAGAAGTAGTGCACGCTCGTGCAGAACCTTCTAGAAAGTTGCACTCCACAGTTGCATGAGCGTGCACGAGGAAGTCGATCAAGTACAAAGAAACGCTACACGCTCGTGCAAGGACTCGTGAAAGATCCATGCTCTAAGATTTCAAGTTACAAATAGGGGAATTGAATGGGGATTTTTTCCATAATACTTTTGCCACTTTGTACCTTTCAGTTATGTACTTTAACTTTTGGGGAGAAATTCTCTCTCTAGGTTTCTAGGATACAAAGTGACAACTTGCTTCAAGGATCTTGTTGGAGAATCAAATCATCAATTGTTGAAGGCTTGTTGATTGCATTGCATTTCAAGATTGTACTTGAGCTAAGTTTGTTTCACTTTAATTTGAATTCAATTTTTCCATTGATCATCACCATGTGCTCATTTACAATTCTTGTGTGTTTTTCAAATGTGAACTACATTCATTACGAAATTGGATTAGGCTTACTTGTAAGGATGCTTGAATCATTTTTATTGGAAATTGAGAGTGACCTAATGCGTTAACCTGATTTTTATCGGGTGTGGAATTTGTATAGACTCTTGTATGATAAGTGGCTGGGTACATTATGCAAGAGGTCTTGGAAGCATGTAGTTGCCACGAGAGTGGGGCTACACTATACTAATTTGCACTTGCAATTCTCACCTTACATCGAGAGGTGTAGCTTGGAAAAAGATGTGAACACAAGGTGTTTGATAAAATGTTTTGAGTGGTTAGAATTGCTACAAATGTAGTACTTGAACTACTTGATACTCTACTGACCATGTGCGTGGCTTTGGCATTAAGTAGTATTTTTTCATGATCATGATTAATGTATTACACTACTCCTTACCTAGGGCACTTCATAGCATCTAAGCAAGGATGACCTAGTTCAAGTCCCATTCTTACATCTTGCTTAACAATTGTCTTGGGGTGTTTGTTTAAAAGTGCTCTCCTTTACTTGTCATTGCTTTGCATTGTTACTTTCCAATACTTTCTCACCAATCTTTGATATATAGTTAGCTTTCTAGCGCTCCTACACTCTTGTGCTTAGCCACACGTTGGTTAATTCCAATCCACCAATTCCCTGACGATGATATCCTATGCGAGGATTTCATCTCACAAAATCACCCGACCACTACATTACAACCCTCAAATTGCTCAGGCTATGCTTTCAATTAATAAAATTTTTGGACTGAGATCAAGTAAGCTAATGCACCAACCAATCTCAAATTATCTTTTAAGAAGAGATTGTTCAAGACAGAGTACAAGAGGGATGTGGACATGATAAACAAGCTGTTGGAGAACAAGGTAGTCGGTATTGATGTTGCTACGACGATAGAGAAGTTGGCTATATGTTTAGCGCTACCATGAACAACTATAATTGCGACTTCGCTCAAATGTTAGGCATCGGCCGGTTGGCCGAGTTCAGCACCTGCTCGATTCGAGACATGGTGCTGGCTTACCATGGAGGGATGTGATTAAATGGTTAATGTCCACCTACTTATCACCAATTGATTTTAAATAGGATATGACACCAGATAGTCAAAGAACTCTGCGGTTAATCATGCTTTGAGGATGTGACCAAGATTTTTTTTAGTACTACTGGCTCTGTTACAATGTAGTATCTGCTCATAGCTACTTTCTCAACCTACTGAAGCACAAAGATTAATGATCTAAATTGGTGTGAATATGTACTCAGAACACTTGTCAAGAGTAAGGTTGCGTGGACAAATAATACAACACAAAGGTTCACTGGTCCTATACTATTCTTGACAGTAAGTGGCTTTAACAATTAAAAAAAATATAGAAACATTACTATACAAAAACTAAAATTTATTTTATATATGTTTGCAGGTCTTTTATGTTGACAGAGTAGTACTTTACACCAGAACAATATCTAGGGAATTACCAACTTTCAAGGGATGGACTACATATCTTCTGAATCAGAGGAAAAAAGTGAGATAAATTCAAGTGGCTTTCGCTATGGCTACATTGATGAATCACTGGAACTCCAACAAAACATTGAAGAAAACAAAACTAAACAAATTGAAAAAGGGATGCAGGTAAAGAATAGTAATGCAATATTGTGCAACTAGTTTAAGTTATACATGCATGCAGTTGTGTGTACTAGTGCACATAGATTTTAGTCTTATACAATTCTATACTACTTAGAAATTTGCTTAGTTAAATAAATGCATCCATGTACATGGAAAATACTCTTGTGTGCACAAATGATACATATCACATTAATATAATGTTAGAAAATCAGAAATTGTGATCAATGAATAGTGTGCAACTACGTACTATATGTTATATGTGCATGTATTACTGAGAAATTATGCACTTAGATTTTTCTTTATATGTCTCATTAATTTACTACGACCTGCTTCTACTAATTATTTTTATTTACAATTTTAAATTCACTAACCGACGTAATATCTAATAAATTTAAAAAAAAAAAATTTATTTGATACGACGTCGGTTACGGCATTAATAAAATATATTTCTCCTTTTAATTTTTAAAAGTACTAGCTTATTTATTATTTTTCTCTTTTGAACTTTGTAGGCTTTGGAGAAACAAGGATGATTGCCCTATACTCAACAAGAGATTGATGAAATTAGAGACACATATATGGTCTAAGTACTAAAAAAAAAAGTACCTTATTGATGAATGTGTTACTAAACTGCTTAGTTGATTAGTTGAAGAGGTTAATTAGTTGATGTTTATTAGTTTGATAATAAATTGTATTATTTATTACTTAAATTTGTTTATGTTTATTAGTTTGTTGAATTATGTTATTAGTTTGATGAATTGATATTTATTAGTGTAATACCCATTTTTTTAGCAAAATAATTATACTTCTTATGTTTATTAAATGAAGTCAACATGTTAAAACTTCTAAAATTTGAAATTGAATAAAATTACCAAATTACCCTTTTCTCACACTTTAAGGTTAAGAAATCACTTGGGTTGGATAAAGACTTCATTTGAAAGAAGATAAAGAGATTGGCTAGAGAGAAAGGAAGGAAAAAAATCTTAAAGCTTTGATCTCCATCATCTTCAACTTAGGTCTCAAGTTGTTGGAGTGTTCTAGGTAAGTTTGACCTCCATAATTCACTCTTTTTGAGTTGGGTTTATCATTGGAGCCCTAAGATTGATGTTTTGAAAATATTAGGGATTTTGATAAGGAGTATTTGGGTGAGTTAAATAGCTAAGATTTAATTTGGATGTTTTAGGTAAGTGGTTAACTCTTCTCTCCTTATTTTGCAAAACCCATAACCTATTTTGGAATCTCTACTACTTTGAAACCCATTTTAGGGTTCATTTGAGTTAAAAATATTTTGGGCTTTTGATATAGTATGACTCAAGCTAGTTTTTTTTTTTGAGAAAACATACTTAAATTAGATCAATATCCAAACGCAGAGCATTACAGATAAAAGATGGAGGGAACAAACTCCACTCCTTACAATCAGAGTAAGAAACAGACTCCCTAGCTAGGCAATGGGCAATCTGATTCGCAGATCGTCTAACAAAAACTAAGGAAATATGATTAAACTTCAACATTAATTCCTTAATATCAGAAACAAGGAGATTAAAAGAGGCATCCCCATTGTTGTTTTCTAGAGCTTGAACAAGCTGCAGGCAATCCGTCTCAACTTCCACAAATTCCTCATTTCTTCCTTTGAGCCAACTCAGCGCTTCCCGGACTGCCATGGCTTCGGCCTCCTTCGGTTTGAAACTACCCCTTCGTGGCGCCATTTTCGCTGCTATGAACTCTCCCATATCATCTCTGAGAATGAAGCCAAACCCCATCTTGTTCGAATCCTTCTGGACAGTGGCATCCACGTTCAGTTTAGTCCATCCATATTGGGGTTTCGTCCACTTCTCCGTCCGTGGTTCCGGGTTGCTTGGTTTCATACATGGTTCTTGTGCATTCTTCCAGTCTTCTAGATAGCTCATTGTTGTCCCAACAATGGCGGTTGGGGGTATATTGATATTATTCCAGACCTTCTGGTTCCTCGCGTACCAAAGTCTCCAACAAATGACTATAATAATGCTTTGATTTTCCTTATCTAGAACTGTGAATACTTTCTGGATCCATTCAGAGAAAGAATTACATCCAGCAAAGATAAAAGGATTCCCAAGGTGGTTCCAGCAGGCCTTTGCTCTATTACAATCCACAAAAATGTGAAAAGCTGATTCATCCGCTACTTGACATAATTGGCAAACTCCAGAGCAGTTAACTCTCTTTGCTATCAGTCTGTCTGCTGTTGGTAAACAATATGTACAGACTTGCCAGAAAAAAATCTTTATTTTTGTCGGTAACCATAGGTTCCACAATGAAGTCCAGGCCTCCTCCATATTGTTCCCCGGCTCTCCAGTTAACACCCTATAGCAGCTCTTAACACTGAACTTTCCGTTTTCCTCCTCTGGCCAAAACCTTTCGTCATCTCTCTTTGTCTTAGCGATGGGGATGCTCACTATCAGATTAGCGTCTCGTTCATTGAAAATGCTACTCACAGTTTCTTCATCCCACCCTTCCCCATGATCATTAAGGAGAGAACTCACTGTTGCATTCTCAAGAAAAGGGTAAGGGAAAGTAGAAACTCTCTTATTATTTTTATCCGGCAACCAATCATCATAATAAATCCTGATTTTCTCTCCGTTGCCGACCCTCCATCTTGTGTGTTTGCGAATTACTTCTTGAGTTTCAAGCAAACTGGACCAAATGAAAGAAGGATTACCCCCTTTTGTAGCTTCAAGAAATGTTGAATTTGCAAAGTACCTTGCCTTATAGAGTCTTGCGACGAGGGAAGACGGATTCTGCATGATTCGCCAGGATTGCTTACACAACATTGCCACATTAAAATTTCTCAGATTTCGAAACCCCATTCCTCCCCACTTCTTTGGCTTGCACAGACTATTCCAGGTTCTCCAGTTGATTCCTTTACGCTCCTCATACCCCCCCTTCCACCAGAAAGAATTCATCGTTATTTCCATCTCCTTCACCAGTTGCTTCGGTAAAAGGAAGACACTCATGGCATACGATGGGATGGCCTGTATTACTGTTTTGAGAAGTATCTCCCGCCCAGCTCTAGAGAGATATTTGTGGTTCCAGCTGCTGATCCTAGTCATAATCTTCTTTTTTAAGTATCCCAGGATCTCTTTCTTGTTCCTCCCAAAGATAGCTGGTAATCCCAGATAGTTACCTTCTGTTCCGTCCCTTTCAACAGCAAAGATACCCTTGATTCTATCCTTCATATCACGAGTAACATTTTTGCTGAAATTGATTGCTGATTTGTCAAAATTTATAATTTGCCCTGATGCTGTTGCATAACTGTCTAGGATTTCTTTCAGATTGACGCTCTCTGCTTCCTCGGCTTTGAAGAACATTAAGCTATCATCTGCAAAAAGAAGATGAGAGATTGCCGGGCCACCTCTTGAGATAGTTATGCCATTTAGTTTTCCTCTATTCTCATAATCCTTTATTAGAGAGCTCAGACCTTCAGTAACTAGGATAAAGAGATAAGGGGATAAGGGGTCCCCTTGTCTTAGACCTCTTTTAGGAACAATAGGGCCTAGTTCTAACCCCTCATGCAGGACGGAGTACTCAACCGTAGACACACACGTGAGGATTAACTTCACCCACTTCTCGCTGAATCCCAATTTGCACATAATAGTCTCTAGGAAGTTCCACTCCACCCTATCGTAGGCTTTACTCATATCAAGTTTGAGTGCTGCAAAACCATCCTTCCCTTTATTTTTCTTCCTTATGAAATGTTGGACTTCAAAAGCCACCATCACATTATCAGTAATAGATCTCCCTGGTACAAAAGCACACTGATTTTCCGAAATGATGGCTGGCAACAGGGTCTTTAACCTGTTGGCCAAAGCTTTTGCAAGGATTTTATAGACAACATTACACAAAGCAATGGGTCTTAAATCCCCCATTGATTCGGGTTTTGGTTTCTTCGGAATCAAAGTAATCAAAGTGCTATTTAAATCTGTAGGTAAGCACCCTGTAGTTATAAATTCATTGCAGAGACAAACAATATCACTTCCTACAATATCCCAAAAATTATGGAAGAAACCGGGATTCAGGCCGTCAGGCCCAGGTGATTTATCTGGATGCATGCTAAAGATGGCAGATTTTATTTCATCATGGGAAAACTTATGGGTTAGGAGAGCATTTTGATCTTCTGTAACAATAGGTGCAATGCAATCATATATTGGGTTGAGGATACCTGAACTGCTATTGAATAAGTTCTGGAAATAGTTCAGAATCAGCTGCTGAAGGTCTCTTCCTCTTTGCACCCACCTACCATCAGAGTCTTTCATCTTGGTAATTTGGTTAAGTTGTCTCCTCCTCCTTACAGAATTATGGAAGAATTTAGTATTAGAATCCCCTTCCTTTAACCAAAACATTTTAGCCCTCTGTTTCCAGTAACAATCCTGCTGCTCCAATAATTTAATGTACAACCTCTGCACCTCATTAAATTCTATAACACTTGCATAGTCACCTCTCCCTTTTAAACACTCCATCCTCCTCAAACATGAGTCAATCTGTGGTTGAAAATTTTTTGTGAGCTTTCTCCCCCATCTCCACAATTCATCCCCGCACAAACCAATACGCAAGTTTATATTTAATCCCCTTGATCTCTGCCAGCTACTAAGAATAATACCTCTGCATTGGGACTCTTTTATCCACATATTTTCGAATTTAAACCTCCTACGCACCTTTACCAGCATTGTTTGGATCGGCCATAACATAAGGGGAATATGGTCACTAGAAGTAGCTTGTAAAGACTGAGCCTTTGCTTCGCCAAACATACTAACCCATGAGTCTGTGACTAATACTCGATCCAATTTCTCTTGTATCCAATTCTCTGTGCCTCTTGATTTTTCCCAAGTGTACTGATGACCTTCAAACGGGAAGTCACGCAGCCCACTTTGTTCAATCGCCTCTTTGAATCCTTGTATCAGCCACGGCGGATGAATATTCCTTCCTCTTTTTTCCTCCTGCGTTAAAAGATCGTTGAAATCACCCATTAAGGCCCACGGTAGCTGACTAAGTGTAGCAAGATGTTTTAATAATTGCCAGGACTCTCTTCTTCTGCTTCTTTCTGGTCGCCCATAAAAACCAGTAAAACGCCACCTCTGAGTTCCTTCCTCCAAACAAACCTCCGCATCAATGTGTTGCATTGAGTACCCTTTGATATCCACTTGACAACCTTCTTTCCATAACATAGCTAGTCCACCCCTTCTCCCATCTCTATCCACCGTAAAAAGACCACTAAAGCCCAAAGAATTTTTTATGTCTATTAATTTTTTTTGATGGGCTAATGTTTCAACAAGGAAAATAATGCTTGGCTTTTTATTTCGGACTAAGTCCGACAGTACTCGAAGCGTCGTTGGGTTGCCAAGCCCGCGACAGTTCCACGCTAATAAACTCATTCTTCTAGGCGGGCTTGCCTCGCAAGACCCGCCTCCAACAAGTTTTTTTGTATCGATGATTCGGCCTCCAAGTTCGCAATACAGTCTTCCTGCATCCCGGACCAATCTTCGATGTGGACTCTAGGCCTCTTCCCCTTATTCAACAAAGTATTTTTCGATTGGCCCAATTTACATAGACCAACCTGGCCCAAGTCCATATCAGCTAGCACAGTATCCTTTTCTTTGCCACTAGCTTGCGCACTATCACTACCACAGGGTGGTTGATCATTCACGTGATTTCCGGTATTGTGTTCACCACTAGTCTCTGGACAACCTTTTTTTAATGGGGTGGAGGGCACTGACTGCCCAGATTCGTGCATGTTCGCCATTTTCACGCCCCCCGATTCCGCACTCTTTCCTGCACCGGATGTCCTCCACAACTTCCTGTCTGCTTTGGATTCTGGAGCTATCCACTTCTCACCAGTCGTCGGAATATTCCGTCGGTTCCCTGCACGTAATGCCGGACCAAAAGGTCGCTCTTGTTGTTGAGCTTCCCCTTCTAGACTCTTCACACACAGTTTCTCTCCATGGCCTATCAACCCACAAAGGAAACAAAAGGTGGGCAATCGTTCATACCGGAACTCTGTTGAAACCCATTCCCCATTATTCTTCTTCAACCTCATTCCTTTTCTCAGAGGTTTGGCAATATTCAGGGCAACTCGAATTCTGTAGTAAACTCGCAGCGACCCGTCAAAATTTTTTTCATCAGTTTTGATAAACTCTCCCAGGAACTTTCCGATCGCATGCAATACCTCTTCCGCTCGGAACTCTGTCGGTAGGCCATGCACTTGAATCCAGAACTCTGCATGAGTTAAAGGAACCTTCTCCGGATCTTCATGTGCCTTAAGTCGCTTAAGAATCAGCAAACTTTGGTCATAATTCCAAGGGCCGTCATCAATAATGCGAATGATATCCCTTTCATGGAAAAAGCGAAAGAGGTATAGTCTAGGTTGAATCTCCTTCGCATTCATTCACATTGCCGGTTGCCATATAGAAGCCATAGTATCCTTAAAGAAAGGAAATTTTATGGGCTTCTCAGTTACAAGCCGACCTACTGCAAGAAACTCTGCTTCTTGTGGCGTATGACATCGAGATGCTCCTTCTACTTGTTTTTCATACTCATCAAAATCAGCAAGAGTGAGGTTTTTAAACACATCAGCAGCTGTATCCGGATCCATCATCAAACACTAAAAGAGAAGCACTAGAAAGGTTCACAAACAGAAATAGTAGAAGGAAGACTCACGAAACAAGTGAGAGAGAAAAGCTCACGAACAAGTGAGAGAAAAACCCATTACATGTTAAGACATTTGAATTCGATGTGCACTCAAGCTAGTTATGATTGTGAAAATTTGATTTCACTATTATTCGGTTGATGGGTATGATTTGTACTAAGGTATTTTGCTCTAAAAGAGGATCAAGTAATTTATTTGACAATTATTAGTTTATGATTCCATATTTGTTTTGCCAAGTTATGAGTTATACGAATTCCATAGTACTTTTTGATACGTACTTTGTTACGTGATTTTTAAGAAAATGATTTTTGCTATAATTAATGGACTATTTGAGTATAAGAATTATTTTGAATGTTTGACCAAACTCATGAGTCAACCTGCATTTTTTTTTTGTTCTGTTCGTCTTGGAACGTTCCTAAGAGCTCATTCCGAATCGTCGAGCTTGACTTATTCCGAATCGTCGAGTCTTTACTTTTGAACTATTTGTTGGAACGTTCCATCCGGCTCATTCTGAATCGTCAGACTCATTCCGAATCGTCGAGTCTTTTTGGACTATTATGCCGATAATGGCATGTGCCACAAGGCATAATGATGGTTGTAGGTTGTCAATGAGTCATGGGTTAAAGAATGATTTGAGCTTTTGAAAGTATTGTGCTATGAACTAATGTTGATGCCTACGTAGCTAAAGCTAAATCTTCTGATCTATTTATTACTCTAAAGCGTATTGTATTTTTATTAAGATTACTTGATCCAGGGTTGAGAAGAGTATCACTTACTAGGCATTAGCTCAGCACTTTGGTATTTCGGATTTGTTAAGCCATTTTTGTCATTGATTTTTTTTTTTTGAAAGGAAAGACGAACTTTTGAGGGAATAGCAGAAATCCAACAAGGACCAGTTTGCAAGTGAATAGCCCTAACTAACACATGAGTACACTTATTCTCTAATCTATGTATAAACTGAAAGGACATTGCTTCAAAGTACTGTCTTTTTTTTTTTTTTGAAAACCTCAAAGATGTGTCTTTGAAACTCCTTGCATGCACTAATCACACAATCAACCAGCATAAGAATGGTCAGATATGAAATTANTTGTTTTGCTTAAGTTTTCCATTTTCTTGTATTTCCGACTGTCAGAAAGGATATTTTCCATAACACTCCTTACCTAGGACACTTCATAGCATCTAAGCAAGGATGACCTAAGCTAGTTCAAGTCCCATTCTTACATCTTGCTTAACAATTGTCTTGGAGTGTTTGTTTAAAAGTGCTCTCCTTTACTTGTCATTTCTTTGTATTGTTACTTTCCAATACTTTCTCATCAATCTTTGAGACTTAGCTTTCTATTGCTCCTACACTCTTGTGCTTAGCCACACGTTGGTTAATTCCAATCCGTCAATTCCCTGAGGATGATATCCTATGCGAGGATTTCATCTCACAAAATCACCCGACCACTACATTACAACCCTCAAATTGCTCAGGCTATGCTTTCAATTAATAAAATTTATGGACTGAGATCAAGTCAACTAATGCATCAACCAATCTCAAATTATCTTTCAAGAAGAGATTGCTCAAGACAGAGTACAACAAGGATGTGGACATGATAAATAAGCTGTTGGAGAACAAGGTAGCCGGTATTGATGTTGCTACGATAGAGAAGTTGGCTATATGTTTAGCGCTATCATGAACAACTATAATTGCGACGAGACGTGGTGCTATGGCTTACAATGGAGGGATGTGGTTAAATGGTTAATGTTCACCTACTTATCACCAATTGATTTTAAGTAGGATATGACAACCAGATAGTCAAAGAACTCTGCGGTTAAGCATGCTTTGAGGATGTGACCAAGATTTTTTTTTTTTTGAGTTCTACTGACTCTGTTATAATGTAGTATCTGTTCATAGGTACTTTCTCAACCTACTGAAGCACAAAGATTAATGATCTAAATTAGTGTGAATATGTACTTAGAACACTTGTCAACAGTAAGGTTGCGTAGGCAAAGAATACAACACAAAGGTTCACTGGTCCTATACTATTCTTGACAGTAAGTGGCTTTAACAATGAAAAAAATATAGAAACATTACTATACAAAAACAAAAATTTATTTTATATATGTTTGCAGGTCTTTTATGTTGACAGAGTAGTACTTTACACCGGAGCAATATCTAGGGAATTACCAACTTTCAAGGGATGGACTACATATCTTCTGAATCCGAGGAAAAAAGTGAGATAAATTCAGGTGGCTTTGGCTATGACAACATTGATGAATCACTGGAACTCCAACAAAACATTGAAGAAAACAAAACTGAACAAATTGAAAAAGGGCTGCAGGTAAAGAATAGTAATGCAATATTGTGCAACTAGTTTAAGTTATACATGCATGCAATTGTGTGTACTAGTGCACATAGATTTTAGTCTTATACAATTCTATACTACTTAGAAATTTGCTTAGTTAAATAAATGCATCCATGTACATGGAAAATACTCTTGTGTGCACAAATGATACATATCGCATTAATATAATTTTAAAAAATCAGAAATTGTGATCAATGAATAGTGTGCAACTACTTTATATTATATGTGTGTGCATGTATTACTAAGAAATTATGCACTTAGATTTTTCTTTATATGTCTCACTGATTTACAAAGACATGCTTCTACTAATTGTAACTCACGTATGTGTTACAAAAAAAAAAAAAGAATATATGTAGAAATTTGTAGAAAAGATAAAACTTCTAGCAACAACGATGCTTGATGTCATTGGGATGGCACAAGAGGCACCACAGCATACACTTGAAAATGAAAACTTTAAGCAGATGTTAAAATCAACACACAAATTTTTGGAAATATCTAACCCTGAGATTGGATTAACACAACAAAATGAAAAATTCTGGAACAACCCAGACAACATTGCAGCTTTGGAGAAAATTGAAAGTGCAGTTCTTAGGAGGGAGCAATATAAGACTAAGGTAGCAAAAGGGCCAAGTTTCAGCTTAGGCCTAACTCGTGATGAAATGGAATACACAATGTCTTAGAAACTATTGATACAACTCTCCTTATATTCACAGTTCAAATAAAAATCTTTCATGGCTAAACAAAGAGCTAATATCCAAAAATGTAGGCGAACACACTACTACAGAAAGCACCCTCAACGTCACCTAAATAATATCGGTTTTTTACAAAATCGACGTCAAATAATTATTTTTACTTAATTTTTTTTAAAAATGATATGACGTCGGTTAATTGCACTAACCGGCGTAATATCTAAATTTAAAAAAAAAATAAATTATTTGATACGATGTCGGTTACGGCACTAATAAAATATATTTCTCCTTTAATTTTTAAAAGTACTAGCTTATTTATTATTTTTCTCTTTTGAACTTTGTAGGCTTTGGAGAAACAAGGAAGATTTCCCTACGCTCAACAAGAGGTTGATGAAATTAGAGACACATGGTCTAAGTACTAAAAAAAAAAGTACCTTATTGATGAATGTGTTACTAAAATGCTTAAATTAGTTGATTAGTTGAAGAGGTTAATTAGTTGATGTTTATTAGTTTGATAATAAATTGTATTATTTATTAGTCTTAAATTTGTTTATGTTTATTAGTTTGATGTTTATTAGTTGTTGAATTATGTTATTAGTCTGATGAATTGATATTTATTAGTGTAATACCCATTTTTTTAGCAAAATAATTATACTTATGTTTATTAAATGAAGTCAACAAGTCAAAGCTTCTAAAATTTGACCTTGGATAAAATTACCAAATTACTCTTTTCTCACCCTTAAAGGTTAAGAAATCACTTGGGTTGGATAAAGACTTCATTTGAAAGAAGATAAGGGGATTGGCTAGAGAGAAGGGAAGGAAAAAAATCTTGAAGCTAGCTTTGATCTCCGTCATCTTCAACTTAGGTCTCAAGTTGTTGGAGTATTCTAGGTAAGTTTGACCTCCATAATTCACTCTTTTTGAGTTGGGTTTATCATTGGAGCCCTAAGATTGATGGTTTGAAAATATTAGGAATTTTGACAAGGAGTATTTAGGTGAGTTAAATAGCTAAGATTTGGATATTTTGGGTAAGTGGTTAACTCTTCTCTCCTTATTTTGCAAAACCCATAACCTATTTTGGAATTTCTACTACTTTGAATACCCATTTTAGGGTTCATTTGAGTTAAAAATATTTTGGGCTTTTGATGACTCAATCTAGTTATGATTGTGAAAGTTTGATTTCACTATTATTCGGTTGATGGGTATGATTTGTACTAAAGTATTTTGCTCTAAAAGAGGATCAAGTAATTTATTTGACAATTATTAGTTTATGATTTCATATTTGTTTTGCCAAGTTATGAGTTATACGGATTCCATAGTACTTTTGGATACGTACTTTGTTACATGATTTTTGCTACAATGGGATATTTGAGTATAAGAATTATTTTGAATGTTTGACCAAACTCATGAGGCAACCTACATTTTGTTATTTGTTCTGTTCGGCTTGGAACGTTTCTAAGAGCTCATTCCGAATCGTCGAGCTTGACTCATTCTAAATCGTCGAGTCTTTACTTTTGAACTATTTGCTGGAACGTTCCATCCGGTTCATTCTAAATCGTCGAGCCTGACTCATTCCGAATCGTCGAGTCTTTTTGAACTATTATGCCGATAATGGCATGTGCCACAAGGCATAATGATACATGGTTGTAGGTTATCAATGAGTCATGGGTTAAAGAATGATTTGAACTTTTGAAAGTATTGTGCTATGAACTAATATAATGTTGATGCCCATGTAGCTAAAGCTAAATCTTCTATTTATTACTCTAAAGCTTATTGTATTTTTATTAAGGTTACTTGATCCGGGCTTAAGAATAGTATCACTTACTAGGCATTAGCTCAGCACTTTGGTATTTCTGATTTGTTAAGCCATTTTTGTCATTGATTTTTTTTTTTAAACACTAGCTAACACATGAGTTCACTTATTCTCTAATCTACGTATAAACTGAAAGGACATTATTGCTCCAAAGTGTCTTCGAAACTCCTTGCATGCGCTAATCACACAACCAACATAAGAATGGTCAGATCCGAAATTATCACTTCCTTTACCGCCATTGCCTCCGCCACATATAAACATATAAAAATCAACTGATGAGAGCCCATACTATGTTTATCAGTATTTGAAACATTTTACTGACAGTAGTCATCCCTGACCAAGCTTATTATATTCTTCTATATATGCAGTAGTTTTACACATTTCTTGAGACAACCCTTGTGACATTATCATTACTGAGCTGCCCTTCATTGCGTTCTTCTCGGATTGGAGAGTGTTGGGCTGCGGCTTAAAGAGTCAAGTCCAGGTCAATATCCTATCAACAGATCATGCTCAGTATAAAGAAATAATGTTGCGTATTTGCTATCGAGCTTGTGACGTAAGTAAATGCTTGACCCTATACAGATATATGGGAGCAACGACTTTTCTTGCCTCAAATTCAATTTTCTTTGAAATAAATATTAAATTCAATTCAAACTATACAGCTTTCCTGAAGGATAGAGAGAGCCCAGTATGGCATAAAAAGGACTCCAAATCTACTGCATGCACAAATATATATACTTTGAATAGTATAGTGAACTGTTTTTAAATTTATTTATGTATGAACTTCTCCTATATAATCTTGTATTAATATATTTTAAAATACTTATTTAAATATAAACATTTGGACATTAAGCCATTCGCGTAATATGCGTGTAAATCTAGCTAGTATTGCTAATAAAAATCAACTTCAAATATAAACAACCACAAAGTAAGTTTATATAAGATAAAAGAAAATAGGCATTTCGAGTTATCAATATAATGATGAACTGTGACTATTTATAAACAAATCAACACACTAATTAGCTAGATTCTAGCACTTAATTCCAAATAGTTTCAACTAAATATTCATTAGGGCACGTATTAATTAATTAATCATATGTGGCTTCAGGGGCAAGGAAGCAAGACTCTCAACATAGAAACACATACTAACACAGCTTATACGACGAGCTGGGTTGTTCTTTGGGAAATCCATAAGCACTTTCCCCAGTTCATCTTTTTTTCGATCATAAATATATACTTTCCCCCAAAACCAATTCATAGTATGCAGGAATAGTACTTCTTCTGCATTGTTTTTCTGAGAATAGAATGTTAAGCTATAACTCGCACAAGTATATGGATATTGAGGCATTTGGATAGTAAATGCAATCATCCATGATTCTTGTATGCCATATTCCTTCATAATCAATACTTGTATCGCTGTGGATTTTGCATTTTTCTGTTTGTGAACCATGCATGTCATGGACAAACAGTCATCTATAACCCCCAACCCGACTATGGAAAAATTTTGCCTCGGTTCAAGGGTGGGCAAGATTCTGAATTCATCATGCACAGGATCAAAATATAGGATCCTATTCCTATTGCCTCTCCGAACGGCAATTCATGCCTTCGAAGACGAGAATCATGGCTTGTGGATCTAACTAAGAATCTGGAATTCCAGTTACGATCCTGGGTTTTGGAATCGAGCGAGAGGATAATCACTCGTTGTTTTCCACGATACGAGAGCTTGAAATCTGAGCCGTCTATAAAGGAACGCCACTGTTTACATACGCACATACACCGGAGGACTGACTTCATAGGCAACTGCAAAAGTATAAGTCGAATGATTTCATTAGGAATGTTTGAGAATGGAGTTGAAGCTTCCATGTCGTGCGATCGAATAAGAAGCTGAAGGCGTATTGGAAGTAGCTAGGGTTTAAGTATATTTGTGAATTGTGAGACTCCTTTTATAGGCCGGGGCTATGGACTAAAATTTTGACCACCAGTCCAACCTAAAATATAAATAAAATATGTGGCTTAATTTTTTAAAATTCGTCATGGCATGCATTTGTCACTACATTCCAATTCCAATTGACTACAATGTCATTGCCATCGATTTACATAATTAGTCGCTTATTATGTGTATTTAGTTCTTATTCATATAGACGGAATTATTTTGAATATTTATAAATGATATGAATTTCACACGTGTGAGCAAATCCTGACCGGCACGAAAATTTGGTGTTTCAATTTTGATGGAACTTCTTATGCTCATAAATGTATAGTTTGGTATTAAGTCTTGAAAATAGATTGAAAATTTACCTCCTCATAGACTTGGGAGAGAATTAATATGGTCCACATTATAGATTGGCAAAGTCGAAATTTTGGGTTATGAAAAAACAATACATTGGTGTAATGGGCAACTAGTTGATACACTCATGGTGTTGCTGTAGTTATTATTATTATTATTATTATTATTATTATTATTATTATTATTATTATTATTATTATTATTGTATAGTGGGATAACCACTAGCCATTTAATAGGTAGTTATACAAGTAGTGAGGTAGTTATACAAGTAGTGGGGTACAGGGGTAGTGGATAGTTTCTATGATCCTGTATAAATAGCTAGTTATGTATGTGACAAAAGGGCACTGAAGAATATAATTAATGGATTTTGTCTGGAGACATTCTCTCTTATGGAGTTTGGCTATCACTCGAAGTATAGTCAAAGTATAGTCATTTGGAGTTGGGCTGCCACTCGAAGCGTAGCCATGTCTTTTCTCCCTCCCTTCTTGGAGTTTAGCTCTTGACTCGAAGAAGAGCAATCCATACAACCTCAGGGTTGTATCAATTGGTGCTCTCGTTGAGAGTATCAACCTGGAAAAAATTATTTTCAGGCTTGAAAAAAAAAAAGAAAAAGAATAAAAGAAGCATCAGAAGGCCGAAGCTAGCTCCCTGGCATGACTCCTTACGCAATCCTAATTTGGTACGCAATCCTAATTTGGTACATAACAATCTGGAGTCTTTTGGCAAATCATGCCAGTATGGGGAGTCATGCAGGTATAATCATCCAAGCAAAACTAACCCAGAAATATGAATCTTGATCAAATAAGAGAGAATACCTTTATTTGTGAAGCATAATCTGCTGGGTCAAGCTTTTGGAGGCATCTTGTTAATTATCACCTTGAGGACAAGGTGATTTTGATGGGCCGGGAAATGATACACTCATGGTGTTGCTGTAGTTATTATTATTATTATTATTATTATTATTATTATTATGAGTGTAGTGGGATGACCACTTTCTTAGGTAGTTACAGACACTTTAAGATAGTGGGTAGTTGTATTATCAAGTATAAATAGCTACCTGTGTAAATGTATAAAGGCACTGAAGAATATAATTAATGGATTATGTCTGGAGACATTCCCTTTCTGGAGTTAGACTATCACTCGAAGCATAGTCATTTGGAGTTGAGCTGCCACTCGAAGCGCAACCATTGGAGTTTAGCTCTTGACTCGAAGAAGAGCAACCCATACTGTATCACTAGTCTAGTAATATGATATAATTGGCCTTAGCTAACTGGTTTTTACTTTATGTTGGCACACTGCACTTTCATGAATCGAAGATTCACTCTCTGAATTGACTTCAAAACTATTTTAATTTGTTGGCTCAAGCTGAAACCCGATCAAACATTAAAACTTAGGCTTGAATTACCAATTTTCATATAGCTCGAGCTCAAGCTTAAGTCAAAATTCCTTGAACTCGTGTTCGATTTACCTAACTCCGATGCAATGCTACAATTAATAATATAAATTGATATATTCATACATAAATAATACAAACCTGGTAGAATTTAGAGTAAAATATAAAACTTATTTTCAAACATTTAAAAAAAAAAAAGTGAAATCCTAACATTTCAAATTCTGCTCACCTAAGGATGTCACTCAATGCTCATCAAATTCTTCACCAAAAGAGTATTCTCCTCTTCATCAAAGCCTAAGACCCAATAAAGAAAGCAAAATTGATATTCAAAGTCTTGAAATTAAACTGCATAGAGTAAAAGCATTATATATATGCATGGAACCAGGTGCTAAGAGCCTAAGAAAAACCTACCAACTCTTTATTTCTAGACTTTAATCCATCCAGTTGATATTCTGGGCAAAGTGTTGGTCCTGGGCTTATCATTATCATCATCATCATCACCTCTCCAAATTAATCCGTTGTGGCCGGCCGGGGCACGCAAGACTCTCAACATAGAAACACATACTAACAAAGTCTCTACAAACTGGATCTTCCTTCAATTCGTGTTTTTTCCGATCATAAACATATACATACCACCCACACCAACTCTCTGTATGCCAGAATAATACTTCTTGTGACCAACCCGCTCTATGCAGGAATAATACTTCTTGTGACCAACCCGCTCTATGCAGGAATAATACTTCTTGTGACCAACCCGCTCTATGCAGGAATAATACTTCTTGTGCATTCTTCTTTTGAGAATAGAATGTTAAGCCATAACTCCCATAAATATCTCCGAGTTCAGGCATTTGCATAGCAAATGCAATCATCCATGATTCTTGTCTGCCATATTCCTTCATAATCCATATTGTTTTGGTTTTGGGTTCTTCTTCCTCTTCTTGAACCATGCATGCCGCCATGCATAAACAGTCATCTATAACCCCCAACCCGAATATCGAGAAGTTTTTGCTTAGTTCGGGGGTGGGCAAGGGCAAAATTCTGAATTCGTCATGTACAGGATCAAAATATACAATCTTATTCCTATCCGACGAGTAATTCTTATACCAATCCCAGTCTTTCCTGTCACTTGCCCACCAATGAAATGTATTGTGAAACTCAAGGCCGGCTCTAACCGAATCCGAGTTACAAGGAAACTGCACTCGTCGCCACTTTTTGTGGTTGAAGTTGGCAGAGATGAGAAATGGATAGCCAAATTCAAAAGGATCATGTCTTATGGGGCGTAGTGATAGGACGACCTTGTAATCTCTAGTGCATGAGTCGTAGCATAGCCCTCCAAGAAAAACTGGGTTAAACTCCTCCGGATATGGAGACTCGAGTACTTTCGTCGAACACTTGGTGGACGGGTTCCACAACCAAATATCTTTCGTACCCACCAGAAGAAGTAGCACAAACCCGTTACAAGAACACAAACTCTAAGATTGTTTTCACGAATCAATGGAGACTCCTCCCCGAACGGCCATTTATGCCTCCGAAGACGAAGATCATGGCTTGTAGATCTAACTACGAACCTGGAAACCCCCCAGCGACCCTTGCTTGCAAATTCGGTGGGGAGGAGAATCATTCGAAGTTGTCAACGAATGCCACTGTTCACATACGCACTGGCATCGGATCACACACTTCACCGGCAACTGCAAAAGTATAAGTCGAATGATGTCCTGAGGTAGGTTTGACAATGAAGCTGAAGCTTCCATGTTGTGAGAATAAGAGGCTGAACAGGACGAGGTGTATTGGGAGTAGGGTTTGTGAGACCCCTTTTATATGGCCAGGCCACGGAATAAAATTTCCCACAATTCTTTAAAATTAAATAAAATGGGTTGCTTAATTTTTTAAAATTAATCATAGCATTATATTTTAGGAAAAAGGGTCAAATAGACCCCTAAACATTACACCAAAAGTCAATTAGACCTCTAAACTTTTAAAATATCCAATTAAACGCTCAAACATGTCAAATTTAGTGAAATACATCAATTTTACTGGTAACCAACAGGTTACCGGTTAAAAATAGGTAGAAAACATCACAGTCATCAGCCTTCTCCGACGACTCGCCGGAAAAAGCGACCAAAAGGTTGTCTTCTCCCGCGAGTCGCCAGAGAAGGCAACATTTGGCGACCAAAATGTCGCCTTCTCCCAGGAGAAGGCGACCAGTTTCTGGTCGCCTCGCCTTCTGCCGGAGACGACTCGGTCATCGCTGGTCGCCGGACTGATACAAATGACCTGTAATAACAGGTCATTTACCTGTTTTGGGGCCCCGACTTTAGTTTAACCTTTGACTCGGGCGTAATTGACTTTTGGTGTAATGTTTAGGGGTCTATTTGAACCTTTTAAAAGTACAGTTTAGGGACCTAATTGACTTTAGTGTAATGTTTAGGGGTCTATGTGACCATTTTCCCTATATTTATGTCTTGCTGTCAAATTATAGTTTTATTTAGTATCTGTTCATAACTACTTTCTCGTCTCCACTGAAACTCGAATCCACCCCCTTCTATATGAGAGTGCAACCGGGTGCCACTAGACCAATACAGGTGTAATTCGTATCCATAAATAGTATAAACTGTAATAGTACCATATAATTAATTATTCATCATCAATTTGTGCTGTGTGTATTTAGTTTTTATTCTTACGGATGGGTACTTTGGATACAAAGATAATCAATACTTACTTAAAAATGACGCTATTATATTTTTAGATTGATTTTTTTGGATAGAAATCCAGACAATGCTAAGCAAATTCTTACTGCACATTAAAAATGATATTCATGGATGATTCAGTCTATTTTGGGAGGAGAAGAGAATATTTAATTTGTTAGAGTTTATAGTCTCCGTGATGTAAGAATTCGCATTGTTAATAATTGAAATAAATACTTACGGTATTCAAAGTTTATTAATTTGTCATCAATTATAACTAATGCTAGAAACTTGTATGTGTATGAATTTGTGCTAGAAAATTAGGAAATATTGGAAAATCAACATACTATTTAGCTTCTTTAGGAATAAACTTACGGGACTTATGTAAAAGCTCCAAATAGTTTCAACGGAATGTTCATTGGGACTACAATCCATTGTGCCCTCGGCAAGCGAGACTCTCAAGTCTCAACATAGAAACACATTACAAATGTATTCATACTTGTATTGTTTTGATGACAATGCATGCCATGCAAAAACAGTCATCTATAACTCCCAACGCAACACAACTATCAAGTTTTCTTTCTCGTGCCTCAGTTTGGGAGTAGGTAAGATTCTGAATTCATTATGTATAGATCAAAATATACTATCCTATTGCCCGACCAAAAATTCCAATTACAATTCAAATCATGCACATATCAAAATATACAATCCTATTGCCTGACAAGAAATGTCACTTACCCGCCAGTGAAATTTATTGCGAACACATACTAACACAGCTTAATTAATTGGGCAAGCAAGCAAGACTCTCAACATAGAAACATATACTAACGCAGCTTATACGACGACTATGACGACCTGAGTCGTTCTTTGGGAAATCCACCAGCAATCCTACTCTCAGTTCATCTTCTTTCCGATCATAAACATATACTTTCCCCCAGGACCAACCCATAGTACTTAGGAATAATACTTCTTGTGCATTGTTTTTCTGAGAATAGAATGTTAAACTAAAGCTACTCATAAAATTATATGGAAGTTGAGGCATTTGGATAACAAATGCAGTCATCCAGGATTCGTGTATACCATATTCCTTCATAATCCATATTTGCAGCGTTGTGGTATTGAATTTTTCCTCTTTGTGAACCATGCATGCCATGGATAAACAGTCATCTATAACCCCCAACCCGACTATGGAGAAATTTTGTCTGAGTCCGGGAGTGGACAAGATTTTGAATTCATCACGCACAGGATCAAAATATACGATCAAGCTTCCCGAAAAATGTGAATCTATGATGTCATTTGCCCACCAGTGAAATGTATTGCGAAACTCCACACTGCCTCTAGCAGAATTCAAGTTATAAGGGAAGTGCACTAGTCGCCACTCTTTGTGGTGGAGGCTTGCAGAGATAACAAATGGAATGCCAAATAAACGCCGCGGGTCTATTGATAGAACGGCCTTGTAATCTCTAGTGCACGAGTCGTAGCATAGCCCTCCAAGGATAACCCGCACCTCCAAATATGGATATGGATACTCGAGCACTTTCCTCAAACACCTGGTGGACGGGTTCCACAAAAAAATATCTCTCACAGCCATCAGAAGCACAAACCCGTTGCAAGAACACAAAGATCTAACAGGGTATTCCCCGCTTGCACAAATCAATGGATAAGCAGCCTCTCCAAACGGCAATTCATGCATTTGAAGACGAGAATCATGGCTTGTGGATCTAACTAAGAATTTGGAATTCCAGTTATAATCCTGGCTTTTGGATCCGAGCGAGAGGAAGATCACTCTTCGTTCTCCACGATACGAGAGCTTGAAATCTGAGTCGTCTATCAACGAACGCCACTGTTCACATACGCATTGGCACCGGATCACAGCCTTCATCGGCAACTGCAAAAGTATATGAAGAATGATTTCATTTGGTATTTTTGACAATGAAGCTGAAGCTTCCATGTCGTGCGAATAAAAAGCTGAAGAGCATTGGAAGTAGGGTTTGTGAGGCTCTTACCTTTTTATAGGGCAATGGAGTAAAATTTTTACCACAAGATCTAAAATCTGTGGCTTAGTTTTTTTAAAATTAATCATTATATTTTATGCCAGATTGCCAGGCAGTCAAATTAATTATTGTTTTAATTCATGCATGTATAATTTGTATCCCTAAATTAAAATTCTCTTATAATTCAAAAATTAAAATTGATTGATGCATGGTTAGTTATGAAAGAAAGTAGAAATTGTAATACTTTGATGAAATGGCATACTTATGAAATTTAGCTTGGCAACACTAGGAAAGACCCACATTATATTATTGTTTCCATGTACTAGATATTTGTGTTAATTTATTTTTCCTTCAACTTATTTGTATTTTACTAATTTTTCGATCGGTAATGTTTGTTTGTCAGCTACCCCGCCCAAAGATTACAAAATCAACAAATATATTTTTCTCTTTTTTTTTGAGTGTACTCAGAGTTTCCACTACAATAGTGACTAATATCTCGCTGAATTGGAGGCACCTCTTTAAATGTGGCAGTTGGTTTGGAGATTTAAGACTGCTTACACCTCTTTAAGATGTGACAGTTGGTTTGGAAATTTAAGGCTGCTTCATATGCAATGTATGATCGAACCCTTGACATTTAGTTTGCTAGGCGAACCTCCTAAAGACTAAAACAGTAAACTCATGTATCAATTGACACACATTTTATGATTATTCCTAGTAAATTTTTAAGGTAGTTTTCACTAGGAAATTCCAGCTTTCATAACAAGAAATTCCAATGTAGAAAAATCCCATTGTCAATGACACGCCCAAGCACAAAGCAAACCTGATCTAAATAGAACTGTATAATAATGTAAGTAAGAATTAAAATAAACATATATAAATACAAGATGGAATAAATATAGGCATTCGGATTTACCATACCAATGATATACATCCTCTGTTTGTTAGCAAATCAACATACTAATTTGCTTAATTCTTTAGAAATAAAGATGCTGAACTACTACTTCAATAGTTTGAAGATTGGGACAACTACATACGTAGCCTTTTCAACTCTTTATTTCTAGACTTTCATTATTCTGGGCAAGCTAGGTGTTGGTGCTGGGCTTATCATCATCACCTCTCCAAATCAATCCATTGTGGCCGATCAGGGCAAGCAAAACTCTCAACATAAAAGCACATACTAGCAAAGTATCTACGACAGGGTGGGAAGTACATCCGATCTCTCTTAAATTTATTTATTTTTTCTTATCAATGCATTTGGAGTCAATGGGAGTCAAGGAGAAGCTATGGAGATGGGTGCAACACTTCCAAGGGAGCCTAAGAGTTGTATTTTCAATGGTATTGGTCATTTGGGCAAACTAAAACAAAAGAGAAGCAAAAAGTCAAGGTGTTGAAATTTCTACACGTCGACGTCTTAGTAATTAGACGATATCTCAGCCTATAAATATTCAAATTGAGTGATTCTTATGCCATTGGAAATCCAACTTTAAGGGCTACAACTTTGTTGAATACCACAAAGGCTAATGAAGTGTTTTTGAGGGTGAAAAATAGCCTAGAAGTCAAAACAGTTGCACAGAATTTTTTAGAGATGCACTATAAATCGCACAAAAGCATACGGCCACCCATACGGCCGTATGGCACCTGCTCTGCAATTATTTAAGCTCGTTTTGAGCATTGTGAACTCATTTTTGATCCATGGTTGAACCCTAGACACTTCCATTCACTCCTTTTCATATTTTTAGGTTAGATTAGGCTTAGATCTATGTTTTTTTTTTTTTTTTTTTTTTTTTTTTAACACTTTTGGAGCTTGTAATCTTTGATTTGAAGCTTGGATTTCAAGATTCCACCACCCATTTCAATAGAGAAGCTTTCTTTCCTTTATCTCTTTTCTTTTGCAAGATTTATTTTTATTACTTGTGTTTTTGTGTTCTTTATGATATTTAATCATGAGTACTTAGTTTATAGGCTTGAGTTAGGGTTGTATTATCTATTTTGATGCTTAAGTTGTGATTATTGTGAAAAAGGGAAAGAATCCCAACCTAGGGTTCATGTGTTTGAGTTGGGTCTTTAATCTATCTTGCAATAGTTGATGCATAGCAATTGTTGTTTGTGTTTGGAAAGTCTTTCATCTCAATGGGAATTTGATGGAAGACTTGAGCCTTCCTAGGCCACTCTCGAACCCAATTTCCCTTCTATGGATATAGGGGTAGATTGGGACTTAAATAGCTTTTGTTCTTTAAGAACTTGGGTTGATACACCACGGGAGTGGGGTAATCCTTGTTCTAATCCTTGTGGAAACTTGGATTTCTTTGTGCTTGCCTCAAGAACCTAGGCAAAATGTTCTTCCCCCAAATTTAAGTGTTAAAGCATCTAGATGGTAATGCCTCTAACTTGAGTCATATTTCTTTATTTTGTATTTGTCTATTGTTTATATGTGTTTGTTATATCTTGTTGTCGTTTCCTTAGCTTCTTGTTGATTTCCTTGTGCTAGTGCCTAGTTTTGTGATCACATATTGCGTGCCGTAACCTCCAATCCTCAGCGGAACGACATTTCACACTCGTACGCTCACTTTTGCTACACATCAGTGTCCAAACCAGCACTCTACACCTATAGGGGCTTTTGGATCGGAGATGCACATTGGAAGCGCTGCTAATTAATTTTGTCCGCCTTCCAAGCTTTCATATGTTCATCTTTTTGAATAGCAAGACTCTCTAGCACAATAGATTTTAAGAGCAACAATTTCACAAAAAGCAATTCGTGTATTGATCCATTAAATTAAATGAATCAATCTTGATCGTATTAGTTAAGCAGTGTCAGATCTTGATTAAAGATATAACCATGTGAATTTCTCATCAGTCTTTCAGCAGCTTCAATTCCATGAGGACGATGTATATATCTGGCTATCTGTATCACAATAAGAAATGAAAAACAAATTAAAGCATGACTGCCAAATATATTAAAAGTAGGTTACAAGTTATTAAAATTTAAATTATGTAGCTTGATTACTTGCAGATTTATTGCAATTACATTGGGAACATGATAGAACAACAGTGGATTGTTTACTCATGGAGAAAGAAAAGAAATCAGGACACAAATAGAAATCAATCAAGTAGCATAATTTCAGATTACAAATAAAGCATAAGTCATGGGATTGCAGTAGGGAATCAAGAGAGGATATTAGCATGGAATAGGGGAGGATATTATGCTATTTACTTCCTATACAATATAAGATATTATAAATAGGGAGTCTTTCTTAGTGTTGAGGAAGGCAGTTAGAATAAAATAAGGGCTAAGTTTAGCTGGGCAAGAACCATTTCTTGCTTGAGGATATTTTACATATCCTTGTTTCCTTTTTCAGTTTAATTTTCCATTGTTCTTTCCTCTACTGCTCTTTTCAGTTTAATTTTCCATTGTTCTTTCCTCTACTTCTCTTTTCAGTTTAATTTTGCATTGTTCTTTCGTTTTCAGTTTAATTTGCGTGTTGACTCATTAGAGAATAGTCAGGAGGAGATGCGTACAGATATGGAGGGAATGCGTACAAAGATGGAGGAGATGCGTTGTGAGATAAAGGGTCGTATGGACGGTGATGTGTATGGAAGATCATGGTTCGATACGAACCTAATCGAGCACTGCAGCAATTGAACTTAAATAGTATGGACGGTTACGGTTACGGTTACGATTCAGAACTGAAAAAAATAAAATAAAATAATTGTTGAATTTAGACTATTTTTAAATAAGAAATAAAATTATAAAAATAAATAAATAAGTTTTGATTGGCGGTTCAAAATAAAAAATTGGAACCGAACCGTACCAATTTATCAAAATAAGTGTTTGATCATTTTCACTATATATGGCTGTGGTTCAATTCCGGTTCACGGTTCAACAATTATTTAATTTTATTTCTTCGGTTCTGAATCGTAACCAGAACCTTTCATACTATTTCAGTATGATTGCTATAGTGTTTGGTTAGGTTCGAACCGAATCGTAATCATCCATACATATAAGTAATAATTTGTCGAAAAAGAAAAATAAATGAAATAATTATTCTTAAGGATATAAATGTCAATTTAACATTTCAGGGGGGAAAAATGCCACTTTAATAACACAGGGGAGAAAAGTGTTATATGCACATAACATAGGGGGAAAAAGTGTCATTTTCCCTCAATAAAATGATCTATAAATTATGAAATAAAATATTCATATAAATAAAAAAAATTTAAAGAACATTTAATAATATTTAGAAGAAGAGATTATGAAGTCTTTAGGAAGTTGGTTTCAGGAAGTTGGTTTGAGATGTGTGTATCTCCTTATTTCAAGTAGTCTTCCTGCAACAAATAATCAGATATTCAATAGTCCTAATATTACTATAAAATAAAACACATAAACTGTGAGGGATTTGAGGAAACAAAAAAAAAAAAAAAACATGATGTCCATAGATCACATGTCTTACCGGCGTGTTTGTTGCTTTAATCTGCAGTTCGCATAGGTTGGGTGATCTCTCAAGCAATTCCAAAGCAATGGTGATCTGCTTCCCCCGACCAAAGTCCAAGTTATACATCGTGATTACTTGCAGATTTCTTGCTGTTGGGAACGCAGGTGTGGCTACTGCAACATCATTAAACTTTAAAACAGTACAGGAAACAAAAATTAGCCATGAGATGATGAACAAAAATTAGCCAAAAGAAAAACTAAAAGCTCTGTTTGGTAAAATAGTTAGCTTTATCAGTCAATTTTGACTTATTTGAAAACTACTCAAAACAACTTTTTCAATTAGTTTTTTGAGAAAATAAATTATACCAAACAACTATAAGACAACAGCTAATTTACCAAACACCTTACTACCAAACAGAAAAATTTTTGCCCACAAAAAACAAAATTCCCTCGCGGCCAAACAGCAATCGAATTAGAATTAGGTTAAGTGGAGTGTCCACATCCCATGTCTTTGCCAACAATCTACCACCAATGAACCTATTGAACTCCTAGGCAAAATAAAAAGTGAATATCTTTGTGTACTTGCATTAAGATGAAGAGAAAGTAGATTCTCACCGATAACAAATAGCCTTCTATGCAAAGAGTCTTAATTGCTCTTAGATGAGGCGACAACCATCTCGGTTCAAACAGATTAAAAACATGAACCAAATCCAAACTTTTAAGTTTTGGAGCACTGATCTTAAAATTATTGATCCCAGCACAATAACGGAAAACGAGCTTCTCAAGATTAGATACAACTCCATTAATTTTATTCTTAAAATCAACATTACGGAAAACTAATGAAGTAACACCAGGAAATATGCAACCAGCATTTACCAGGCAATCAAAATCAAAATAGTTGAGTTTCAATTGCTTAATTGTTCGGCACGAGACAATACAAGATGGCAGGCTATACTTTTTTCCACTTATACTGATATTAAGCTCCTCAATGCCATTTCTTGACAGATAACGGCACCAACGATCTAAGTCAGACTGCTGCGGCTTAGTATCTTCTGGGCAGGAAATGTATAAAGTAAATTTCTTAACCGGACCAGCACGATACAAGAGAATGTCGTTTATGATGCTCACGAGGGCTACACGTTTATCACCTTCGCATTTTCTAAGACATTTCAAAAAGTGGGTATCGAACACAAGTCGTCCATGGCGCAACCAAACATCTTTCCAGTCAGTCGAGAGTAGAGCAGTTCTGGCAGCGTCTAAAGTGGGCAAACACTCTAAAATCTTTTCCTTTAAATCATCTGGAAGCTGACTTATCATATCCTTTCTTGCAACCGATGTGGTTTTGCTTCGACGATAACTAGCCATTGGATCCAAAACAACAACCCTAGCTTTCTTGTTCAAATTGAGCATATATATCGGATTCCTGTTTCCTATATTCTTAATTTCTTATGGGATATTGGATATATATGGGCAAATGGCCCGGGAGTTGGGATATCGTGATGCAGTAGGAAAGTAGTAGCGTTGATATACATCAGTGTATGCGTATTTCTCTCTGATTTGAAATTTATAACTCGACAGTTGTTATTACGATTTATAAATATGAATGTGTGGATAATTATTAACAATATGGTGTTAAAGGCCTCTTTCAAAAAAAAATATGGTGTTAAAGGCCTTGTGGTCAAGCGGCTTGAATTTGTGCTAAAACTTTGAGGATTTTATAAATATATAAATTGGGCAATGTGCTCTTCAAAAAAACATAATATCACTAGTTCGAATTATTACACATTATTGATCGAAAACATCTTTGTAGACGACATTGCTAATAGTAACATCTTTGTAGACGACATTGCTAATAGTAACATCTTTGTAGACGACATTGCTAATAGTAACATCTTTGTAGACGACATTGCTAATAGTAACATAATCTTGTACATCCTCTGGGTGACTCGGAAAGAAGCCATGATTAAATACCGACTTTTCAGCAATAACCCAACATGAGTTAGTGTTTGGCCCCTGACTTTTTTGTTGATAGTCAAGGCTTTGTTGATAGTCAAGGCATATGCGAGCATCAATGTGAATTGTTTACGCTGGAACTTGAAGGGCATTCTCATATCAGAAAGAGTGAGTGACATTCGGGGGATCGGATAATAACTTTAATTTCTTCATGTGTCCCATGCATTAACTATTCTTGCTTCGACAATGTGATTTGCCAATATTGTAAGATGAGACGCTTACCATTGCAAAGACCAAGAGAGTGGTCTATGTTCCGCAATAACATAACAGGTGCACCAACATTTAATGTTAATGAATGATTAGGAAGGACAGACAATCTCAAACTATTTAAGAATTCAGGAGTGTCTACTTCTGATAGATTTTCACTGTCTGATTTTCCTTACACAAAGAGTCACATCTTAAATATGCACATCCTTCTATAGTGTTCATATCACACATATACTGATTAATTTGATGAAACACATCTAAAGTCGGAGAGAGCATCGCTCAGCCTTCTAGGTGCGACTCATCAAGCATGCCATATCTTGCGCTTGAGAATGTGCTTTCCACTATAGTTGCTATGGGATCGAGTCCACACTTCAGCAAAAACTATGTCGAAATATCGATCTCAGACAAACCGTTGTATACAACTCCTGCAATTCCATCTCCAATGTTTGCAATCCATTTTGAAAACCAATGAACCGTCAGTCTATCTTCCTCTGAAGCTAAGCTCCGTAGTCTTAAGTTCTTTGTGAACCTCAATACCTTGCAATTCGTCCAGAGGTTGAAAGAATTAATAGTGGCTTCGACCACTACTAGTCTCGTTGCTTTTGGAATAACGAGATTAATCTGTCTAAAATCATCATCCAAAACTGTTGTCTTATGTATTCAAGTTTGTTTGGTTGCGAATTCTATCTATATTAGAATAGTATAATAGTTATTCATTGTATTATGGGCTTCAATTGACTGCGAAACACGATTACGCTGATGATGCAATTCTGATCTCTTTCCATTTTAATAAAATACAATGAATTGTTAAAATTTTTTTTAGTAATGAAAAAAGTTGTAAACACATAGTGGGAATAACAAAAGGCAAAATTCATGAACAGTGAAGTATAAATTACCATTCGTAACATCACCTAATGGTTGTCGTGACGAAGACATTGAACTTGATGACATATATGACATATTCAATGAACGTTTATTGGTGCAATTATTTATACCCGATGGAGGAAAATGACAAATTACATTTATCACTTTAAAAATAACTTAGAAATTAAAAGTAATTATAACAATAATAATTTAATTAAGTTATATACTTATATCAATATAACTTAAGGACTAAGTGTATTATTTTTCGTGAATCATATTATGCGTAGATCATGTATTGCATGTCATAAAATATTTTTTATTTAATAATATTTTTAATATAGCTATTCAATATATAAATAAATTTTTATATATAAATATTAAATTAAATATTAAAAAAGTTGAATTAAATTTTTGTTGACTAAAACCAACACATAATATGGAGTATTTTGTTTTAAAAATAGTCTTAATAAACTTAAATTAAGAGAGAGAAAAAAAGCAAGTTACTTTTACCCGATCTAATGATAATTAATGTAGAAATATTATTCGTATGGACATTTTAGTTGGTCATAACATAGTTGGTCATAAGAGTGAAGTTTTGGAAGAAAGACGAAGGATCCAGTCTTACCAACCACAGTGTGACAGAAAGACGAAGGATCCAGTCTTACCAACCACAGTGTGACAGCAACCTCTCAAAGTGAGCGGAGTCCAAATGCTCTACTAGGTTGGGACGTGGAAAAGCCCTTGAGGTTGGGGATTCGACCTTTTTAGGAAGAAATTAATGAAGAAATATTTACACATGCATTAATTAATATCTAGAGTTTGAGTAATAATTGATGCAGATTGGTTTTATTAATTATATTTTTTATTTTTCAATTATTATTGTTGTTGTTGTTATTATTATTATTATTATTTTTTTGAATACTACTAACTCTATTACAAGGCAGTATCTGTTCATAACTACTTTCTCAACCAATTGAAGCACAAGAGTCAGCATTGCCCCCACCCACCACCTCCCGTATAAAGGGTTTGATGCCACTGGACTACAAGGTCCTTGGCTTATTATTATTATTATTATTATTATTATTATTATTATTATTATTATTATTATTATTATTATTATTATTATTATTATTATTATTATTGTTATTGTTATTGTTATTGTTATTGTTATTGTTATTGTTATTGTTATTATTATTATTATTATTGGAACACGTTTAATAACTGTGGACGCAATGTGGCAAAAATAACAAAAGCGGACTAAAATTAGAATATGACCAATAAAAGTAGGACAAAAAAAGGCATTCACTCTGATTGTAATCTAGGATTAGATCTCTCTTGCACCTTAACAAGTGCATTGTCCTAAGCCCAAATTAATACAACCACTAGTCTTTTTCCATAGACTTTTGTTTTGGTTTTGTACCTCTATGAAGATTTCTTGCTCCTTTGTGTTGTTGCGTTGTGTTGGCTCTGAAATATTTTTCATTAATAATAATACATAAATGCTAAAAAAGAAATGTCAAAACTCATAAAGGAAAAATTAAAGTTGAAACACACAGTTGACATGCTTGTGAGCAATTAGGATAATATTAAGATATGTTAGAGACAAGATTTTGATATGAATGTGATTTTCAACATTTTTTTTTAATTTTTATAAAATAAGTGATGTAGGTTAGTTACTCCTTAATGAAGTCAATAGCGATACTATAAAACATTTATAATACTTCCTCTATTATCATTTTGTATAATGGGAGTTAATTTAATTTTTATAAATAAAATTTGTGCATATAAAAAATTCAGTGAAAGTCATATTGACAGGGAAAATTAAATTTATAAATCCCTAGCCGAACTCGTATCGCGCCCGGGGCGTAAAAAAAATTCGATACGACGTCGGCTAAATCTTCTAGCCGACTTGTTATCATAGGCCGAATGCTATTATGTGCAATACGACGTCGGCTAATCTTCTAGCCGACGTCGTATCGAGCTGTAGTATAATGTACACCCTTTAACGTCGGTTATTAGTAAATAACCGACGTTAAAGGGTTTTTATTTATTTTTAATTAATTAATGAACCTTTAACTTCGGGTATTTATTTAGCTGATGTTAAATACCCGACGTTGTATGTGATTTCTGTAGTAGTGTTAAGTACTATAGGAAACAATTGTAATTATTAAGTTTAATGTAGAACAACTTTTCATCAAATGAGGGTCCATAGCTCAGTGGTAGAGCATTTGACTGCAGATCAAGAGGTCACCGGTTCGAACCCGGTTGGGCCCTTTTCAAAAATTAATGTATTTCTTCTTCGTCTTAGGGAAAAGAGAATGTAAAAAACTTTGGCGTCGCCCGGACTCAAACCGGAAACCTTCAGTGTGTTAGACTAACGTGATAACCAACTACACCACGACACCTTCGTTTATGAAATTGTGATTTTATGTAAATATCTTATAATACAGATTCTAATAACACATTTCATGCTTCAAAACGTTAAAGTCGAAGATATTCTGATACACAATTCCTAACACCTTATGGGAAGATTTTGATGCCCCATTGTAAGATCTTTTTGCAAAGAATTTGAGGAAAAAAAACATGATTTGAGTACTTATTATTATATAAACCTTTTACAAAATATCGTGAGGAAATTTGAGGGGTGGAAATATTATTTCCTAAATTATGAAGATAAAGTGATGTGACATTTGAAAATACACAATAGGTATTCACTAGTTCAACAGAAACATAAGAAAGCTTCAATCTCCTTGATGTGCTTTGGCATGTGTTTACCCTCATTTATCTCCAATGCAATTTGGAATTCCAATTGGGAGCCAAAATGCATTGCACGATGAAATTGATTTGCATGTCATTAAACATTGTGGGCCTAAGGGTAAAGACTTCACCAAATATAACATCAACAAACTAATGCAGAAAACGGTGCAAATTACGATAAAATGTTCAAAGAATTGGAGAGGAGTGATCTTTGTGTTCTCAACCGTGGGTTGTGTTGAATATTTTACATTTTTTAATCTATTTATTATTGGTTTATTTTCATTTTATATGTCTAGCAATGGAGCATGGTGGAGGGGCGCCGTCCGAAGAAGGAATGAAGCAGAATGATGAGTTTGAAAAAAGAAAACAGTACAATTTGTTCTTAGTAATTGAGGTAGATTTAGGCAATTTTGTTCTCTGTTTATGCATTTGCTTTGATTTTTGTATTAACCTTAATTTCAACAGAAAATCAAGAGAGTTTCGTCCCAAGGAGAAAGGGGGAATAATATATTTCATTCTATACCATCCGGAATACACAATCTTTTGCAGATGTAATGGAAGTCTCTTCGATTTGTTTTCACTAATTCAGGTATTGTTATTATTCTTTTCCACTTTCTTTCATTGATTTTATGATGAGTCTAAAAGAAGATAACAATTTGTTCTTAGTATTTTAGGTATTAGTTATGTTTGAAATTTTTTCAATTTTATTCTCTATTTATGCATTTGCTTTGATTTCTTTATTAACTTTAATTTTGATACAACTTCTTCCCAGGGAGAAAGGGGGAAAATATCTCATCCTCTACCAGAGGTCAACCATTTGCCAATGAATTTTTCTCTAATGTGCTAGTCGAGCAAAATTCTCAATAAACATACATTAGGCGCACTTATGATAAGAAGTCTAATTAAATACCTAGATATTCTTGGTACATTGATAATAAATGATGTAAGTTTCTTTTTATTGATAAAATGTTTTATGTTTGACAGTAAATATGTTACTGGAGTATATTAGGAAAGTGAATCGATTATATTGCTATAGTTTCACTGTTTCAGTACAGAATGTTCAGTGTGTCCCCTTCTACTACAAGGTCTACTATTTATACTATGAGCGTAACGCCTCTTCTGGTGAGTGTAAAGGACTCCTCATAAGTGTGAGCCTACATTGAGTGCTATATAATATTAATGGGGAGTCGTTGGAGTAATTATCTTCTCTCTTCAATGTGTCGGTGTAACTACTATGTGACCATTTGACTTCCATGTGTCCGCCTACTTGCCTGTGGTTCTGGGTCGAGTACTTACCCAATTACCCTATCAATGTTATATTTTGTTTCTTTGTTCATGAATTTATTAAACAATAGGTATGACTTTGTAGTTGTTGGCTTTATTGTAGGTTCATTGGCAGCCTTATGGGTGCCTAGATGCCGGTTTTATACCACAGGCCTATGGAAGGCAGATGAAATATGCATTGTCAAGGACCTTGTTAATGTGCAATCTTTTAATACGAAATGTGTAAAATGTTAATACTAAATGTGCAAACCTTGAAAAGTCAAAAAATTATAAATTTTGGTATTCAAGATTGCATAGTAAAGTTGGTGATAATTACGAAAATACCACCGCGTTTTTTTTTTTTATTTGATCTAGTGTGTTCAATTTTTCAGATGTAAAGTTGAGATTGATTCTTAATTTTCTCCTAAAAATTTGTTCTCATATGATCCAATACTTATATATATTTCACGTATTGCACAAGTACGATATTAATATTTAGAGATTATGTTTGAAGTAGTAGAAATTTTAGAGTATAATAGAGTAGTAGTATAATTCTAATTTTTCCGTTTCCATTTTATTTTCTAGAGTTTATCATCTCATTGATTGGCCACTGCATTCATCATACCTGTAATTTAAGGTTACAAATTATAAAATCAAATAAAAGCAAGTTTGTTGTGTAAATGTTGAATTCATCAAGTTTTACATTTTCTATGCTTTTCTAAATTCTATGTAACGTACTTGTAAATTAAAGATGCTATTTTGAAACTTTTGGAGGTATATCATCACCGACACATAAAGTGTCATTACCAGTCTACTTTTTACGAATTAGAAATGACAGCTATATTTGGAGTTGTATGATTTGTGGCTCCGGTGTCCAGAAATCAAGTCTGAGAATTTGATGAGGCGTCAGCACCCAAACCATCCTGAAACACCAAATTAGCCTAAGGACCCGAAATCATTACAAATTTGACACTAATAATCAAAACGTCGGAAAAAAATTGGCTCATGTGTGACCGAAACCATCACAAATTTAACATTGAACATTAAAGCTATGTCTGCCACGCTACTGACCTCGATGTGGACTGCCACAGCTCCAACTGCCACTGCCTTGCTTCTTGTGTGACGTTGGTGGTGGTGCTGCACCTCTCTCCGCATGTTACCGGAATGTAGTTGCTCCGATCTCATCTTCCGGCCGGCCTCCTCAACCAATCGGTCATTTAATGCAATATGCGAGTTGTGTCCTAGAAGCCGATAGCCAACATACGCAACATATGTAGTCCGAGGCATGCACCTTAATAACGATGATGAACTGTTTGTCCGTTTCGGAAAATTAAAAAAGAGTTAATTACATTTTTTTTCCTAAATTTATAAGTAACAATCCACTTTCAATCTTTTTTTATCAGAGCATCCACTTTTGGTCTTAGTATTATTGTGACGTGACCATTTTTCAACAAAACAGTTTAAATGTCGTTAAATACAAAGACATTTCGATTTTCAATTATAATTTTTTTTTAAATAGACATAAAAAATATAATGGGTCAACTTACTTTTTATAAAAAAGATCTAAATGTCCTTGTATTTAAGAACATTTCAACATTTTTGTTGACGGATGACAAAAATAGTTATGTCACAATAATATTAGGACCAAATAAGGATGTTTTGATAAAAAAAATGACTAAAAGTGAAATGTCACATATAAACTAGGACAAAAATAGAATTAACTCATTAAAAAATAAAGGGGTACGGTGGAGAATGATAACTAAAAGATGGGTAATTAGTGATGTGGTGGATTATTAGGACATCATGCTTTGAATTTGATCATTGGAAAAGTAGTTTCCGGAGAGAATCAATTACAAATGTAAATCCTAGCTAATTGATATTAGATGAATCGAAAACTGTATTAATTGTATTAAATGAGATGATTCCAAAGTACAAATTATAGGGATATATAATGAGAGAATCACAGAAAAACTAGAATAGGGAGTCTGACTCAAATACATAGAGTGTTAATAGTATCTTTAGAAAAGTAAAAATTGTACTGGTATATATCTAATGGTTATCCTTTAAAGTTGAATGTAGTGGTGCACATGTTCTTTTTGGTTTGAGTAAATGCGGTATGCTTCGGAATACTTTGAAGTTTGAACTATCTATGAGTTGCTAAATAATCTGAACTAATACACATAGCACACATATATAGAGCCGTCAAGATGGACTTCGCCCACCGAGTTAGTCCATCCCACTCCTATTTAAGTAGGGGGTGGGTTTCGAAAATAGAAGTCCGCTAAAGAGCGGACTTTTTTGGCCATAGATAGTTGATATTTGACAACAATGGTATTACTAATGATGTTTTCTTGATTAAAAAAAAAAAAACTTAACAAAGTATATATATATATATAGGGTTGACTTCATAAGAGACAAGCTATTTAGGTGAGAAATGCGAACTAGTACGTGAGTGCACACAGTTTACTACGTGGATGCACACAGCCCGAAGTGTGTGCACTTAGCCTAATTTCAATGCAGTGCAAAAGTTTCAAAAAATGGAACCAAATTCGCATCAAGAAATTGTCAATAATATTGGGATATTGGGATCGATTAAAAATAAAAAAAAAAAGAAAAAAAAAAAGGAGGAGTTGGTGCAATGGGGGCCCGCCTAGCCCGCGGGGCGGTCCGGGCAAGCAAAACCTTGACCCGCTTAGGCTTGCATCCCGTCGGGCTTTGGCCCACAATTCTAGAACTGTAAGAACCGACTCCTCTCCCTTCAACACAACCCTTTTTTAACCCACAATTCAAACTGATAAAAATGGGGGAATGCGCCTTGAGCATTCCGGCAACATGTCTGGATCGACTGGCAGTCCAAAATTGCAACAACGAGGACAATCGAGGAAGATGCGACCGCGAAAGTTGCCGGCTTGCGTAGGGCAAACGATGACGGCGAAGTATGCTAGGCCGGACGACACGTGAACGAGTCTTGGGCAGACGATGGAGGATAGTACGACTGTCTTTGACGGCGGAGGATGATACGACTGACGACGACGTCGAGGACGGGCTACAGCGTACAGAGACTGTCAATAGAAGATAAAGCGTGCAAACCGGAAGTGTGCAACAAAACCCGTGGAATAATAAAATCAACACATAAAAAAACCCTTAAAATAAGGTGTGCATTAACTCCACAGATCTCCAAAATACCTCTGCTAAATATACTATCCTCAATTAATCGGTCAAAAAAAAGGGAATTTTATTAAGCAAAATCATTTAATATACACCATTGATCTCAACCTCTAGAAGGTACAAATTTGTCCACACTGACTCATATAAGAAGATGGACTCATTTGATCACTAGTCTAATATATATATATATATATATATATATATATATATATATATATAGAGAGAGAGAATATTAATCAAATGTGGCCGTGCTCTTAGGTGTGGCCGTGCGGTCACACACCACTCAATGTTACGAAATACACCACTCAATGTTAAGAAACACACCACAATGAAAATATACAAAAACACCATAAAACACACCACACACCCAAAATAATGCACCATAACTCCCATGTCCCTAATGGTGCATTTGCTAATACTGTGTGGTGTATATTTGCATACCTAGTGGTGTGTTTTTGGGTGATGCGTCCCTAACGATGCATATTTGTGTGGTGCATTTTCTAACACTGAGTGGTGTATATCTGTATACATAGTGGTGAGGCCGCACTGTTCACACCTAAGAGCACGGCCACACTTGAACATGACCCTATATATATATATATATATATATTTATTTATTTATTTATTTAGAAAAAAAATGTTCGGTCTTCGATGATTAGGTTCGGTTTTTAACAATTGAACCGTTCGGTTCTTCTAAAACTAGAACCGATCAGTTTTTCGGTTCGATTCGAGTAACCCGAACCGTTTTGCCACCCCTACCAACAGCATAATTGAATTACCTTATTGAATCTTAGAATAATGGTCAAATAGTTTATTCAATTACACAACGAATTGCAATTAGACCATCGAACTCAAAAAAATACAATTAGATCCCCCAAATAATACAAAGTAATGCAATTCATTCTAAAATGACATGTTACCCTGCGGAAGGCAACTAGGTTGCCTTCTCACCACCTTCTCACTGGAGAAGGCAGCCCACTAGATTTATGAAGGCGCTGCTTTTTAATTTTCTTTTTAAAAAAATATATATTAAATGATTATTTAATTTAAATTTATTAAAATAAAATTAAAACTTATTTTTAATCAGTATTCCTTAGATGACCTATTTGACCTTTATTCCTTAAATCTTCTCCACGAAAGTAAAAATTTTGTGGAAACAGCATTGTGTTGAAGTCACAAGAAACAACGGATTGAGTTGTGATAACCCACATCACCTAAAGTAGTAACTAGTAACAACAAGTATAATTAACAAAAGCAAATATATGAGCATTCTTGGAGTCTATGCTTGTTGATTACGAATACCTATGCTCAAAAACTTAGGAAACATTTCAACTTCAAACACTACAACCATTGCTTACATTTCTAAGTTGCACCCAAATTGAACCCCATAGAGATTCACCACACCATACTAGGTTTCTAAAAGGATAAAACCATGGGTATAAATCCAAATACTCCTCACCCTCATAGTAACTGGGTCAATAATTGCCCATGCAGACTATTTGCGCATTTGGAGATGCATGAGGGAAGCATTCCAACTTCCTTAGGATTTTGCTCATCTCAGGGTCATTCATATCCCAATGCTTCAGAATAACAACTCTCTCTAGTACAGGGGATTTCGAGAGCAGCATTTTCATAAAAAGCATTATGAGTGCGGATTCACGGAATGATTCAATCTTGATTGTGTTAAGCATCTTCAATTCCTAAATAACAAAGCAACCATCTGGATCCTCCAAAAGCCTAGCTAGAAGCAACTTCTTTGTCATCCCCCCAACTATTACTAAAGAAGAAATGAAAGAAGCACACAACTGTGAGGACATTTGAAAAAGAAAAAACAAAGAATAAAGCATGATATATTGCCAAATGCATGTATACTTAACCTCTCCTCCTCCACCTTAATTCCTAGTTCACATAGGTTGGGGCATTTTTGAAGCAATTGCATAGTAATGGTGAGCTGCCCACAACCAAAGCTTAATTTATACAACTTTATCACTTGTAGATTTATTGCAGTTAGAAACATAAATACATCCATATACTTGAAAAATAGAAATAAAGAAACAAAATTAACCAACACAATATCTTTAAAAAGCCAGAAGGTATAGAATTATATGCATCCATATATACATTTGCATAAAGTAGAATGAGTTATATTCTCACCCGCAACGAAGAGCCATATAACCAAAGAGTCTTAATGGCTTTCAAATGTTGTGCCAGCCATCTGGACTCAACCACACCTCCAATAGAATGAATAATATACAAGATTTCAAGTTTTGGAGGGCTGATGATCTCAAATTTATTGATCTCTCGACAAAGTTCGAAAGCCAACTTCTCAAGTTTAGGAATACTAATACTAGAGGCAATTCCATTAACACTGCGCTTAAATTTAACATTGAAGAAAGCTAATGGAGTGACATTGAAAAAATATACCACAGCATTTACAGGCAAATCAATTAAGAGAGCCTCAACTATCAGTTGCTTAATTGTCTTGCAAGAGAGTAAACAAAATGGTAGCTGATAATCTGGCCCTAGATAACTATATAAAGATAAGTTAAGTTCCTCCACACCATTTGTTGACAGAAAAAGACACCACCTATCAAAATCAGATTGCTGCCACGGCGAAGGATCATATGCAGTGTCTATCTCTAAGTAAATTTCTTAACCAGGCCCAGCACGGAAAAGAGGATATTATTGATTATGTTCACAAGGGTTCTACCTTCATCATCTTGCGAGTGTTGGAAACTTTGCACGAATTCGCAACCGAACGTAAGCCGCTCGTGCTGCAACCAAACATGATTCAGTGGCATATTGGGATCGATTAAAAAAAAAAAGAAAAAAAAAAAAGAAAAAGAAGAGGAGTTGGTGCAATGGGGGCCCGCCTAGCCCGCGGGGCGGTCCGGGCAAGCAAAACCCAGGCCCGCTTAGGCTTGCATCCCGTCGGGCTTTGGCCCGCCCCGCCCCGCCAGTTAGGAGGGGCATTTCAGTCTTTGGATCGATTTTTCGGTTTTAAATTTTTTTTAACTATTCGGTTTAACATTAGAGTTCAGTTCGGATTAAATTTGGTTCGGTTTAAGACCTCCGAATTTTAACATTTCTTAGGCGACAAGGCGGTCAAGAGGCGCCGCGACTTAACGGGACGTCGTAATAACTATGCATGAAATATCACATAACCCAAATCCAAAATCTAATATCTATGTATTAAATACCAACATAACAAATTAACAATTCAAACAAATTAAAATAAAAAATAAAAACTATAATTTTAATTCTAGAACTATAATTTTAATTCCAGTTTTATTGGAATGAACTTACAGACGAGGCATAGTCTATAAGAACCGACTCCTCTCCCTTCAACACAACCCTTTTTTAACCCACAATCCAAACTGATAAAAATGGGGTAATGCGCCTTGAGCATTCCGGCAACATGTCTGGATCGACTGGCAGTCCAAAATTGCAACAACGAGGACAATCGAGGAAGATGCGACCGCGAAAGTTGCCGGCTTGCGTAGGGCAAACGATGACGGCGAAGTATGCTAGGCCGAACGACACGTGAACGAGTCTTGGGTAGACGATGAGGGCGGAGGATAGTACGACTGTCTTTGACGGTGGAAGATGATATGACTGTAACCCCTCGTATTTTTTGATAAGTTTGAGGTTCGGAAAATAGGTCTTTAAGTTATGACATTCATGAAATGATCGCTCGATGCCTCGAAAGAATTATTATAAGTAAGGACAGTTAGTAATAAGCTGCGATCGTACGTACCGGTTACGAACCGAGAAAATTTTAAGGATATAGATTCAGTTTGAATTTTTCCTAGAATTGGGATTATTAAGTATCATACGATTAAGCCTGAATTTCTAGTTAGTTCGAAAGGAATTTCTAAATGGACTGTAAGGGATAAATTGTTACGGACTCTGTGCCTAAATTTAGCGGGATACCGAAAGATTCCCAAACTTGGTGATTTGCGACGGGAATATTTTTAGGATGATTTTGGTATTAGAATTTTCCCGAATTAAGTTATAATCCTCCGAACATTCATTTGATTTAAGCATAAACTGGCCAATTAGATTAATATCTTCATAAGGGATCCATGGGGTGATGACAAGTGGCAAAACCCAAATCTTAGTCTAGATTGAGCCATTTAATGTTGTGACATAAGGGGTATGGTGCTCTAGTACTTGTGACTTCCATTTCAAGCCAAACATTAATGATCATCTCTCTCATCTCATCATCCATTTTCGAAAACACACTAAGGTAGAAGAAGAAGAAAATTATTCAAGTCTTTCACTTGTGATTCTAGAGCTTCCACTCATTTTCCCAACTCAAGAGATCAAGTCTAGGTAAGACTTTAAGCTTTGATGGTTCAATCATCTCTAGAACTTAAGTGTTAATGTTTAATGCATGAAAATATTGTTGTTATGGTGACATTTTTAGGATTTTAAGGTGAATTGAGGAAAATCAACTACAAGGATTTTCTACGAAATTAGAAACCCGGTTGAGGTAAGGAATTCCCTTAAGTTGGAATTAGTCACTTGAATTTGGATAATTGATTTTGGTTGAAACATGGTGTTTTGGAGCTTTGGGAATATTTTTGTATACATGTTCATAGCTTGGATATGCTTGTATATGTTGTATTTATGTCCATATAGGCCTATACTTGTGAAAATAGTGAAAGGAAATCAGCTAGTCTCTGGCAGTGACTTTCGAAAATTATTGGGAAAAATTGGTAAGGTATTTTGATCCAAATTTTTTTGGGACATGTAGATCTATAAGTGTAGAACCTACATATAAAATTTCATAATGATCGGAGTAGTATAAGTATGGTTTTCGGAATTTTTCCCAAAACTGGACAGAGAGAAAAATATTTTGGACCAAGGGCAAAAAGGGAATTTTCTGTGTTTATTCGCGGACCAAAATGACCAAAACTTTTTATGGACATCAAGTACTATAAGTTGGGGTTCTACCATAAAAATTTCAAGTGAAAAAGAGTTCGGGAACTATTTTTACCGGCTCAATCTTTCGGACTGCGCCAAGCTGAAATTTTCTGAATTATGCTTAGTATGATTATGGATGTGTTAATGATAATTGTGAGGTAGTTAGTGAGTTAATGGTGATCAGGTGATGCTAAGGACGTGGATTAATGATGGAGATTAAATGATAATCTCATGATTTTTGGGTTATGGTTAGGCAATGACCTTAGCTATTAGAATTTATATATATTTGGATGTACGATATACTCAAGTTATGATCTAATGGTGTTGATCATAGTGGAAGTTGTTGAGGACGATAGTTAAGGATGTTGGTTGATTTTAAGTGTGAGATGGACATATGAAGTGTATCCAAAAATGTTTATGAAAACTTACGTTGAAAAACGTATGCTATTTTGATATAAAGGTTGTCAAAACCTTATTGTTTGAGAAAATGATGTTTGAAAATCCTTCAGGGGCTAAAGAGGTAGCCGATTTCAAATATTGGACTCATTGGTGAAATATGTCCAAAAGAAATGATTTAAGAAAGAAAAATTGAAGGAAGAATCACGTTTTCAAAACCGTAGTTTCTAAAGTAAGTGAGGAGGACCTTAATTGACCCACGGGTGGCTTAAAGTGCCATGGCCCAGTGGTCGTTATATTGTTAAGAGCGAAGTCTATTCGCCGTTATGTCGTCATGTTGGGATAAGGAGAGGTGCCCACGGGAAGGCTTGAGTGCCACGGCCCGGGGTTGGGATAAGGGAGGAACCTACGGGAGGGCTGGAGTGCCATGGCCCGAGGTTGTAGGCCTCACTCTTACTATATGAAACTAAGGAAGTTTTAAAGACGAGAAAAGAGTTATTTTGTAACGTCTTTGAGAAAGAAATGATTTTGTCTTACGAGACGAGTGGATGTTGTTTCACTAAATGTTTTCAAACCTTTGTCTACTTTTAAGTGACAAATGGATTTCCTTACTTAGCCGTCGTGCTAACTACACTTCATTGTGTCCTTTATTAGATGCAGATTAGTGTGGACTCCAGTAGCCCGATGAGCTCTAAACAAGATGGAAGTGGATATCGATGTTGTAAGTTTAGCCTGTGCACTTAGAGTGGAGTTTGTCAAGAGGTGATAGAATTCACTCTAGGTGTGGCGGTAGCACCCAGTTTTCTGTTGATAAGATGTAAGCTTCCGCTGATGTATTATTACGGATTTGTAATAAATGTAAGAGTTGAAAATTGGGGTGTTACAATGACTGACGACGACGTCGAGGACGGGCTACAGCGTACACAGACTGTCAATAGAAGATAAAGCGTGCAAACCGGAAGTGTGCAACAAAACCCGTGGAATAATAAAATCAACACATAAAAAAACCCTTAAAATACGGTGTGCATTAACTCCACAGATCTCCAAAATACCCCTGCTAAATATACTATCCTCAATTAATCGGTCAAAAAAAAGGGAATTTTATTAAGCAAAATCATT
>CP025650.1:15332844-15346490 GCA_003576665.1 Ipomoea trifida
AAAAGACACCACCTATCAAAATCATATTGCTGCGCCGACGGCGAAGGATCATATGCAGTGTTTATCTCTAGAGTAAATTTTCAGTGTTTATGGATTTTAAATCGCCTTGTAGAATCTTTTTAAATTTTCATAGAATTTTTTAAATTTTTATTAACTTTGTATGAGCCTATAAAAATTTATAGGATAAATATTTAAAATTGTCATTAAAATTTTTTGCACAATATTACCCCGGAGACTTGAACCCATAACTTTCCATTTGAAAAAATTACTTCATACCGCATTACCGCTTAACCTCAAAGTTTTTGGCAAGTCATTAAATCTTTAAATTTAATATACTCTTACAAACATTTCATAACTTCAAATCTATTAATACATTATTTATAATTTTCTTACATAACATTTACAATACATAATATATTTTATAAATCATAAATAAATTAATGCAGTGCAATAATAATAATAATAAATATTAGATGTCACGGAAATAAAGTGTATTATACATAATGCTTCCCTACACCCCTTAGAGAGAATAGAGCATTTGTTCTTTTTCATGGATCGGAGAGATCTTTATTCTATTGGAGTTTGTTTTGTTAGCAACCTTCTTGATAATTTTGTCTAAGTGTGGGGGTCTTGAGAATAAGTTTGTTGGTTGATTTGAAAAAAAAATTGAAAGAAATGGTGTTGGGAAAATTAAGAAAAAAGTGTTGAGAAAATGATGAAAAGAGAAAAAATGAAAAAAAAAAAGAGGGAGAATAATAAAAGTTTGAAATTACTTCTAGCTTAGATATACGAGGGAAGTTCAACAACTCCCTTGGAATTTTGAATGTCATAGTAGGGTTAATATGCTTAGAGTCCGGGACAATAACTTTTCATAGTACAGGGGATTTTGAGAGCAGTGCTTTCACAAAATGCGTTTTCAATATGGATCTATTAAATGACTCAATCTTGATTGTATTAAGCCTTTTCAAATCTTGATTGATAAAGCAAGAGTTCTTCATAAGTCTTGAAGTAACATCTTTGTCATCTTTCTCAATGGTGACTTGACTATAAATCAACAAGAATGAAAAACATGTTGGGGAAACAATGAATCATACCATTCTAGGCGTGTATGAGATACATACACTTTCCGATATGGTTTTAATCACGTACCCTATATAATCAACGTAGATAAAATTTGTTGACAAATCACCATGATTTGAGTACTCATTATTATATAAATCTTCCAGAAAACACTGTGAGGGATTTAAAAAAACATTATTTCCTAGATTACATGTCTTACCAGCATATATGTTTTCTACTTTAATCTCCAGTTCGCATAGGTTGAGGAATTTTTCAAACAGTAAAAGAAACAATAATTAGCCATGAGGAGAACTCAAACAAGCTAGAAGTTCGGAAAAAAAAAATCTTTGCCATAAAAGGTAAAATTTTCTCATTCCAAGCTCAATAGAATATGATGGTGGGGGTGTTAGAATAATTCTCTGATTTTATTCATTAAAGTAATTTCTATTCACATGTTCTAGATTAGTTCCTATTCTTTAGTAATGATCCTATTTTCTAGCTAATTTACTGTGCTTCTGTTATTTTATTCTAGCATATTTAAAGGCCTTTGATCAGTGAATAATATATTCAGATCATCTTCCACAGTTACTAATATCAGTACTACTCACCAAGTGTTTGAGAAAATACCTGAGAGACTTTCCTTATTCTTCTTTCTGTTCTTCTTTCTTGTGAATCCGTTTGCAACATTTGGTATCAGAGCCAAGTTCACTCACAGCTGCAGCAAGTGATCAATGGCCTCTGATGGATTCGTGCAACTTGCCATACCACGCTTCGATGGTCATTATGACCATTGGAGCATGTTAATGGAAAATTTTCTTAAGTCCAAAGAGTTTTGGGATGTGGTGGAGTCTGATGTAGCAGAACCCACAGCAGGGATGACATCAGAACAGAGAGCTGAGTTGAAGGCTTTGAAGTTGAAGGATCTTAGAGCCAAAAATTATCTTTTCCAGGCAATTGACAGATCAATTTTGGAGACAATTCTTTGCAAAGAAACCTCTAATTAGCAGATTTGGGATTCAATGAAAATTAAGTATCAAGGTTCAACAAAGGCGAAAAGGTAACTACTTCAGAGTCTTCGTTCTGAATTTGAAACACTCGGAATGAAAGAAGGAGAGTCGGTTACAGAATACATGGGAAGATTAATGACGGTAGTCAATCAGTTGAGGACCAATGGCGATAAAACAACAGATGTCACTGTTGTTGAGAAAATTCTACGATCCATGACATCAAAATATGATTTTGTGGTCTGTGCAATAGAGGAGGCAAATGACATTGATAAGATGACTCTGGATGAACTAGAAAGTTCATTACGGGTTCATGAGAAGAAGTTTATCAGACAAGCAAATGAGGGCGAGCAAGCCTTGAAAGCCACAACTGATGGAACCTTAAATAGATCAAATAGAGGTCGTGGTCGAGGACGATGTCGAGGTAGGGGAAATTCTCCCTATCAAAATCAAGAAATGCATAATTTTAACACTCAAGGAAGAGGACGAGGTCGTGGGAGGTCTCAATCAACCAATTACAGAGATAAATCTAATATAGAATGTTATAGGTGCCATAAGTTCGGGCATTACAAAAATGAATGCAGAACTTATATGCACAATAACAAAGGAGAAAATTCAAATTTTGCTGAGATGGAACAAGAGGAAGAAATTGCTCTATTATTAATGACTGATACAAAGGAGGACACTACAAAGAAGTATTTATCGTATCTTGATACCGGTTGCAGCAATCACATGTGTGGAGAAAAGTCACTTTTCTCAGACTTGGATGAGGCCTATCGTGATGCTGTGAAGTTTGGAAATAATTCTCATGTGGCCGTGATGGGTAAAGGACATATACATATCTCTGCTAGAGGTAATTTTAAAATTTCAGATGTCATTTATGTTCCTGAATTGAAGACTAACCTGTTGAGCATGGGGCAATTACAAAAAAAAGGTTTTGAAATTATTATCAAGGATGGAGCATGCAGAATTCAAAGTAAAAACTTGGGGACGATTGCAGAAGCAAAAATGACTCCAAACAGGTTGTTCCCTTTAAATCTCAAAAAAGTATGGACATTGTTTCTCAGTAGTAGTAAATGATGTGGCTTGGCTTTGGCATTTTCGTTATGGTCATTTAAATTTTGGTGGTCTAAAGACACTTCAAGAGAAGAGTATGGTAAAAGGTCTTCCAAATTTTGATAGTCCTTCAAATATTTGTGAAGATTGTGTTGTTAGCAAACAACACAGAGTTCCATTTCCAAAAAGTGGTTCTCAAAGAGCCAAAAAGCCACTTGATATTGTTCATTCTGATATTTGTGGGCCAATAAATTCAACATCCAATGGAGGGAAAAGGTACTTCATAACATTTATTAATGATTACAGTAGAAAAACTTGGGTTTATTTCTTGCAAGTTTAATCTGAAGCTTTTGCAGCATTTAAGAGCTTTAAAGCACTTGTAGAGAAAGAGAGTGGTAATGTAATTAAAGTGTTGCGTACAGACCGTGGAGGAGAGTATTGCTCAGATGAATTTGAAAATTTTTGTGAGTCGCATGGCATCAAAAAAAAAACGGCAGCTTATACACCTCAACAAAATGGTGTTAGTGAGAGGAAGAACCGCACTATCCTAGACATGGTTTTGACAAGGAGTGGTGTCCCTAGGAGTTTTTGGCCAGAGGTAGTTAATTGGAGTATACACATTTTGAATAGAAGTCCAACTTTTGCTGTTCAAAATGTGACACCAGAGCAAGCATGGAATGGAAGAAGGCCATCAGTTGATCACTTTAGAATCTTTGAATGCATTGCATATGCTCACATTCCAGATGAGAAAAGGAAAAAGTTAGATGACAAGGGAGAAAAGTGCATATTTCTTGGTGTTAGCAGTCACTCAAAAGCCTTCAAGCTATACAACCCATACACCAAGAAAATTGTGATAAGTCGAGATGTGGTATTTGATGAAAGGAAGTTTTGGAACTGGACAGCAAGTTTTAGTTGACTTGGGTGATGAGGTGGATAAAGAAGAAGCTGAAAGCGTGCAACCAGTACCAAATCAAGACATAACTGAACAGGGAAAAAACACTTCCTCTACACACGAAACAAATGATGGGAGACCTCAACGTAACAAAAAAAGACACCATAGATTATGAAGTTCCTGGGATTGATCAATCTGATGACGAGCTTTCATATTTTGCTTTATTTTCAAATTGTGATCCTGTAATGTTTGATGATGCTGTTGCAGATGCAAAATGAAGAAAAGCGATGGATGAAGAAATTGCTGCCATTAAAAGGAATAATACTTGGGAGTTGGTTGAGCTCCCAGAAGGAAAGAAGACTATAGGCGTGAAATGGGTTTACAAAACCAAACTAAAGGAAAACTACAAGGCACACCTAGTTGCTAAAGGATACAAGCAGGAGTTTGGTGTTGATTATCAAGAGGTGTTTGCTCCAGTAGCAAGGCATGACACTGTCAGATTGATGATCTCGTTGGCAGCACAAAACTCATGGCCCATCTTCCAACTTGACGTCAAGTCAGCCTTTCTACATGGAAACTTGGATGAAGAGGTATATATTGATCAACCTTCTGGTTATATTATGCCCGGTAATGAACATAAAGTTTACAAGTTAAAAAGAGCATTGTATGGGCTAAAACAAGCCCCAAGGGCTTGGTATAGAAGGATTGAATCCTATTTTCTGAAGGAAGGTTTTAAAAAATGTCCTTATGAGCACACATTATTCACAAAGTCTGAAGGAGGAAAAATTCTGATTATATGCTTGTATGTAGATGACTTAATTTACACTGGGAATGATCCGTCTATGTTTGATAAATTCAAGGAAAATATGATGGTTGAATTTGACATGTCTGATCTTGGATTGATGCACTATTATCTTGGCATAGAAGTAGTACAATCTGCTGCAGGTATTTTTATGTGTCAAAAGAAGTATGTTCAAGACATTTTGAAGAAGTTTAAAATGGAAAATTGCAATCCCACTAAGACCCCTATGGAAACCAATATGAAGCTAGTAAAGAATCCAGAAGGCAAATTCGCGGATAGCACCATTTATAAGCAAGTTGTGGGTAGTTTGATATACTTAACTGCAACACGTCCTGATATCATGCATGCAGTTAGTGTTATTAGCAGATTTATGGAGCATCCAAAGGAGGTTCATCTTATGGCAGCAAAAAGAATTCTTAGATATGTCCAAGGAACAAAAGAATATGGATTATTCTACAAAAGAGGAGAAAAAGATGCTTTGCTGGGGTTCACTGACAGTGATTATGCAGGTGATATTGATGACAGAAAGAGCACATCAGGCTACGTATTTCTCTTGGGAAATACAGCTATTTCATGGTCTTCTAAGAAGCAACCTATTGTCACTTTATCTACAACTGAGGCTGAGTTTGTTACAGCAACAAGTTGTGTTTGTCAGGCACTATGGTTGGGAAGGATACTTGAAGAATGTCATTTCAAAGAAGAAGGACCCTGTTCTACATGGAAGGTGCAAACATATTGATGTCAGAAGACACTTTATAAGGGACTTTGTTAAGGAAGGAGCTATTGAACTCTTATATTGCAGGAGTGAAGATCAAGTTGCTGACATCTTCACCAAAGCACTCAAGTCAACAACATTTGAGAAACAAAGAATGATGCTGGGAGTCTGTGATCTGAAGTCTATTGAAAATTAAACGGAGCATGTGAATGTTCAGTTTAGGGGAGGACATGTTAGAATAATTCTCTGATTTTATTCATTAAAGTAGTTTCTATTCACATGTTCTAGATTAGTTCCTATTCTTTAATAATGATCCTATTTTTTAGCTAATTTATTGTGCTTCTGTTATTTTATTCTAGCCTATTTAAAGGCCTTTGATCAGTGAATAATATATTCAAATCATCTTCCACAGTTACTAATATCAGTACTACTCACCAAGTGTTTGAGAAAATACCTGAGAGACTTTCCTTGTTTTTCTTTCTGTTCTTCTTTCTTGTGAATACCTTTGCAACAGGGGGAGGTAGTACATCATATGAACATAGTGGGGGAATATACCACATTAGGTGAAACTCTTAAGAACATTCCACTCCCACACTGTGGCTCTCCTCCGATCCCCTAAGAAACATACAATTCCAGACTCCAACACCAATTGAGTTGCCCACACATAATTGAGGTTCTCATGCGAGCATACATACTTGCATTAAGATGAGGAGAAAGTAAAGATTCTCACCCATAACAAATGGTGGCCTTCTAAGCAAAGAGTCTTAATTTCAATCAAATGAGGCAACAATCACCCATAACAAATGGCGGTCTTCTAAGCAAAGAGTCTTAATTTCTCTCAAATGAAGCAACAAGCATCTCCGTTCAAACGCATGAAAAACAAAAGCCAAATCAAAGCTTTTAAGTTTTGGAGTGCAGATCTTAAAATTATTGATCCCAACACAAAAACGGAAAAAAGTTAAAGCCTCCAATGTTATTTTGACAAAATTTCCTTTGAATTATAAATAAGCTAACATGACTCCGGAGTACAATTAAACTGGTCAAATAATTCAAAATAAGTTCATAAGCTTTGCTGATTACAAATACCTCAGTCTACAAGCCTAACACCATGGGTATCCATCCAGTCCTCACTCATACGTGCATATTCATTGCCAGTGCAAACAATTTGTGCATTTGGAGATGCACGAGGGAAGCATTCCAACTTCCTTTGAATTTTTCTCACCACCTCGGAGGCATTCCTACGCCAAGACTTAAAAATAACAACTCTCTCTAGCGTAGGAGATTTTGAGAGCAACATTTTCATAAAAAGCATTTCGAGTTCGGATTGATCACTGAATGCTTCAATCTTAATTGTGTTAAGCATTTGCATCTCTTGAATAAATAAGCAATCGCTTCCATCCTCCAAAAGCCTTGAATCAGCATCCTTCAGTTTGTTGTCATCCTCCCAATCTAACTATAACTCAAGAAGAAATGAAAAGCAAGCACAACTGTGAGGACATTTGAAAAAGCAAAACAAGAAGAATCATACATGATTGCCAAATATAAACTCTACCTCATCCGCCATAATATGCAATTCACATAGGTTGGGGCATTTTTGAAGCAATTGCATAGAAACGAGGAACTAATTCCAACAACCAAACTCTAATTCATATACCTTCAGAACTTGCAGATTTATTGCAGTTGGAAGCATAGATACATGCATACACTTGAAAAATAGGAATTAAGAAACAAAATTAGCAACCACAATAACTTTAACAAGCCAAAAGGTAAAGAATTATATCTATCCATCCAATTGCCAAGTAAAATGAGTTGGATTCTCACCGACAACGAAGAGCCACACAACCAAAGAGTCTTAATGGCTTTCAAATGCGGTGCCAACCATCTCGCATGAAACAAATCATAAATATAACTAATAACAGACAAGATTTCAAGCTTTGGAGAGCTGATCTCAAACTTATTGATCCCTTGACAATCCTCGAAAGCCAGCTTCTCAAGCTTAGGAATACTAATACTAGAGGCAATACCATTAACATTGCGGTGAAATACAACATTCAAGAAAGCTAATGAAGTGACATTGGAAAATATACCACAAGCATTTAAAGGCAAATTAATAAAGGAACCTTCGACTATCAGTTTCTTAACTGTCCTGCAAGAGAGTAAACAAAATGGCAGCTGATAATCTTGCCCTCGATCACTATATAAAGATAAGTTAAGTTCATCCACACCATTTCTTGACAGAAAAAGACACCACCTATCAAAATCAGATTGCTGCGGCGACGCCAAAGGATCTTTTTCAGTGTCTATCTCTAGAGTAAATTTCTTAACAGGCCCAGCACGAGTAAATAAGATATTATTGATTATGTTCACGAGGGTTCTACCGTCATCATCTTGGGACTGTTGGAAACTCTGCACAAATTCGCAATCGAACGTAAGCCGCTCATGTTGCAACCAAACATGATTCCAGTTCCTTGAGAGCAGAGCAGTTCTAGCGGCGTCTCGGGTGGGCAAATACTCCAAAATCCTGTCCTTCACCTCTACCGGCAGCTCACTTATTAAATCCCTACTTGCATCTGGTAGGGTTTTGAGTCGCCGACGTCGAGCCATTTAATTGAAAGGACAATGAGGCGTCACTCGGTATGATCACCTCTTCTGGTATTAGATCGGCCCCAATTCAGAAAGCCACGCGCAGAACAAATTCTTCTCTTACGAAATGCCGTTCAGCGGTGCCGGATTTGCCATATAAGCTATCCTCTCGCCAAAGTCCCGACTAATGTATTCTTTCGCCGGTTTGCTACGACCGCCACCAAAGTGAGAAGAAGAAGAAAGGGAGAAGAAGAACAGGAGAGGAAGAAAGGGGGAAGAAGAAGAAAAATTAAAAAGGGAAATAAAATAAATTTGAAAGGATCAAAATACCCTTCTAATTACAACACATTATTTTTTCGGTTAGAATTTCGGTAATATGTGGCCGGAAAATTGGACCGGATGACCAAATTTGATACTAATTAGAAAGTCCTACACCCAATTCGAAAAAAGCAATAGTCAAGAGTCAAGACCAAATGTGCTTCACCTATGAGAGTCAAGGGACCAAATTTGATATTTTCTCATCTTTTTAAATCTTCATAGCATATAATTTTTAAAATTTTTATTAACTTTGTATGAGTGTATAAAAATTCATAGGAGAAATATTTATAAATTTAAAAAAAATCATAGTAAAAAAATCTATAAAAGTCATTAAAACTTTAAATTAAACACACTCTTACAAATATTCCATAACTTTGATCTATTAATACATTATTTATAATTTTCTTACAGAACATTTATAACACATAATATATTTTTATAAATCATAAATAAATTCATTATAAGTTACTTATATAAAAGGTAATAAATACTACCAAAAAAAAAAAGATTGGTCAAGTAGGTGGGAATGTAGCACACATCACTCATATTATTATATAGTTAAACTAACTCTAGGGAATAGTTCGCACAACTATTAATTTCATGATGTCTAAATTGAAATGGCATGTAATAACAAGTCATTTACCAGTTCTTAGGCATCATTGCCTCAATTTGACATGTTAAAAGGTGTAATTGTACTTTTAAAAAATTTAGACCTTTAATTAACTTTGACAATTTTTTTATGTTTATATTATAAACGGATTGATTGTTATTTTTATGTTTTGGTTACTTTTTTCAATTAAATCGAAATGAATTTGAACTTTTGGAGGAACTTACTAGTGTGGCTCGAGCACAGAAAATGCCTTGCATTTTGAAGTTTAGTCAATTTAACAGGCTGGGTTTAGGATTGAAATGCAATTCATCAAGGTGTTACTTGGTTGCTTTCCAGGAATTGAGAAGGTTGTCATCGCTCGAGGTTGGATGCTTAAATCTAATTACGAGTTTAAAATTATGCAAGAACGTAACTTTTACGTTCCCGTCGTGTGACACCCCAAAATACTTTTATATCAAATTAAAACTCATATTTATTCAAGTTTCAAAATAAAGCTATGTATAATTTTTACTCCTACAATTATTTTGCATAATGAGCTTATAAATAAAATATTTTAAACTCTTTATTTCAAATGATTTATTACAAAATATTTATATAATTATTTATGGTTTTACAAGCCTTATTTAAAATATATATTTATTTGTCAAAATCTTTAACCAAAAGTCTATCTGAGACGAACATGTGAACCTGATAGCCAAGTTTTATTTCAAAATATGAACCTATCTTGATTCTACACTTATTACATTGCTATTTCATCTATATTTGACTCAACTTGGACCATAAAAATTCCAAACCAAGAGCTAAGCATAAATTCCCATTTTGCCCTTCATCTTATCGGTTCAAGACCTAGAGCTTTGTGCCCTAGGTATAAATAGACACTATTATGGTTGAAAAAATCGCCAGGCGCCCGGGGGGCGCCTAGCGCCTAGGTGCCGATTAATCGCCGCCTAAGTGCCCGTGTAATTTTTATTTTATTTTGTATTTTTTAAAAATTTGTTCAAAATTTTTTACTTTTTTTAAGACTCATAATTATAACTATTTAATACTTTACAAGTTAATACTAAAATAATAAATATTAACTTATAAAACATCTAGAGTTTGAACAATTTAGGATTATTTCGCTCAAACCGATGTCGTTTTGAGTGAAATAACTCATTTTATAAAAATGAACAATAGTTAATCGGCCAACTAGGCGGCCTAGTTGGTGCCTAAGAGGCCTAGGAGGTCAACGCCTAAGCGGCCTAGGCAGCGCTTAGGCGGCTTAGGCGGTGCTTAGGCGGCCGCCTAGCCGGTTGATCGCCTAGACCACCAATTATGATAATATGCTAGGCGGTCGGCAGCGCCTAGCGCCTAGGCGCCTATTCTATTCCATTAACTTGCCTCCCAATCCCTCCACACTCCAAACTCTTCACCATTCTTCTTCTCCAAGAGAACATCAAGCTAGCTAGGAGGCAAGGCATTGTAAGATCATCCATTCTCCTTCATCTCTACATTTTTCTTCTATTTCCACCTTCCTATTTCCCGATTCTATGTGTCTGTTTATATGTGTATATGTTGTTGTTGTGCTGGCTTGGAGTTTTGGGGTCTTAAGAAGTGGTGAAAGAGAAAATCTAACTTGGGGATTAGCAATGGAAGACTCTTGAGGAGTTGAGGTTGAGGCTAGCTTTGAGGTATAAACCATCAAAACCCAAAATCTATGTATTTTATTGTGATGCTCTGTAAATGTGAGTTGTTTGCACTGTTTTTGCTTGTTTGGTGCTTAGTAATGTTGTGATAAATGGTGTAAAGTGTTATGTTGTTGAACAAATGATGTTTGAATGCTATAATGATGTTGTTGGATGATTTCTCATTTGAGAAAATGGAGTTTTCTAATGAAATGTTGTAGCTGAGGGGGCTACTGCCTCAATATGTTGTTGAGCACGCAGGGCTGGCCACATGGCTGGAAGCCCTATCGGTCAGACCTGCGTGTTAATGGAAGGACTAGCCACAAGGCTGGAAACCCTATCGGCCAGACCTGCGCGTTAAGTGGCACGCGAGAGATGGCGGGGCTTTGAGCCTTGCCGTCTCATGCCATGGTGCATGGGCTTCGCGCAGCAAGCCTTGCCGCGTGGTCCGTGTAGCCATGGGCCCTAACGTGCAGGACTTCTTGTCCTACACATTTAGGTTCTAGTAATGTTGACATACTTTGCATACCCTAATAGTTTGGGTTTCAAAAATCACTCTGATCTACACCTAGAGTTCTAGTACATGAAGAGAATATGAGCTTTGAGAAATGCATAAGGGAAGCGCAACAATTTCCAATGAATTCTGCTTGCCGTATTAGCTTTCATATTCTCATATTTTTTAATAACGAGTCTCTCTAGGGTAGGGGATTTCAAGGGTAGCATTCTCATAAAAAAATGTTTTGCGTGTAGATTCACTAAATGCATCAATCTATATATATTGCGTTAAGCAGTTTTAGATAACAAGTCTCTCTAGGGTAGGGGAATTCAAGAGCAATATTCTCATAAAAAAATGTTTTACGTGTAAATCCACTAAATGAATCAATCTATATATTGCTAAGCATTTTCAGATATATTGCGTTAAAGCATTTTCAGATCTTGATTAATAATGTTACCATCTGGATTTCACATTAGTCTTAGCTTCAATAATGTCATGAGAAGGACATATTAATGATGTTTAGGAGCATTGAATCCCTTCACAATCATCCAAAACCAGCTTCTAAAGATTAGGAATACTGTAAACTAAATTCAACACCATAAAAAACTAATAAAGTGGCACCAGGAAATACACTAATAGCATTTATTGGAAAATATAATCAAGATTATCTATATGACTTGGTGAGGAAGTTCAAAGATTTGGGAAAGAGACCAGTGCTAGCTAATTTCAAAAAATATATTTCCACTATGGATAAGCTAAGCCATTGAATCTGGATTATAATCTTAAACATCTTCAAGCAAGAATCCTTCATAACTCTTGAAGCAGCACTTTTGTCATCTTTGTCAAACCACCTACCCAACTATAACTCAACAAGAATGAGAAACATGTTAGAGAAAACAAAGAATCAAAACACTCCAGGCGTGTATAAGATTAAGATGCACTATCCTACATATTTTTAATCACCTTATATAAGCAACTTAGATGAAACTTGTTAAAAAAAAATTACTCAGGTTGCAACGAGATAATTCAATAAGGGGAAGAAAAGTTATGAAAAATCTCAAAATTCTCTCAAACTAATATTGTAGATAGCAGCTCTCAAAATAAGTTAGTATGTAGCAGTAGTTCACGTAGCTTGGGGGATCTTTCAAGCAATTCCAAAGCAACAGTGATCTCCCTTGCTTGCAAGTAGCAAAGCAGCCACAAGATTACTTGCAGATTTATTGCAGTTTGGAACCTCACTAGTACTGTGGCTATATTTCAACATTTTCACACTCTTGTGAGAGATAATAATCACAATATCTTAAGGTGTGTAGGAGAATGGTTGCAAGTTCCTCTGATCTTGTCATTCAACTAAAAATAACCCCACTAAAATCAAGGTAATAAGAAGTGATAATATAATGGTATTGAGATTAATATGACTGAGTTCTGTGCAGAAAAAAGGCATTTTACATAAAAAATCATGTGTCAACACCCCACAGTAGAATGCAATTGCATAAAGAAAGCGTCAACATGTGTTAAACGTAGGTAGAGCTTTGAGATTCCAAGCAGCTCTCCCCTTGCAGTTTTAGGGTCATTGTGTTCTACATGCAACTTATTTGATAAATAGGTTACCTTCTCAAGTTATCGACCGGCAAACTCCTTTTGAGTGGTTATATGGTAAGCCTACCAATTATGATCATTTGAAGGTGTTTGGTTGTTTATGTTATGCATCCACACAGCCACAGTTAAAGACATAAAATGGCATCCTGCTAATGTAAAAGGAAATATTTTATATGATGGTTCAGTTTTCATATCTAGAGATGTACATTTTTATGAAGTGTTTCCCTTCAAAATTAAACAAATGATGCTAAGATTCCCTCAGATGATTATAATATAACCTGGGTGATATAGCTACTGATGGTCATTCCCACTTTAGGTGTTCCATTATCTGCACCTTCACTTGGTCATGACATCTCGTTGCCTGCAACTCAAAATGCAACAGCAGAGTGGTTTGCTAGATGAAACTCAAAATGAATCTCATAATATTCAGCCTAGAAGATCTACAAGACAAAGGTATATTCCTGTTAGATTACAATATTATTATTGTGATTCTGTGATACATGGCAGGTCTTCTTCACACTCTTTAGGGCCATAGAGTATTCGTCGCTGCCATCTCCTCTAATTCTGAGCCTAAGACATATAATGAAGCAGTCAAATTTTAGTGTTGGAAACATAAATGCAATGTAGGCTGAAATTCAAGCACTTCAGGGCAAGCATACCTGGACACTCACTGATTTACCTCCTGGCATGGGAAAACTCCAATAGGCTGCAAAATGGGTATATATGTAACACCCCAATTTTCACCTCTTGGATTTATTACAAAATCCTTAAAATATAATACATTGCGGAAGCGTCTAACCAGCAGAAAACTGGGTGTTACCGCCACGCTTAGGTATCTTTCCTATACC
>CP025650.1:15348497-15378420 GCA_003576665.1 Ipomoea trifida
ATTATCCTTGTAAATCAAGAAACAAGTACAATGCACATGCTTCATTAAATGCCCAATCAAGATCAAAATCTCATTCTAGGATTTAATGCCACATGTCAACACCTCATTCATCCCTTAAGAAGATATTAATTCAATTGATCAGTTTAAGCCTAAATCAGATGAATGTTCGGAGGATTATAACTTAATTCGGGAAAATTCTAATACCAAAATTATCGTAAAAATATTCCCGTCGCAAATCACCAATTCTGGGAATTTTCCGATAGTCCGTTAGATTTAGGTTCAGAGTCCGTAACAATTTATCCCTTACGATCCATTTAGAAATTCTCTTGAACCAATTAAAATTCAGGCCTAATCGTATGATACTCAATAATTCCAATCCTGAAAAATCCGAATTGAATCCACATCCTTAAAATTTTCTCGGTTCGTAACCGACACGTAGTTCGCAACTTATCGATAATTAATCCTTAAACGAAAAATTATTTCGAGCACCGAATAGTCTTCTCTTAAATGTCATAGCTTAATAATAAAAAAAAATTTATATTGCTATTTTCGAATCTTAACTTTGTCGTAAAAACCGAGGGGTTACAATATAAGATCAAACATAAATCAGATGGCTCAATAGAAAGGTATAAGGATACACTCAACAGTTGGTGTGGAGAGTGTTGAGGTGTTTGAAAGGTGCACCAAGGAAAAGCATCTTTTATCCCTCAAATATAATTCAGAACTCCATTTGCAAGCCTTTGCTGACTCCGATGGGGCAACCTGTTCTAAAACCAGGAAGTCTATTCCACGATTTTCTGTTTTACTTGGAAAATCTCTCATTTCCTGGAAAGCAAAGAAGTAGCCTACAGTTTCTCGTTATTCCTCTGATGCTGAATATAGGTACACAACGTCAACCGAAACTGACAAACTTTAGGAAATAAGGACAAATCCAGGCTTAAGAAAATCTGTGCCATGTTATTAAACACTGCCTTAAAAGCGTTTAATTTCCGGTGACGGTCCGGGACGCTCTCGACTAGCAACACAGATTATATTTATGTGCTCAGACAATAGAGGATAAGAAAGTGAGAGGAGAAGTTCTCAATTTCGTTGTCCTTCTCTTCAACCAAGGGGAAGCATTTTATAGTGTAGGATTAAACCACCAAGTCCATTGTGACCACATATTGGTGCCAAATAATTAGCTAGAAAAGTGGATCAAGTAGTGGACTAAAGCCACGTACCGAACATAGTAGAGATTTAGGAATTATAGGAAAGGAATAATTCAACTCTTTTGTCTTCTTGTGAATGTACTCCAACATATAGGTCTTTGCTCGGTGTGTGAACTACAATGGTTGTGGTTCATGAAACAGTTTTTTGCAAGTTACCCTTGACAAACCTGCAACAGTACAGTTTTTTGTGATAATAATTCAACGGTCGCCATTGCTAAAAACTGTGTTTCATGAAACACATTGAAATTGATTGTTTTCAAGGGTCTGATTATACTTTTTATTTTTCAGCATAAAAATCTTGAAGCTGTCGTACCGGCGTTTCCAACTGCACTAAATGTGCATTCTTCGTGCATCTCTGAAGGCACAAATTGTCTGCTTGGATTGCAGGTCTAGTTCTTAATGCAATTAGGTCTTGAAAAATCATACATGATTGCCAAATATAAACTCTACCTCATCAGCCATAATATGCAGTTCACATAGGTTGGGGCATTTTTGAAGCAATTGCATAGAAACGAGGAACTGATTCCAACAACCAAAATCTAATTCATATAGCTTCAGAACTGGCAGATTTATTGCAGTTGGAAGCATAGATACATGCATACACTTGAAAAATAGTAATTAAAAAAACAAAATTAGCGACCACAATAACTTTAACAAGCCAAAAGGTAAAGAATTATATCTATCCATCCATTTGCCAAGTAAAATGAGTTGGATTCTCACCGACAATGAAGAGCCACACAAGCAAAGAGTCTTAATGGCTTTCAAATGCGCTACCAACCATCTCGCATGAACCAAATCATAAATAGAACTAATAACAGACAAGATTTCAAGCTTTGGAGAGCTGAACTCAAACTTATTGATCCCTTGACAATCCTCGAAAGCCATCTTCTCAAGCTTAGGAATACTAATACTAGAGGCAATTCCATTAACACTGCTGTGAAATACAACATTCAAGAAAGCTAACGAAGTGACATTGGAAAATATACCACAAGCATTTACAGGCAAATCAATAAACGGACGATAGACTATCAGTTTCTTAATTTTCCTGCAAGAGAGTAAACAAAATGGCAGCTGATATTCTGGCTCTGTATGAGTATATAAAGATAAGTTAAGTTCCTCCACACCATTTCTTGACAGAAAAAGACACCACCTATCAATATCAGATTGCTGCGGGGACGACGTAGGATCATATGCAGTGTTTATCTCTAGAGTAAATTTCTTAACAGGCCCAGCACGAGAAAAAAGGATAGTGTTGATTATGTTCGCGGGGGTTCTACTGTACTCATGGAAACTTTGCACGAATTCGGAATTGAACGTAAGGCGCTCATGCTGCAACCAAACATGATTCCAGTGGCTTGGAACGTAAGCCACATCATTAATAAATAAGGCCACATCACTTCTAAACCCGTGACATGTCAACAGTTTACCGGAAAACCTACAAAAAATGCTAGGCCCAAAAAAAATTTAGTTTATGGCTCGAATAATCACTTATTGAAGACGATGGTGCGGGTTGAAAAATCGTGAATGGTTCATGGTGCGGGATGACACTTTAGCCTATTAATTATTCCCGTAAATAATTCAACATTTCGTTAGTATAAACTTTAATAACGGAATATTTCATTAACTTTTAACTTACCCATTAATTTCTATAAGAAAGGTCTTAGGATCGAACCATATCCTAGAGTTGACATAATTGTTAAATATATATATACTACGAATATGTTAGAGTAACCAATAAAGTTAGTGCTCTAACGGAAAAAAAAATATTGGTGGTAATTTTTACTTAAACGAATGATTCAAATTATTTTGTGATAATAATTCAACGGTCGCCATTGCTAAAAACTGTGTTTCATGAAATACATTGAAATTGATTGTTTTCAAGGGCCTGATTATACTTTTTATTTTTCAGCATAAAAATCTTGAAGCTGTTGCACCGGCATTTCCAACTGCACTAAATGTGCATTCCCCGTGCATCTCTGAAGGCACAAATTGTCTGCTTGGATTGCAGGTAGGTATGGTTCTTAATGCAATTAGGAGTTTAATGTTATGTGGGAGCTTCAATTTTTACTCATGCATCCACAATAACTTTAACAACCCAAAAGGTAAAGAATTATATCCATCCATTTGCCAAGTAAAATGAGTTGGATTCTCACCGACAACGAAGAGCCACACAACCAAAGAGTCTTAATGGCTTTCAAATGTGGTGCCAACCATCTCGCATGAACCAAATCATAAATAGAACTAATAACAGACAAGATTTCAAGCTTTGGAGAGCTGATCTCAAACTTATTGATCCCTTAACAATCCTCGAAAGCCAGTTTCTCAAGCTTAGGAATACTAATACTATAGGCAATTCCATTAACACTGCGGTGAAATACAACATCCAAGAAGCTAATGAAGTGACATTGGAAAATATACCACAAGCATTTACAGGCAAATCAATAAACGGACGATAGACTATCAGTTTCTTAATAGTCCTGCAAGAGAGTAAACAAAATGGCAGCTGATATTCTGGCTCTGTATAAGTATATAAAGATAAGTTAAGTTCCTCCACACCATTTCTTGACAGAAAAAGACACCACCTATCAATATCAGATTGCTGCGGTGACGGCATAGGATCATATGCAGTGTCTATCTCTAGAGTAAATTTTTTAACAGGCCTAGCATGGAAAAAAGGATAGTGTTGATTATGTTCAAGGGGGTTCTACTGGACTCATGGAAACTTTGCACGAATTCGGAATTGAACGTAAGGCGCTCATTTTGCAACCAAACATGATTCCAGTGCCTTGAGAGCAGAGTAGTTCTGGCAGCGTCTCGGGTGGGCAAATACTCCAAAATACTGTCCTTCACCTCTACCGGCAGCTCACTTATTAAATCCCTACTTGCATCCGGTAGGGTTTTGAGTTGCCGACATCGAGCCATTAAATTGAAAGAACAGTGAGGCGTCAGTCGAAATCAAAACCTAAAACCGATCTACTCTTCACCTCTGATGTTAGGTTTGGTTTGGGGCTTTGCGGGTTAGGAAAGCTGAAGGAAAACATAGCAGAGTAGCAGACGCCAGACGGTGGAGGTGAGTGGAAACCGGAGAGACCGAGCGAGCAGACGCCAGACGATGGAGGTGAGTGGAGACCGGAGAGACCGAGAGAGCAGACGCCAGACGGCGGAGGTGAGTGGAGACCGGAGAGACCGAGAGAGTAGGGGTTAAAACCCGATCTGATATAGAACGCAAGTGCGAAAAAGAGTTTTTCTCATTTTTGTCCAATTTTCTTAGCATTCCTATTTTTGTCACCATGGCCATTTGAGTCTTTAACCCAGAGAGTAGAGACCGACCATAATCAAGGCTAACAATTCGGGGTCCACCCACGTTCGTTCGCTCCGAGAGGCACAAGGGGAATTGTCACTTGTGGGAATTGAACCCGGGTTCTCCCAAAATTCCTCCCCACAAAGAGAGCTCACTTGCCACTTGAGCTACCCCACTGGGTTTTTAAGTTCATCATTTATATATGAGTTAATTCCATTTTTGGTCCTAGATTTATAGGTGGTAGTCCACTTTTAGTCCTTTTTTATTAAAACATCCACATTTGGTCCTAGTATTATTGTGGCATGACCATTTTTGGTTCTCCTTCAACAAATTCGTTAAAATGACGTTTAATACAAGGACATTTTGATTTTTTTTTTACAAAGTAAGTTGATCCGCTATATTTTTATTTTTACTTTTTTTGAAAAAAATTCCTATTTGAAGACCGAAATGTCATTGCATTTATGAGAATTTTAACGATTTTCTTGATAAATGACCAAAAATGGTCATTCCACAATAATACTAGGACCAAAATGGGGTGTTTTGAAAAAAAAAAGGGCTAAAAGTGAAATGACACCTATAAATCTAGGACCAAAAATGGAATTAACTCTTTATATATCTACATCTACATCTACCATCTTAAAGCCAATAAAGTCAGGACTCTAACGGAAAGAAAAAAAAATATTGGTGGTAATTTTTATTTAAACAAATGGTTTATATTATTTTGATTTTAATACTTTTTTATAATTTTCTTTCTTTACCATCTATTATATTAATTCTTCTCATAAATAATTCCACATTCCGTTAATATAAACTTTAATAACGGAATATTCCATTAACTTTTAACTTACTCATTAATTTCTATAAGAAAAGTATTAAGTTCGAACCATATCCTAGAATTGACATAATTGTTAAATATATACATATACTACGAATATGTTAGAGTAACCAATAAAGTTAAGGCTCTAATGGGAAGAAAAAAATGTTTGTGGTAAATTTTACTTAAACGAATGGTTCATATTATTTTTATTTTAGTAATTTTTTATGATTTTTCTTCTTTTACCCTCTATTATATTATTTTCTTTCCTTAAATAACCCTACATTCCGTTAGTATAAACTTTAATAACGGAATAACTTACCCATTAATTTCTATAAGAAAGGTCTTAGGTTCGAATCATATCCTAGAGTTGACATAATTGTTAAATATATACTACGAATATGCTAGAGTAGCCAATAAAGTTAGGGCTTTAACGGGAAGAAAAAATATTGGTGGTAATTTTTACTTAAACGAATGGTTCATATTATTTTGATTTTAGTACTTTTTTATGATTTTCCTTCTTTACCCTCTATTATATTACTTTCTTTCCTTAAATAACCCCACATTCCGTTAGTATAAACTTTAATAACGGAATAACTTACCCATTAATTTCTATAATAAAGGTCTTAGGTTCGAACCATATCCTAGAGTTGACACAATTGTTAAATATATACTACGAATATGTTAGAGTAGCCAATAAAGTTAGGGCTCTAACGGGAAGAAAAAAATATTGGTGGTAATTTTTACTTAAACGAATGGTTCATATTGTTTTGATTTTAGTAATTTTTTTATTATTTTCATTCTTTACCCTCTATTATATTATTTTCTTCCCTTAAATAACCCCACATTCCGTTAGTATAAACTTTAATAACGGAATAACTTACCCATTAATTTCTATAAAAAGGTCTTAGATTCGAACCATATCCTAATCAGAATTGACATAATTGTTAAATATATACTACGAATATGTTAGAGTATATTATTGAAAAATAATTAATCCACTCTATTACTTTTATTAAATTAATAGCTACAAAAAAAATAATGCATATTCATTTCTTTAATTTAGAATTCGATGTTTACAATGGCTTTATTCAAAAAAAAAATTAGTTTCATTATCAAAAGATTTAAAAAGAGGTATAATTTTATTAGTTATATTGTCTTTATTTTCTAAAATAAAAATTAATTATCAAAAATTTAAAAAGAGATATAATTTCATTAGTTATATTGTCTTTGTTTTCTACAATAAAAATTATCTATTATGAAAAAAATTAAAAAAAGAGATATAATTTCATTAGTTATGTTGTCTTTATTTTCTACAATGCAAATATTCTTCACCTTCAAATTTATTAATTAATTATATTCACTACATTATTCATTGTCTTAATTTTACATTATGTTGTAATTAAATACTCCATATCAAAGTTATAATACAAAATAATGTTATATATTTATTTACCAAGTATTCTATTAATAGCATACAAAACAATTTTAAAAATAAATATAATTTGAAGCCAATCATATTAATTATTTGGAGAGGATTTGTTGACAAACAAAACATTCAAATAGCTCAATAAATTGAAGCGGGAAACTACCCCATAATATTTTTTGAACTACATCACATTGTTCACTTTAAAGGTAAATCGTATTTCTCTATTAATATGATTTAAAATGTATAAATTTTTATTACTAAAAGTAGTATTTATTTATACTGTCGTTTTTAAACTAAGTATTTAGATTAACGTTTTTACAAAATTACAAATATTTATTTTAGTGACTATTATAATTGACCTATTATATATTATCTTGCATTCATATACTTTGAATTACCGATTTAAATAAACCAATTCAACATTCAATAACATATGCATGAACATCTCTTATATAATTTTGTATTGATATAATTTGAAGTACTTATTTAAAAAATAAGCATTGGGCGGGTACAAAGACATTTCAAACTTTTTTATTCAAAGTAAATTGAACTGCTCTATTTTTTATGTTTATTTTTTTGAAAATATCCATAATTGAATGTCGAAATGCCCTTGTATTAAACGATATTTAAACTGTTTTGTTAATAAATGACCAAAATAGTCATGCAATAATAATACTAGAGTAAATACCCAAAATGGTCCCTCGACTATAGCATAATTCACAAATTGGTCCTCGACTTATGATTTTAACCAATAACATCCATGACTTTCCAATTTTTACCCAATGTGGTCCTCCGTTAATAAGGGCGTCAACTCGCCGTGAAACACAATGGCAGTCACGTAATTTCACAGGCTTCCCTCTTCTCCTATGTTGTTATATGAAAGACATTAAAAAAGTAAAAGGGATCACAGAGAGAGAGAAGAACGAACCCAGAAAAAGAAAAAAGAGGGAAAAAATGGTGAAGACTCCTTCGGTTGACAAAAATGGAATCAAGAAAGGGTTGTGGAGTAAAGAAGAAGATGATAAACTAAAAACCTTCATTGAAAGCCATGGGATAAGAATTGGCGACAATTGCCTAAAATTGGCGGTGAGATTGAATGGACAATAATCCTTTAATTTTTGTGTTTCGTTTCATTACATTAAATTTCACGAAACTCTTCGAGTAATCTCGAATTCCATCATTAATATTTGTGTTTTAGTTTTCAAGTTTGTCGCGGTGCGGAAAGAGTTGCAGGCTGCGATGGATGAATTACCTGAGGCCCGGGGTTGAAGAAGGGGCCTTTAGCGTCCAAGAAGATGAGATTATTGTTAAACTACACAACAAGCTTGGGAACAAGTTCGTCCCTTTCCTATTTAATTTGGGAAAATTAAGGATGCTCTGAGTTGATCGAAGTAATCTTAAACTTCTCAAATGTGTTTTTTTAGGTGGTCTGCCATGGCTGAACTCCTGCCTGGAAGAAGCGACAACCAGATAAAAAACCACTGGCACACTCATCTCAAGAACAGAGCGAAACAAACCCAGAAACCAGAAGAATCAATGGAGGAGTTATTGCCGCCATATGCGGAAACCTCCGAATTTTCAGATTTCGAGTTCAATCGCCGCAGGATGACATTTTAACATTCTTAATCCTGACGAGGTTGCATTACCTCAAAACTCACAAACTCTCAATATTCTCTCCGAATTGAAGCCAAGTTTGCAATGCTCTGAACAATGAAGAACAATTAGGGTTTCTTCAACAGTTTATAATGACCGGGTTATGGGAGAAGAGGGAAGCCTGTGAAATTACGTGACTGCCCTTGTGTTTCACGGCGAGTTGACGCCCTTATTAACGAGGACCACATTGGGTAAAAATTGGAAAGTCATGGATGTTATTGGTTAAAATCATAAGTCGAGATATATTTCAAATTTTAAGAATTATAATGTATTTTAGGGCTTAAAAATTAATAATTATGAATTTTAAGAAATTTTTGTGTACTTTAGGAATTATTTATAATATATTTGGAATTTTAGAAATTATAATGTATTTTAGGGCTTATAAATTAATAATTTTTAAATTTATGAAATGAATGTTAATATACTTTGATATTTAGGAATTATTGTTAATGTTGTTGAAATTAATAATGTTTATTGTATTTTAGTATTTTAATAAATTGTAAATTATTTTGAGATTGTTTAGAATAGTATTTTCATAAAATAATATCAATTTAATATATTAATTTACAAATAATACTTGTAGGTAGTTAGTTAGATTCGAGATTTGTTTACAGACGTGGATAACTCTGTGGTGAGGTAAGATTTTTATTTATGCTTTGGCTTTATATATTGCATCCGGTGATTAGTCACACCGTGGCCTATGTTTATTTATGCTTTGGCTTTATATATTGCATCCGGTGATTAGCCACACCGTGGTCTATGTTTATTTATGCTTTGGCTTTATATTCTACATCCGGTGATTAGCCACACCGTGGTCTATGTTTATTTATGCTTTGTTTGTTATTATTATAGAATTTGTTGAATTAGTGTTAACTTAAGTTTAATTAGGATTAATATTATTTTAGATTGGCTTGTGATGGATAAAAGTTAGATGAATGTTTCTCGAATTAGTCAAGAATACGATGATGGAGTTAAAAATTTTGTTAACTTTGCAAAGAATAACCTTCCGGGCAGTAATGAAAGGCTCCTTTGTCCTTGTAAGAAGTGTTGTAATCAGAAAAGGTTATGTGTGAAAGACGTATATGATGATCTAATCTGTCATGGGATTAATCCATCTTATACAAATGGATATGGCATGGTGAAAGCAATGTGGCTACAACATCTAACATGTATGTTGACAACGAAGCAAATGAAGATGATGAGTCTGAAGATCAATTAGAGCAAATGTTTCGCGATGTTGGAGAGGAGTTCGCCGATCGGTCAAACGAGTTGGATGAATTATTGAAGGATTCAAAATTACCTTTATGGCCGGGTTGTAGTAAATATACCCGATTATCTGCTATATTAAAATTATTCAACTTGAAAGCTGGGAATGGGTGGAGTGACAAGAGCTTTACTGCGTTACTTGAGATATTAAAGGGAATGCTTCCAGATGATAATGAACTTCCAGATGAAGAAAGTCTCTCTAGGGCGTAATACTTTAGGAAAGAAGCCAGTTCAATTTGATGGAATGCATCCTCTTGGGCCAACCAGAGCGGAACTTTCAAGTTACGCGGCATTAGTGGCACGTATTAACGTTTCTATCACAATAAAGTCATGGGCGAATGTTCCAATGGATACTAAGGAGAATGTTTGGGAAGAAATTCTGGTAACCTTTTTTGATATTTAGATTTTTATTTACCAAATAAATTAATATAATTGCATTGGATACTAATATATAACTTTTTCTTGCAGAGTACTTATGATATTCCCAATACAGATGATATGAAGAAGCATTGGATACAATATGCGGGTCAACGGTGGAAAGATTTTAAAACAAAATTGACTAGCAAGTATATATTTGGCAATTTGTCACATATGAATCCATGTGATAAATACTCATTCCTTGATCCAGTGGTATGGAATGAGTTTGTGCAGCTTCATACAGGTCCAGAATATGAGGTATCATTATTCTACTATCAATTATTAGCTCAATTTGATAAGTTTGTTAATTATATTATGTATTGCTACTTAACGTTTTGTTTATATGTAGGCAAAAAGAAAAAAGCATCAAGAAATACAAGCTAAGAATATTCATCCACATAATTTATCTCGAGGAGGTTATAAAAGATTGGAAAAAATTATGATGGATGAGAAGATGAAAGAACAACAAGACATGGCAGATTCAGATCCATCACATACAATTACTCCCCCATCTCCTCCACGTAGCTAGACATGAAAAGTGGAAGAGAGCAAGAATGGACAAGTCTGGAAATATTCACAGTGAAGCGACTAGAGTGGTCGTAGAAAAAATGGTAAGTTATAATTTTCTTTTCTATGTTAATAGGTAATTTTATTTACACATATAATTATTAAATATTGTTTATAAATGCTAGGATTCTCTTGAGATGGAAGCTTCTCAAGGATCATTCGTTGCGTCAGGAAGACAAGATATACTATCTGTTGCGCTAGGTACTGATGAGCATCATGGCCGTGTTAGAGGCATGGGAAGAGGATATGGCATAAAAAGTGTATTTGGTAATGCAAAACGTACTCCTCGCACGCCTACAGAAGACGTTAAACGAATGGTTGACTCTGCTGTTACTGCTGTTGAAGCACGATTTGAAGAACGATTTGAAGCACGAGTTGAAGAACGATTAGAAGCACGAGTTCAAGAACGATTAGAAGCACGACTTCAAGAGCAATTACAAGCACGACTTCAAGAACAATTAGAAGCACAATTAGAAGCACGGATGGCTAAAATGATGCAACAATTCAGTACTATGCAGACTCCTCTTCATCAAGCTGCACAATCAAGGCAGGATGATGCCATATGTGAGCATGTTTCACCACAAAATGACAGTCATAAAGCTAGTTCCCCAGACCCTTTTGCTGATTTACCGACGGTAAGTAATTGTTTATAATTAATCTTATTATTATTATTCTTTATTAAAATATATTTTCCATGACTCTTCATTAATTAATGCAGTTAGGGGCATGATGCCAATTGTACTTGGAAGATCCCACTAGACGTCCAGTAGCATTTGGGATAGCCTACAGTGGTGGACAAGTTCATGGGGTTACACTAAATGTAGATCAAGTGAAGGTGAGCGTAGACAAAGTCATTGATCCACGTGCAAAGGTACCATTCCCCACCAGTGAAGTTCAGCTTGTAGGTTCTGCATTTCAACAGTTTATTATTTGGCCAAAGAAGCTGACAGAGTTATGTACTCAAGCTGATAAGGTATGTACGCTATAAATGTATTTGTATTTAAAATAGTATACAATTGACTTTTTTAAAAATAATAATTGTTATTTATATTAAAATGGACAGTTAAAAGGAAAGACCAAATCAACTTTTGAATCAGTTGTGAAATCTCATCATCATGCATTTACTTTAGCTGATCCGGATTCTCTGAGTAGAACATGCTTAAAGGCATACAAGATTGCTTGTAGTCTTGAACACAATGTGGTGACGCAAATGCCTCGTGGTGTTGTGGGTAAAATTGATTATGAATTACAACTTGAGAGTTTGGAAATTATGCGCTTATTGAATATGGATACCTTAGATATTTCTGTTATTCAGTTCTTTATAAGGTAATATGTTTTTAGTATTATTTGATCAAAATAGTTTTAATTTTATTTAACATAATTATTAGTAGTTTATATGATTGCTTTTGATTGTGAGCAGGGGTATTTATAAACAGTATGGCTTTCAATCACAAACCAAGTATGGATTTTTAGATCCAAGTTGGATTCAACCGAAACTAGTGACTAGAAATGAGAGGATACAGTATATAAGTGAAACCATGGGATATGGTGAGATGAAAGATTGCTATTTAGGCCCATATAATTTCGAGTAAGCATTTGATTATGTTTTAAAATACAATACCTTATATATAATATACTATAAACTAATAAAATTCTTATTTGTAGGGGGCATTGGATGTTGATGGCTATTTGTCCTAAATTATATGAAATCTATTGGTTTGATTCCACTGGTAATCCGCCACGTGATGATATTAAAGATATAGTTGAAACGTATGTAAATTTATAAATATAATTAATACTTATTATTAATATAGTGATGTCAAACATTTATGTATATTTTATGTCTTATATTAATAGGTCTTTGAAGGCAACAAGCATAATAGGTGGAAAGAAAGCAAGTCGTCAAGTAAAATGGATTACATGTTCGGTAAGTATATATATCTTATTGTTTTTTAATAATAAAATATTAATTATATTAATTATTTCAAATGTAGTGTGCCATACAAAGAGGAGGTACCGAATGCGGATATTATGTGATGAAATTCATTTTGGAAATCATTTCATTGGGAACATGCAAGGGAATGAATAAGGCAAGTACTTTAATAAAATATCTTTCGATCTCCTTCATATTTTTTAAAATACTAAGTTATTAATTCTTTTTATTCTCTTTTAAACTTTATAGCTTTTGGAGAGACAAGGAAGATTGCCATACAATCAAAAAGAAATTGATGAAGTTAGAGACATATGGTGCCAATATTTAGTTGATGAATGGATTGATAGATTACTTCTTTAGCTTGATGAATTGTGAGATTTATGTTAAATACTTGTTGTTTATTAGTGTTATTGAATTGTGAGATTTATGTTGAATATTCAATGTTTTATTAGTTATTGTAGTATACTTTATTAGTTTGATAAGTTGTGATGTTTATTAGCTTTGATTAATTGAGAACTTTATAGTTTGATCAATAGTGAATTATAAATGTTAATTTGTTACACAGGTTCTGAAACTTATGTATGAATTGGAAATATACTGTACAGGTTTTAGGTAGATTCGTAAAATAATTTTAATATTTAAAAAAAAAATTATAAACGACGTCGGTTATTTCATATTAATCGACGTCGTTTATTATTTTTTTTATTTTTTTTTAAATAAACGACGTCGGTTTTTTAATAAAACCGACGTCGTTTCATATTTTTTTATTTTTTTTTAAATAAACGACGTCGGTTTTTTTAAAAAAAAAAACCGACGTCGTTTCATATTTTTTTATTATTTTTTAAATAAACGACGTCGGTTTTGTTAAAAAACCGACGTCGTTTCTTATTTTTTTAATTTTTTTTAAATAAACGACGTCGGTTGTTCTAAAAAAGCGGCGTCGTTTCTTATTTTAAAAAATAAAAAAATACATACGGCGTCGGTTTTTACAATCGACGTCGTATCATTTATATACAACATCGGCCAGATCAACGTCGATTTTTAACCGACGTTAAAAGTGCTAAAAAACCGACGTTAAAGGTGTTTTCTGTAGTAGTGATTATTACATAGTAGTAATAACGGAATGATCAATTACTTTAATCGTAACCGAACAACATTCAGTAATAATAATACTCCATTTGTCCCATTTTACCTGTCCTATTTACTATTCATTGGTCAAACCAACTCTTCCTTCTTTGCTTATTTTCTTTAGTAATTTTTTATTATTTTTAAATTTAATTTTTTGTGTTTAATAGTACTTTTAATGTAGTTTCTATATATATAAATTTTATATATTAATGCTAAACTTAATAATATGAAAAATTGGATTAAAATTATTTCAATCAAGCCTCGTTAAACGAACTATAATAATTCTAATAATTATTATTATTAAATGTTACATAATATCATCATTATTACCATAAATGTTTTGAATAAACAAATTCAATAAGAATTTAAAAATATGATTCTTAAAATCATAATCGAAATTATTATGGTAAGATTGAAATGTACAACAATATACAATTGCCGTAAACATATGCATTTTCCAAAATTGTGATACAAAATCACACTCCATAATTATGACAAAATTTCAATGGATAGCCATAATAATCACACAATATTATAACAATTAGGAGATTTAAAATGAAAAAACAAATTGCTAAAACCGCAAGCATTTACAACATTTTTTTTTCTGAAAATGTTAAAAGTCAATAAAATTAAAATCCGAAAAACTTTAATGTTGAAAAATATAATAACCAATATTTTCAAATTTTATTAACTGGTATAAAAGTTATCTTTAAAGAGTCAACAGTTACCTCAACTGAAGCTCGAACCCACTCCCATTATCCATGTGAGAGTGTACTGAGTACCACAAGACCACAAAGTCTTTAATTTTCTAAATGCATGATTATCTACCTTTAACTGGAACTAAAAAAATGTTGGTGTAATAATCTGCTATATATAACATATTGTACTTTGTGTTCTTCTTATTGTGCAACCTCCAATTAAATTTCTAATATATCATAATCTTTTATAATTTTACCAAATTTTTCCGTTAAATATAACGGAAGTTTAACATTAAATTCTTTAGGCAATTTGTTTCTTTATTGCAATTTTCAAACAAATTGGCAATATTCTATAATACAATTCTGTATAGATTCCTAACTTAAAATTAGAATATTGAAGTCTTAATAAGATTCTATAAAACAATTTTGTATAGATTCCTAACTAAACCATTATTCTACCCAAAACAACAATATATAAACCCCTCCCATTCTCACCCAAAACTAAACCTAACATATTCTGCAACACACCATCTACTTGACACTCTATAGGTATGATTGTCAAAATATTATCATGCTAATTGTATTATTTGTATTTTTATTCATAATGATTACAGTTTTTTTTATACTCATTAATTAGTATAACATCAATATCGTTATATAAATATATCTATTGTATAATCTGTTCATCTATACTTGTATCCTTGTATGTAATGTTGTGGTTCTCAATATATTTTTCTATAATCTACACATTTTAGTTACTCCTAACTCCCTAATCTATGGTTTTTGAATTTATGTTGTGGTTCCTATTATATTTTTTCATAACATCCTTTATGAACATATTTTCCATGACAAAGAATATTAGTAATGACAAATGCAGCAAAGTTAATTGATATTGACACACAAACTGTGGGCTGGAGTTGTATAGTTCATGTCACCTTAAGAAAAATGAACCAAAAACTCTATTAGAACGCCTGAAAAAAAAGTATATGCTTATCGTACTTGATAATGACATTGAAATGTATGATATCACTTTACATACCAACAAATGGTACATTATCTCAAATGTCATTGTCAAACCTGTTCGGACGAACTATAAAGTACCTGATCACAAATACAATTACACATGGATTTTAAATGGTCGGACCGGTGTCCAAACAAGTGACAATGATGACACGCCATTTGCTCCCATGTAAGTGGTTTATTTGTTTCTATTTATTTTAGTTGCAATTTAGCTATTTACAATTTCGTTATGTTTTATTAAAATATATAAGCATCGAGATTATTTCTTTGATTTTTATTAATTTAGCATTTTTTTCTCTCTCATTATTGTATGACTACTTTAACGAATTAAGAAACACTAATTTAAAAATCATTGGGCATTGTTTTAATCGCGCAACACGCGTGTGATAACTAGTAACAATAATAAAGGTACATAGGCAATTTACAGCAGAAAATTCAATTACTATATTTATCACATTTAAAAAAGGTAATTCAAACCATGTATGTCAATTATACTCTAATTACCAAATCAATAATTATAATGAAGGTAATAAAAGAAAGAAATAAGGTTCAAATTAGCCATTGAACATAACTTCAAAGTGCAATTAAGCCACTGAAAGAAAAAAAAAGTGCAATTAAGCCACTGAACACTCCAAATGCATGCAATTTTACTTGTTGATAGCAGGTTATCTTACATTTTCATCAGGTTGCTGCTTACATAGATGGTAAGTTGGTATTTTAAAATATTTTTTTAATACTAAACTTTAAAAATAAAAATAAAATAAATAAATAATTTAAAAATTTAATTTAAAAAAAAAACAAACAAGCGCTTTGTATTTTTAATTTTTTTTAATTACTTTTGTTTTTTTTTAAACAAGGAAGTAGGCATTTAATTTTTTATTTTTTATTTTTAATGTTATTAAAAATATAAAAAAAAATTTAATACTAAACTTTAAAAACAAAAATAAAATAAAAAAAAAAATTAAACATTTATTTAAAAAAAAAAACAAACAAGTGCATTGTATTTTTAATTTTTTTAATTAATTTTTAAAAAAAAAAAAACAAGGAAGCAGGCATTTAATTTTTAATTTTTTTTATTTTAATGTTATTATTATTAAAAAATTATTTTAAAATGCCAATTCACTATCCACATAAGCAGGAAATCTGATGAAATGAAAGGTAACCTGCTATTTGGTGAAATTGCATGTATTTGGAGTGTTCAGTGGCCTAATTACACTTTTTTTTTCGTTCAGTGGCCTTATTGCACTTTCATATTACATTCAATGGCCAATTTGAACCTTATTCCTAAAAGAAATTGGCCCTAAGAGTTTATTACCTATTATAATTAGAATAATAAATCATAAAGAAAAGTAATAAAACACTTAGCTGGAAAATAGCTCAAAACCAATTCCTTTTGTTATTCTCACGCGTCTGTCCAGTAACAACCGAGCGACCCTATCGTCGCTTAAGCTTGAGAAGAAGCAGCCTGAAGGAACGCGCCTGTCGTCGTCGTCCTCACCACGACGCCACAATTGGTCGACGATCGATCGCGCCCAGCGAGTCGTTTGCCGTCGTCGCACCATCGTCACAAAAAGAAAAACGCTCGCCGACGTCCTTATAGAGAGGCGGAAGATGACCGGTGATTGGAGCACGGCTTCGTCGCCTGAAGGGTGAGCGGGAGCAGCGACGATTCACCGGGAAGCCCAGCCTCACTGTCCGCTATCCTCTCCCTTAGCTGTGTCGCCGGCAGTCTCGCCGCTCGCCATCCTCTCCCATAGTCGTGTCGCCGGCAGCCTCGCCGTCCGCCAGTGTCGTTGCCTTGAAAAAGGAGAGAAGCAACGATGACGCTACCGCCAGTAACCCAGCTTCGCCGTCATCCGCCGCCGTCCCTTCTGGTTGCATCGCCCGCGCTCCCCATGTCCAGCGTCCAACGGCGAACGCCGCCACAACCTACTTCCACCATCTCTAGCTTCGCCGCCGAACGGAGACCGTAACCAGTGAGCGAATCAGGTGATTTCTCTGGCAAACAAGCAATAAGGCAGTAGTTTTTTTTTTTAATTTTTATTTTTATTTTTTTATTAAATAGAACGCCAGTTGCCTTCTGATTTATATATATATTATGCAATTTATATATCTTTACCACATGCAATTTGAACAACTAGGCAGAGATTAAACATGCTCTTGATACCAAATGTTAGAATAAAATATACAAATATTAATACTTGTAATAATCTAACCTCATTGCGGACGCTAATAGGATCGTTTATCTCCAACCATAGTTGTTGTATTGCTTGAAACGTAGGTTTAGAGTGTTTTGTCTACCACTTTATCTCCTAATCAACTAGATGGTGTAGTTTCTGTGAACTGAACTAGGAGCAGTGGGAGGACCATGCATATATAGCCTAAGTGCCATCATTATAGGCTAAGTAACGGTTTCCGTTACTTCTGTTACAAACCACAAAAACATAATGACCATAAATGGTCTATTAAACTTGCACCACTAAATAGTGCCATAATGGAAAATGTTACATGTCTCTCTCCCGTTAATGTTGCTCACAAGCCAGCATTCATAGCTATCCTTGTTCCAAGCATTGGCTTTAGCGTTTGCCATAATGGCCTTCCACACCTTTTTGGCTTGTTTACCGTCTTTCAGAATGTGCTTGGAAGTTTCATCACACTCAGGACAAAGATCACATCTCCCATTACCAGTCATGTCTCTTCTCTTAAGCCTAGGAGGGAAGGAGTAATACTTATTGATCAACCTAGGAAACAAAATTTCATCCCCTCCTTACAAAAATTTATCAACTTCTAGCACAATCATTGATTACATTGCTACGGTTCATGGAGGTGTAACTAGGGGTGTAAATGAGTTGAGCGGCTCGCTCGCGAATCGCTCAGTCAAAGTACAGTTCGAGCTCGGTCAACTTTGATAAAGCATCTTCAAACTTGATTATTGATAAAGAAAGAATTCTTCATAAGTCTTGAAGCAACATCTTTGTCATCCCATCTACTCGATTATAAGTTTATAACTCAACAAGAATTAAAAGCATAGTAATGTACGGAAATAATCCTATGAAAAAGATTAATTTCCATAAAATACAAACACAAAAACAAAAGGCTAAGGATTAGTAAGAATCGAGTGAAACACTATTTCTTTAAAACCTTATTTGTTACCTGTCTAAGGTGATAGAAGCGTTGTAGCCTAGATTTTGCAGGATAAAATCAATGTTTGAGTACTCAAACAAGTGAGCCTGACGAACTAGAACAATGAATGAACACAAAATTTGAGGAGGTTGAGCAGAGTTTTGAGAGCAAAAACGCAGGATGTGTTTTTTTTTTTTTTATTTTTTAAAGACAAGTGAGCCCGATGAATTAGAACAAGGGATGAACACAAAAATTTAAGAAGGAGGTTGATCAGGTTTGAGAGTAAAAACACAAGATGTGTTTGTTTTAAAGAAAACAACCCCCGTTGGATTTTGATCACCAGGTTCAAAAATAACAAGTCTCTCTAACTCAAGAGATTTTAAGAGCAACATTTTCATAAAAAGCATTTTAATGGTGGATCCACCGAACAATTCAATCTTGATTGTTTTAAGCATTTTCATATCGTGATTAATAATGCAACAATCTAGATCCTTCAAATGTCTTGAATCAGCTCCTATGCCATAAGCTAAACTGCTCTGCAACTCAACAACAAATAAAAGAACATACAATTCACATAGACTAAGGGATGTATTCAATCACGACTTTTATAGATTTTTAAAGACTTTAATCAACTTTAAAAGTTTGGTGGTATTCAATTTAGACTTTTAAAAACTCTTTAAAAGTTTACCGGTATTGAATCCAGATTTTTCAAAACTCTTTAAAAGTATATTGGTATTATTGGTATTCGATTCAGACAACTCTTTAAAAGTATATTGGTATTCGATTCAGACTTTTATAGAGTTTTTAAAAGTCTACTGGTATTCAAAAAGTTATTAACTTTCATATATTCTATCATAATAGAATTTTTGTATACGTTTTCTTCATTAATATAAATAGATGAAATCCAGCCCTCTAACCCCAAACTTTTGAACATTCTCTACGGACTTTGTTTTCTTCTATTAAAACCAGACAAACTTTTTATTAATTTTATGACACGTTTAAACCTTTCATAAATACTCATATACTTTAGTACAAAAAATTATTCTTTTAATATTCAGTGAAAAAAAATTGTTACGATCACAAAAAAAAAATATAAAAAATAAAAAATAATAATAAATTGCTGCGATCGCAGCTGCTGTTCGCAGCAAAATTTGCTACGAACAGCAACAACAACATACATATTTTTTTTTGTTTGAACTAAATATTCAATTATGAATTATGACTTGGTGAGCCTCATACAAAATTCAATACATTTGAACTAAATATTCATACTTAAAAGTTAAAACTAAGGAAGTTCAAAGATTTGGGAAAGAGAGCAGTGCTAATTTCAAAAAATACAACTCCAAAATGGATCCACTAAGCCACTCAATCGTGGTTATTATCCTAATTAATCATCTTCAAATCCTGATTGATAAAGCAAGAATCCTGATAAAGCAAGAATCCTTCATAAGTCTTGATGCTGCATCTTTGTTAATCCACTTACTCGACTATAACTCAACCAGAATGAGAAACATGTTAGAAAAAACAAAGATTCAAAACACTCCAGGCATGTATGAGATGCACTTTCCTACATATTTTTAATCACTCTATATAAGCCTCTCGAGCTAATATGGTAGATATCAGCTCTCAAAATAAGTTATTAGTACCAATTCACGTAGCTTGGGGCATCTTTCAAGCAATTCCAAAGTACCAGCCATCTGCTTTTCACTACCAAAGCCTAAATCTATCAACCAATATTACTTGCATATTTTGCTGTTCGGAATGCCTGTGCGACTACTGCAACATCATCAAGCTTAAAAAAAGGAAACAAAAATTAGCCATGAGAAGAACTCTAACAAGCCCCAAGGCCGAAAAAAAAAAAAAAAACTTTGCTCACAAAAGACAAAATTTCCTCTCCTCAGACCCAATAGAATATGATAGTGGAGGGGTAAACCACAGTAACATAGTGGTCCAAGGTGGGAGAACCTGTGCTTGGTGCTCATAACATTAGTTTTGTAAAACTCCCACTAAAGAACATACAACTCCCACACTGTAGCTCTCCCTTTAACTCCCTCCAATCTACAGCACAAAAACATACATACAACTCCGCGACCATCTAACGCCTAATTGAGCTGCCCGCACATCAATTGAGGTGCTCGTGGATGGGCAGGCATATATACTTGCATTAAGACGAGGAGAAAGTAAAGATTATATCTCACCAATAACAAATGGCGGCCTTCAAATAAAAGAGCCTTAATTACTCTCAAATGAGGCGACAACCATATCTGTTCAAACACGACAAATCCCCCCACACTTTTAAGTTTTGGAGCACAGATTTTAAAATTATTGATCCCAACACAAAAGCAGAAAGAAAGCTTTCCAAGATAGATTAGAGACAACTCCATTATATTAATTCTACCCCCCTTAAACTCAACCTCATAGAAAACTAATGAATTGAAGTGACGCCCTGAAATATATATATACCCGAGTTTCAATTGCTTGCTTAAATGTTCGGCACGGGATTATACAAGACGACAACTTATATTGTTTTCCAGATATAGTGATATTAAGCTCTTCTACGCCATTTCTTGATAGATAAGGGCACCAACGATCTATGTCTGACTATTACGGCTTAGGAGCTTCCAATTCCGGGCAACAAATGCATAGAGTAAATTTCTTAACCTGAGCAGCACGGTGCAAGAGAATGTGGTTTATAATGTTGGGGAGCCCCACGGGTTTATCACCCTCGCGTTTTCTGAGACATTCCATGAAGTCGAAATGGAATAGAAGGCGTCCATCGCGCAACCAAACATGTTTCGAGTGAGTCGAGAGCAGAGCAACATGTTTCCCAGTGAGTCAAGAGCAGAGCAGTTCTGATCTGGCAGCGTCTCGAATGGGCAAACACTCGAGAGCAGAGCAACATGTGTCGAGAGCAGAGCAATTCTGATATGGCAGCGTCTCGAATGGGCAAACACTCGAGAGCAGAGCAACATGTTTCCAATGAGTCGAGAGCAGAGCAGTTCTGATCTGGCAGCATCTCGAATGGGCAAACACTTTTCCTTTACATCAGTCTGGAAGCTCACTTATTATATCCTTTCTTGCACCCATTATTGGATCCAAAACAACAAGCTTAACTGTACTATTAGCTTTCTAGTTCCAACTCATCATATATATGGGATCTAATCATGGATATGGCCAAAACAGGTGGATCCAAAACAATAGCCGTTTATGCGTATTTCTCTGTGATTTGAAATTCCCAACTGGTTTGTGATAGAATTGAATGTGTGGATAATTAAATAATTTTTGAAAATTACATTAAAGTAAGAATAGTTAATACATATATTGTTATAATTTTATAATTTGTGTACTTGGTGAGAGATTGAGAGCCCTCCGTGGGAGATTGGACATTTGATTGAGAAAGACAAATTGGGATGCTTCTGGTCTAGACATGCCTACGTGAGGAACCTCTCTTGCGGTCCTAGGGTATCCCCTCCAATTCGACCTGTCAATTATGATTGTCAATTATGATTGTGTTAAGGATCTTCGGATATGAAAAGGTGTGCACAGAGTAAATTTGATTTATGTGTAATAATTGGTAAACACTATATTAAACATTTTAATTTTACAAGTATTTGGTGGAATGTAGGCCAATTTTACACTGCAATTTATTTCAATCTTCTACAGTATCCAGGGCCAAGGGTATGAATGGTGATCAAGTCTTGGAGTCTTGGAGTCTACTGCTTATAGATTATTGGAGTCTACTGCTTATAGATCAGAAGTAACAGAAGTAAAAATATCAGAAAAACATTATATTCTTGGAGTCTACTGCTTATAGATTCAAAATACTTTACAACATAATAATTACTGAACAACATAGGAAACAAGGTGCATCCTTATCTTACAAGATTTCAACTTCCACCAATCCACCACAACCATTACTTACATTTCTAGGTTGCATCCAAACTGAACCCATGGAGCATCATCATACTAAATTCCTACAAGGTTAAAACCATAACTCCATAAGTAATCAAATAGTACGGAAACAAAGTCGTTGTGTTCCATGCAAACAATCTGGGCTTTCGGAGAGGCACGAGGAAAACACAACTCCCTTAGGCTTTTGACAGCTATAAAGGTATCAGTATCTAACATATTCCATAAGTAAAAGTCTCTCTAGTGCAGGGAGTTTTGAGAGCAACATTTCCACAAAAAGCTTTTCGGGTGTAGATCCACTAAATTAAACCTGGCAATCATGATTGTGTTAAGAATATTCAGATCCTGATTAATAATGCAACTGTTTGGATCCACCAAAAGTCTTGTACCTGTTGTTATATCATATAAACATAGCTATCACACAACAATAAATGAATAACACATACAACCATGAGGAAATTAATGACTGCCAGATATATAGTCCATAGGAAATAGATAGGGTCATCAAAATGGAAACACCATTGCATTGAAGCCATAAGAATTACTTGGTTAAGCATAAGCACCCACATCACACCATGTGAAGTAAGTTCCAAAAAAGGCTAAAATCATGGTTAAACTAACTAGTCCTTACACATAGACTTTGCCCTTGATGACAATTTGTGCCTTTGGAGATGCACGAGGGAAGCACAGCAACTCCCTTAGGATATTGATCACCATGTAGCCATTTTTTCTATAATAAGATTTCGTAATAACAACTCTCTCTAGTATAGGTGATTTTGAGAGCAACATTTTCACAAAAAGCATTTCAATTGTGCATCCACAAAACTGTTTAATCTTTATTGTTTTAAGCATTTTTAGATCCTAATTAATAATGCAACTGTCTGGATCCTTCAAAAGTCTTGAAGGAGCTCCTATATCATCATCTGAACATGTCTACAACAAATAAAATAAATAAATAGCATGTACAACCATGAGGAAATAAAGAAAACAAAAATCACTACTGCCAAATATATACTCTATATAGGTTTCACTTACTGCTTTAATGTCCAGTTCACATAGGTTGGGAGATTTTTGAAGCAACTGCAAAACACCCCGGAGCTGCTTTTCATTGGCAAAGTCAAAAGGATGCAGTTTGATTACTTGCAGATTTATTGCAGTTGGGAAAGAGGCTACTTCAACATCTTCTTCCCACTTATTACTAAAATAAAAATAAAAAAAATAAAATAAAAAAAAAAGAAAGAAGAAGAAGAAGAAGATAATATTAAAAGAACTGTAACAAACCAGAAGGAAAAGAATATTAAATTTGTCAATACTAGAAGGAAGAGAGATTCTCACCAACAAGAAGCTGGCATCCAGGCAAAGAACCTTAATGGCTTTCAAATGAAGTGCAATCCATCTGGATTCAACCCCATGACCAGTAATAGACAAGCTTTCAAGTTTTGGAGCGTTGATCTTAAAATTACTGATCCCTTGACAGTGATTGAAATCCAGCTTCTCAAGATTAGGAAGTGTAGACACAATTCCATTAGCATTATCATTAAAAACAACACAAAGAAAGCTAATGAACTGAAATAGGGAAAATTAGAAGGAGCATTTATTGGCAATCAAAAGCCAAACGGTCGAGTCTCAGCTGCTTGATTGTCGGGCACAAGACTATACAAAATGGCAGCTTATAATGACGTTCCAACTGAGCATCATGAGAGATTTTTAGTTCCTCAACGCCATTTAATGAGAGATTATACAAAATGTGTTTTGACTTAGAAACACAATTTATATTCTAGAAGTTCACAATTCTAATACTAAAAATATACAAGTTATATGTCGTTTAGGACCAGGGTCTACCTTGCAAGATGGACCCTGATCCATGATACAACAACTCAATTTCTTTTGCATGCGGAAATAAAATAGAAATAAAATCATTTTTCAAGGCCCACACAAGGATGCTTTCACATCTCATTTAGCTAGATCTTTTGCATGCGGCATATTTTGAGAGCAACATCTTCACAAAAAGTACATGATCCACTAAATGATTCAATCTTGATTGTGTTAAACATCTTCATATTCGGAAGACCCCTTACAAGTGTTGGAAGAACCAATTACACAGTTGTGGGCTCATATTAAAGATGCATGCTTGATTTGCTTGAAGGAGCTGAGGGACCAATTTGATTGTCACCTGGCCTTGTGAATGTGAAAACAATGAAGATATATTTAAACAAATAAAATAAGCATTGGTCATACAGTGGCAGAGCATATATACTTTTAATCAAATTACTACTTTTCTATGTTGCATACAAAGATTACAAACTGAACCTATGGATCGGAGATTCACCATAGTAAAGTCCTAAAAGGCTAATCCCTCTCTACCAGTGATATCCTTTTCAGATGATTATAACCTGGTGATAATTTAGTGTGATATAGCCACTGATGGTCATTCCACTTTAGGTGTTTCATTATCTGCACCTTCACTTACACCACAAAATTCAGCAACAGAGAGTGGTTTGCCAGATGACTCAAAAATGAATTTCATAATATTCAACCTAGAAGATCTACAAGACAAAGGTATATTCCTGTTAGATTAATACTGTGATTCTGTGATACATGACAAGTCTTCTTCACACTCTTTACCGCCACAGAGCATTCATCGCTGCATCTCCTCTAATTCTGAGCCAAAGACATATAATGATACCTTGGATCCTAAGTTCTTTAGTAAGCATCATTTTGTAGGCCGGGATTTTTGAATCTGCAAGCAAGCAGTAGAGTCAAATTCAAGAATGATCACTTTATTTTCAAATACATAGAAGCTGCTTCAAAACTTTTGGAGGATCTGGATGGTTACATCATTAATCAAGGCTAACACCATGGGTATCCATCCAGTCCTCACTCATACGTGCATAGTCATTGCTAGTGCAAACAATTTGTGTGTTTGGAGATGCACGAGGGAAGCATTCCAACTTCCCTTGGATTTTTCTCACCACCTCGGAGGCATTCTTACGCAAAGACTCCACAATAACAACTCTCTCTAGCCCAGGGGATTTTGAGAGCAGCGTTTTCACAAAAAGCATTTCGAGTGCGGATTGATCACTGAATGCTTCTATCTTAATTGTGTTAAGCATCTGCAGCTCTTGAATAAATAAGCAATCGTTTCGATCCTCCAAAAGCCTTGAAGCAGCTTCTTGGTCATCCTTCCTATGGAACTATAACTCAAGAAGAAATGAAAAACAAGCAGACCTGTGAGGACATTTGAAAAAGCAAAACAAGAAGAATCATACATGATTGCCAAATACATACTCTACCTCATCCGCCATAATCCATAGTTCACATAGGTTGGGGCATTTTTGAAGCAATTGCATAGAAACGATGAGCTGCTCCCGACAACCAAAATCTAATTCATATAGCTTCAGCACTCGCAGATTTATTGCAGTTGGAAACATAGATTCATGCATACACTAGAAAAATAGGAAATAAGAAACAAAATTAGCCACCACAAGAACTTTAACAAAACAGAAGGTAAAGAATTATATCTATCCATCCATTTGCCAAGTAAATGAGTTAGATTCTCACCAACAACGAATAGCCACACAACCAAAGAGTCCTAATGGCTTTCAAATGCGGTGCCAACCATCTCGAATCAAAGTCATCATCAATAGGACAAATAACAGAAAAGATTTCAAGCTTTGGAGGGCTGATCTTAAATTTATTGATCCCTCCACAATAGTCGAGAGCCAGCTTTTCAAGCTTAGGAATACTAATACTAGAGGCAATTCCATTAACATTGCGGTTAAATACAACATTGAAGAAAGCTAATGAAGTGACATTGGAAAATATACCACAATCATTTACAGGCAAATTAAAAAAGGGACCTTGGACTATCAGTTTCTTAATTGTCCTGCAAGAGAGTAAACAAAATGGCAGCTTATAATCTGGCTCTACATCACATAATAAAGATAAGTTAAGTTCCTCCACACCATTTCTTGACAGAAAAAGACACCACCTATCAATATCATATTGCTGCGGCAACGGAGAAGGATAACATTGAGCGTTTATCTCTAGAGTAAATTTCCTAACAGGTCCAGCACGGGAAAAGAGGATATTATTGATTATGTTGACGAGGGTTCTAGCTTCATCATCTTGTGACTGTTCGAAATTTTGCACGAATTCCTCATCCAATGCAAGCCGCCCATGCTGCAACCAAACATGATTCCAGTGCCTTGAGAGCAGAGCAGTTTTGGCGGCGTATCGGGTGGGCAAACACTCCAAAATTCTGTCCTTTACCTCTACCGGCAGCTCACTTATTAAATCCCTACTTGCATCCGGTAGGGTTTTGAGTTGCTGAGCCATTAAATTGAAAGAACAGTGAGGCATCACTCGAAATCAAAACCTAGAATCGTTCTGATGTTTGGTTTGGTTAGGAAATCCGAAGGGAAACGGAGCAGCCGCCGGTGGAGCTGAGTGGAGACTGGAGAGAGCGAGAGAGTAGAGGGCAGAGAGACGGCTGAATCGCAGGGCTTAAATCCATAAGCAAGCTTTTTGGGCCTTTTTTTTTTTAGTTTTAAGACAAGACATAATTGATATGATAGCAATAGAGGTCCAAACTACATTATTGAAACTACACAGAAATTAGTGCAATACATATTATTTGAAAAACATCCCCGAGGCCGTAGGTGCAAATTAAGTAGAAATTCCCAAGTCAAGTCCAGAAGGAAAACACCCAACAAGGAAAAACACCCTATTTCAGCAGGGTACATTCTTTTATGATCAGATCCCCTCCTCCCGTAAACTGGCCAGTAACTTCAAACATTTCTACATGACCATCCACCTTCATAGCTCGAAACTTGAGGGTATACTGCATACATCCCACAGCCGTAACATCCACCTCCTCACCCACAGGCACGCTCTCAAAATCATACAATTCTTCTGACTTATACTGTTCAAGAGCCAATTTACATATATCAATAATAATTTTGTACTCTTCAGGTTTTTCCTCTCTAATGATGTCAATTGATGTTTTATATTGGCTACAAGGCAAGGGACAGAATTTTGATTTCGATGGCTTGAAAGGTAAACTCGCCAGATAGTTCTTTGAAAATTCTATAAATTCCAGAACGGAGGGGTCGGATGAAGGATTGTCGGGTGGAGAAATCTCGGGTGGAACAAGGTGATAAAAGTCCGGTGGAAAAGAATCCATTGGAGAAAGGTCGGAAGAAGAGGATGAGGAGTCCGCCATGGCTAGGGCTTAAGATAAGGGCGTGCATAATAATTTGGTAAATACACGGTTAACTAATAGAACTGAAAGTTTTTGGTTAATTCTTTTTTATAAAATTATTTCAGTTTTATTTTTTTGAAGAGAAAATTATTTTAGTTCATCATTTATATATTGACTAGTTTTTTCTATCAGAGGCGCAAAAACATATGTTCAATAATTATATTTAAAAAATAACTAATAAATTCTTACTAATTAAAATCAAAATAAAAAAATTACTCCGTATTTATTATATTAATTCAATATATAATGTCTAAAAATATTATTCTCATTAAAAATATTTTTAAAAAAAAAGATATAATGATTGGATAGTCTCAATGTTCAAACGATTCACTAAAACAAAAAAATATTGGAAATCATTTTAAAAACAAAAAAGCCATCATATATGCTGATCTGTCGCAATCTGATTTGGATAAAGCCTCCCTAGCTATGAATAATCCTATTCGCAGATCTTTTAAACGAAGATACTAGGGATTGATTTTGGATCCCATTCAACACCTGAAGACAATCAGTTTCAACCTGGACATCATTTACATTAAGATCCATTAACTAGGGGTGTTCATTCGGTTAACCGAACCGATTTTGGATCCCATTCAACACCTGAAGACAAACAGTTTCAACCTGGACATCATCTACATTAAGATCCTTCAACTAGGGGTGCTCATTCGGTTAATCGAACCGAATTGACCGAAATTTTTAAATCTTTTCGAAATTTTTAAATCTTTAACCGTTAACCGAACCGAAATTTGTGTTACCGAATCAACCGAACCGAAATTTTTTTCGGTCGGTTAACCGATTAACCGAACTTTTTAAAAATAAAATTTAAAATCCTAAAAATAACACCTAAAATAATAAATTTAATTAAAATAAAATACATATTATAATAAATTCATAAAAAATTAAACAAAAATAATACCGCAACAACACTGTAAGTATAGGAATTAGGAATTTAGGGTATTAGTATTACACATAAGTATTTATATTTATTTATTTATATATATACTAAAAAATTCCAATTAACAGTTAGGTTAATTCGATTAACTGACCGTTTCGAACCGAATTAACGGTTGACCGAAGTTTTAAGATTTTTTTAACCATTAACTAACCGAACTTTTTCGGTTCGGTCGATTAACCAATTTTTTTCCATAATTTGCACACCCCTACCTTCAACTACTTTAAAGCTTCCCTGTATTCAATTGCTTCTGCTTCCCCAAGTTTGAAGAGCCCATGCCATGGTATTTTCTTAGCAGCAATAAAACAACCATTTGAGTCCCTTATAACATAGCCAAGCCCCATTTCTCAAGCTGACTATTATTGGGTATGGACTGGAGTTCCCCAGAATTAACCAAGTAAAACAACGTCCAGTTATGAAGAAAAATAATAGCCTCCTCAATGACTGCTTATAGATTCAAAATACTTTACAACATAATACTTACTGAACAACATAGGAAAAAAGGTGCAGCATCCTAATCTTACAAGATTTCAACTTCCACCACAACCAATGCTTACATTTCTAGTTGCATCAAAATTGAACCCATGGAGCTTCATCATACTAAATTCCTACATGCTTAAAACCATCTGTAATCAAATAGTAAGGACTCATCAGAGTCGTCGCATTCCATACAAACAATCTGGGCTTTTGGAGATGCACGAGGAAAACGCAACAACTCCCTTAGGCTTTTGACAACTTCAGAGGTATCAATATCATCATATTCCAGAATTAAAACTCTCTCTAGTGCAGGGGATTTCAAGAGCAGCATTTTCACAAAAAGCTTTTCAGGTGTAGATCCACAAAACCTATCAATCATGATTGTGTTAAGAATCTTCAGATCCTGTTTAACAATGCAACCATTTGGATCCTCCAAAAGTCTTGTAGCCATTGATATATCACATAAACATTGCTATCACACAACAAGAAATGAATAAGTGAATAACACATACAACCATGAGGAAATTAACAAGGAAAAGAAACAATCATGATTCCAAATATATATATAGTCCATAGGTTTCGTGTCTTACATAATCTGCTACCCCAATCTTCAGCTCACATAGGTTGGGGGAATGTTGAAGCAACTGCAAAACAAAGGCGAGCTGCTCTCCACATGAAAAACTTAAATCGTACATCTCAATCACTTGCAAATTTATTGCTGTTGGGAATGTCACTGTGGCTATTTCTGCATTTTTACACTTGAAAAAG
>CP025650.1:15383772-15403772 GCA_003576665.1 Ipomoea trifida
GGGGTTGTTTTGAAATCGGAAACAACTGTGTTCACCGGACGGTCCCTGCATAGGATAGGTAGGTGTTACCCTTTGAACCTTCCCTCGTGAAGATATATTTACTCTACTGGCTGTGCGGTAGAACGCGAATCCACTTTGACCCGACTCAAATCGGAAGTGGACCCCACATTTATTTGTACCACAAAATAGCCACTTAAATTGCCATTTTCATGCTATTTTCCAACACCATTCAATCTTAATTGTTTTAAGCATTTTCATATCCTGATTAATAATGCAACAATCTAGATTCTTCAAATGTCTTGAATCAGCTCCTATGCCATAAGCTAGCTAAACTGCTATGCAACTCAACAACAAATAAAAGAACATATTAAGGAAACGAAAATCATGGTTGCCAAATATATAAGCTTTCGTCTTACAAGACTTACCGCTCTTTTGTACAATTCATATAGGTTGGGAGATTTTTGAAGCAACTGCAGAACATTCATGAGCTGCTTTTCATTGGCAAACTTGAAAGAGCGCAGTTTGATTAATTACTTGCAGATTTATTGCAGTTGGGAAGGATGCTACTTCAACATCTCCCCAATACTTTAATAAAAACAAAAGATTATATGAGACTTGAAAAGAACTCTAACAAGCCAGCCAAAAATAATAATAATAATAACTGTCAATACTATAGTCCATATATGAAGGAAGAGATATTCTCACCAACAAGTTGGCATTCAAGCAAAGGACCTTAATTGCTTTCAAATGAAGTGCAAACCAGATAATAGACAAGCTTTCAAGTTTTTGGAGCATTCATCTTAAACTAGAATTGAAGTGAGACCAGGAAATATACTACAAGCATTTATTGGTAAATCATCAAGATCTAAACAGCAAATAATCAATTTCAGTCGCTAGGTACATCCACCCAAAACAACGAGTTGATCGAGCTTAATTAAGTTCTTGTGAATTGTTTCTTGATAGAAAATGACACCACTGATATAAATTTCTGTCACAACCTACAGCACGGTTCTGGAGAATATTATTATGTTCATTCGCAACGGCTGCCTCTTTATAACCATTGCACTTTGAGAGAAGTTGTTGTCAAACGCAAGCCATAATTATGGCTTGGTGAGCCCATGGTTAAAAAAAATCACTAGGTGTCTGTGTATTTTTTATTTTTAAAATTTTTTTTAAAGACTTTGATTATTATAAATTATTTAATACTTTAATAGTTAATGATACCCAACATCGTAGTTGTGCGCATAGATGGCGTGATTTTGGAAGGTAATATTTTTTTTTCTCTTTTTAAAAAATTATCTCTCATTATTAGATTTCAATGAGAGCCAAACAAACACCAAGAATGAAATCAAGTTCATCAAGGTACCTAACATATATAAAATCCATATAGAAATCTAGATATTTGAGTTCTAAATATTAGACACATTATAATAAATTTTTGAACAAAAATGGAAGGACTTTTTTCCTCAACTGGAATTAAGGATTCCTCCTTCATTTCAATCATGTGTCATTTGTTGTGCATCAATGGAAGTTATTCAAGCATATCTCACCTGGAGACAAAATGAGTGTAAGCTAGTGACTAATTTCAATTGAGTGTTATAACAAGCATACTACTACCTTATTTTAATATTTTATAGAGGCCTTCTATTTTTTTTATTTATTTATTTTGCAGGCCATATAAAAAATCTGTATGCTACTTAGTTTTGGGAGCTGGTAAAATGTGGAAAGCATGAAATAGAAGCCAAATTGATTCTGAAGGTGATGGCAGTTTAGTTTGTTATACTTAATACATCGCTCCAGCACGGTTCAAAAATCTGAAAATGCTATTGTAATATGCATATGCATATCCAATATGGATCTGCTAAACGACCCAATCTCGAATATAGTCTTAAGCATCTTCAAATCTTGATTGATTCTTGAAGCAGCATCTTTGTCATTTTTGTCAATCCACCTACTCGACTATAACTCAACAAGAATGATGAAAAACATGTTAGGGAAAATAAAGAATCAAATCACTCCATGAGTGTATGAGATACACTTTTCTACATATTTTTAATCACCCTATATAAACAACCAAGATAAAAGTTGTTGACAAATTACTCGTATTGCGACGAGATCATTCAACATGGGGAATAAAAATTATGAAAAATTTCAAAATTCTCTCTAGCTCGATACCCATCCAACTTTCAAAATAAGCAATAATGGTGAGTAAATGGAGATTCTGTTACCCTATTCCTAATAAGACTTTATGCAATGGGAAGATTATGATGCCCCATTGCAAGATATTTCGGGGGGAATTTGAGGGGAAAAAACACATGATATGACTAATTGACTACTCATTACTATATAAATCTTCCACCCTTTCAAAAAAAAAAAAATTTCCACAAAACACATACAATCGTGAGCGAATTTCCGTAGATTACATGTCTTACCGGCATGTTTTCTGCTTTAATCTCCAGTTCGAATAGGTTGCAGTCCTTATACCGTGGACCATGGTCCACAATGCATTGTGGACCATGAGTCATGGCTGATACTGCAGTTGTGTTGAACTGATACTGCAGTTGTGTTGAACGGATACTGCAGTTGTGTTGAACGGATACTGCAGTTGTGTTGAAAGGAAACTACAGTTGCGCGGAACAGAGGCCATTTCATCCGTGCGCGGAACAAAGGCCATTTCATCCGTGCGCGGAACAGAGGCCATTTCATCCGTCTGTAAATGCAGTTGTGTTGAACTGATACTGCAGTTGTGTTGAACAGATACTGCAGTTGTGTTGAATAGATACTGCAGTTGTGTTGAATAGATACTGCAGTTGTGTATTGAATAGATACTGCAGTTGTGTTGAACGATGAACGACCTCTGTTCCGCGTAACTGCAGTTTCGACCTGTGTTCCGCGTAACTGTAGTTTCCTTTCAACACAACTGCAATATCTTTTCAACACAACTGCAGTATCCATTTAACATAACTGCAGTATCAATCATGACCACGATCCACAATGCATTGTGGACCATGGTCCACCATATAATTTGCGAATAGGTTGGGGGATCTTTCAAGCAATTTCAAAGCAACAGTGATCTGACCAAAGTCTGTATCTGATTAATCCATCTCCCATATTACTTGCAGATTTGCTGTTGGGAATGCCTGTGCCACTACTGCAACATCGTCAAGCTTAAAAACAGTAAAGGAAACAAAAATTAGCCATGAGAAGAACTCTAATATAATTTAACAAGCCAGAAAGCCAAAAAAAAAATATATAATAATAATCCTTGCCCACATAAAAGCGAAATTACCCAATAGGATAAGATAGTGAATCGGTAAACCACACTAACATACATAGTGGTCTGAGGTGAGCCAAGCACCTTGTGCTCAATTGGCATGTAGTGGCCACCCTCAGATGGGAGGTCATGAGTTCGAGTCTAAGTGGAGGAGATGAACAGATACTACAATGTAATTGAGGTGCTCGTGCAGGCATTTGGAGCACATATCTTAAACTTTTTTATCCCAACACAAAAACGGAAAGAAAGCTTCTCAAGATTAAAGACAACTTCAATAATTCTACTCTTAAACTCAACCTCATAGAAAACTAATGAAGTGACGCCAGGAAATATACAACCATCAGCATTTACCGAGCAACCAAAATAAAAATTGAAACCCCCGAGTTTCAATTATTGCTTTAATTGTTGGGCACGAGATTATACCAGACGGCAACTTATATTGTTTTCCAAATATAGTGATATTAAGCTCCTCAACTCCATTTCTTGATAGATAAAGGCACCAACGATCTATGTCGGATTGCTGCGGCATAGGACCTTCCAATTCCGGGCAAGAAATGCACAGACTAAATTTCTTAACCGGAACAACACGGTGCAAGAGAATGTTGTTTATGATGCTCATGAGCGCTATGCGTTTATCACCTTGCCATTTTCTAAGACATTCAAAGAAGTCCATATCGAACACAAGCCGTCCATGGTGCAACCAAACATGTTTCCAGTGAGTGGAGAGCTGGCAGCGTCTCGAGTGGGCAAACACTCTAAAATCTTGTCCTTTACATCGTATGGAAGCTCACTTATTATATCCATTGGATCCAAAACAACAGCCTTAATTAGCAGCTTTCTAGTACAGTTCCAATTCAGCATATATATGGGATAATTCCTATTTCATATATTCCATCTTATTGGATCTGATCTTGTATATGGCCATATGGGGAGTTCCATATAGCATTGAAATACATCCGTGTATGCGTATTTCTCTCTGATTTGAAATTTCCAATGGCCTATATAGCATTGTAATGAAGGTGTGGATACTTAACAATATAATGGCTTATTGATAAAAAAAAAAAAAAAAGAAGTTATATATGTTTGTGACAAATATATCAATATTAAATTTTTATAATGTGTGGCAATTACATTAAACTGGCTTGTGAAAATGAGTGCTCAATGTGTTTGTACAACTCAAATCCACATAAGCACCCGGAGGTCATTTGTTAACCACATCAATAACACTTATGAAGAGAATAATAGGGTTCAATAACTTATGAATAATTACTAACACTCTGTATAAAGTAAGAGTGTAAGACCAAGAAAATATAAATAAAATCATTTTTCAAGGCCACACAAGGAAGCTTTCGCATCTCGTTTAGCTCCATCTTTTGCATGCCGGAGATTTTGAGAGCAAAAGTACTTCAGGTGTTTGATCCACGAAATGATTCAATCTTAATTGTGTTAAGCAATTTCAGATTCAGAAGACCCCTTACAAGTGTTGTGGGCTCATACAATGGCAGAATGTGAACTTATGGATCAGAGATTGATTGTCAGCTGGCCTTGTGAATGTGAAAACAATGAATTGAAGATACATTTAAACAAATAAAATAAGCATTGGTCACTAGAATTGAATGAGCCACATACAATGGCAGAATGCAAATGCAACATATATACTTTAATTTTAATCAAATTACTACTTTTCTATGTTAATTGCATAATACAAAGATTACAAACTGAACCTATGGATCGGAGATTCACCATATATAGTAAACTCTTTCTAGTGTACTGTAGGGATTTTTACAAGCAGTATTTTCACAAAAAATATTTTAGTCATGGATCCATAGAAACTTTCAATCTTGATTGTTTTAAGCAAATTTAGATCCTGATTAATAATGCAATTGTCTGGTATTAGGAAAAATGAACAGTACAATCTGGTCTCGTAGAAGGAATGTGAGAACCAGAAAAAGAAGGGAAATTAAAGCTTGATCATAATCTTCAGGCATGTGAAAGCACACTATCCTAAAAGTTTCTAATTTCCCTTATCAAGTAATAAGGGTAACAATTATAACTTTTGAGATAAAGAAGAATGTCAAAATTTTTAGATTATTTTTCTAAAAAGTTCACCAAGGGTTTAACTTGAGATTTTTGTCTTAGAAACTGCTCTCTTGTAAGCACTGCAACTACTTAGTCAAAAGTAAAGAATATACACAATCATATATCTTTGCAACTTGATGGAAGACAATATTTATACCCATCATTTAGACATCATTTCTTCAATTCTCTTAAATGTAAGATTAATGAAGAAATAATTGGAAGCTTTTCGTAACTCCAACTATCATTATATTCATAATGATGATAATAATTCAAATATAATATTTAAATTATTGTAATCTCCAGGCCAGTTGTCCCACCCAATAGAGGTGCCTACAATCCAGCAAGTGGATTAGTCATCGTGTTCGACTGTGAAAATCCTCGGCTACACCCAAAAAAAATATTTAAATTATTACGTAACCGATCAAGAACTCATTGTATTATTAAATATAATTATTACAACTTATAGGAATTCAAAAAGTAACCGAGAAGTCATCCGAAAACTAACCTTCCGAGAAGTCATTAGAAGAGTATCCTTTCCAGAAGCCATTTGAAGAGTAACCGCTCGAGTAGTCATCCGAAGAGTAACCTCTCGAGTAGTCATCCGAAGTGTGAAACCCAAAAGAAGTAAAACTAATTTAAGGGAAATAAAATCAAGTAGACTCAAGTAAAGTAGACCTAACTTCTCTAAACAAGAGAAGTAAACCCAACTTCTCTAAAACATTCTTGATCAATCAAAACATAAGCTTCCTACCAAACATAAATAATATTTTCAACTTCACAACATTCAAAATATTATTTATGCTTTCGGTAGACATTTCTAAATGCATATATTCAACCATTTACTATATAAATGTCGAACATCTGGATCCTTCAAAAATCTTGAAGGAGCTTATATGTCACAAGCAGCCCAAGCATCCTTCCAATGAGTTGAAAGCACAATAGTTCTGAAAGCATCTTGAGTAGGCAAGCACACCAAAATCCTTTCCTTGGCAAAGAATAAAGGATATGATAGATGCAGTTTGATTAGTGATTCCTTGCAGATTTATTGTAGTTGGGAAGGAGGCTACTTCAACATCTTCCCAATTCTTTAACAAAAACAAAATATTATATATATGAGCCTTAAAAACAACTCTAGCAAACCAAAGGGATTAATTTGTAATACTATAGTCCATATATGCTGGACCGGGATGCTCATAGTATTGCTACTAGTAGACTTTGTTAATCTTTTGGGACCTCAGGGTCCCTTTCCTCACCAAAAAAAAAAAAATGAAGGAAGGGAAGACGCAACTTTATTTCCTTATTTATAGATGACCATCATATTGTTTCAAACACTGGGTACTGGACTTGCATTTACAAGTGTTTTTTAAATGTTATGGTTGGGACCACATACCACTTCTGGATCAAGCGCTTTCCACTCACACCAAAAGTTATAGCTAGTACATTAATGAATGAACAACTAATTTTATTTACTTATAAACCTCATCACATTGTTCGAGACACTTAGTGCTGGGCTTGGTATTTTCAATCCTCTGCCCAACAATCCCCCACCCAACGAGTGCTAGACTTCTCGCGAAAAGCATTTCTCGTTTAATTTAGATCCACTAATGGAATCAATTTTGATTGTGTTAAGTTTTTTCAGATTTTGATTAATGATTTAAGTATCTGGATTCCCCACAAGTCTTTCAGCAGCTTCAATGTAATGAGGAGGCCGGACATATTAATGATGTTTTGGAGGTTTAATTTGAACCCAAACTTACTATTCCAACTAACGAAGTGAGACCAGGAAATCTACTACAAGCATTTCTTGGCAAATCATCAAGATGATAGCTTATATGAATTACATCCACCAGAAACAACGAGCTGAGCTTAATTATGTTCTTGCAAACCATTTCACCATACAAAATGACACCACTATTCCAGCGGTAAAGGCATAGAATAAATTTCTTTCTCAACCCCTCCAGCAAGGTTTAAAAATTTGAGAAATGCTATCGAAATATACATTTTCAATATGGATCCACTAAACAACTCAATCTTGATTTTTGTCTTTAGCATCTTTGAATCTTGATTGATAAAGAAAGAATCCTTCATAATTCTTGAAGCAACATCTTTGTCATCTTTGTCAATCCATCTACTCGACTATAACTCAACAAAAATGAAAAACATGTTAGGGGAAAACAAAGAATTAAACTACTCCAGGCGTGTATGAGATACACTTTCCTACATATTTCTAATCATCGTTTATAAGCAATCTAGATAAAGGTTAGTTGTTGACAAATTATTAGGGTTGCAACAAGATAATTTAACATAGGATTGACAAATTACTAGGGTTGCAACGAGATAATTTAACATAGGAAAAAAAAGTTATGAAAAAGCTCAAAATTTTCTCGAGTTAATACTGTTATATACCAGCTCTCAAAATAAGCAATAATAGTGAGTAAATGAAAATTATGAGTGGTTATAGTAAATTTTCAAAAAGGGATATTCTGATACCCCATTCCTAAGACTTTATGGGAAGATTTTGATGCACCATTGCAAGATATTTCGAGGGGAATTTGAGGGGAAAAAATACATGATTTGAGTACTCATTACTATATAAATCTACCACAAAACACATACAATTGTGAGTGAATTTGAGGAGAAAAAAATCATAATTTCCATAGATTACATGTCTTACCGGTATGTTTTCTGCTTTAATCTCCAATTCGCATAGGTTGGAGGATCTTTCAAGCAATTCCAAAGCAACAGTTACCTGACCAAAGTCTGAATCTGAATCTATGATAAGCACTATTTTTATACTTATTTATATTTAATTCTTATAATAAATTAGTTTTATTTATTTAACATTATATTTATTTTACACTTTATTTTTATGTTTTGCAATAATATAATAATTATTTAATAATTAAAGTAAATGAGTATTTTGGCTATTAAAATTATATTACCATTATTAAATGAGAGTTGGGCTATGGAGATTAAAGTGGATTCTTTGCTTTTCTAAATCCTTTTTGCCAAACCAAAGTTTATTTATTTACTTTATTAATAAACCCAAACCCAAATTCCTTTTCTTTTTCTCATTGTAATTACGTATGAGTTTAGCGGCAGCCCAAAAGCTTAATTAATCTACCCTTTATTTTTAGTTATGTACGTAGACTTCACTAGCGGGTCGACGGCTTCCAACTGCTGCGATGTGCGTGATCAAAATTAAACAGTCCGCGTCTTCCGACAGCTGCGTGCGAATCGGCGATGCTACTTGCGACGAGAATTACGTGGAATGCTGCAACCAGAGATTCATCCGCAAATTACTCCTCTGAATGTACGGATGAAATTCAGCCAACTTTAGTATAAATAGGACGTATCTTTTTAGTAGAAATCATCAGTTATTTTCACGAAAGAATTTTATTTACATTGTAAACACTTTCTACGATGTACTGCTGAGTTCTTATTTTTCCAATTCAAGGATTATTGAAGTTTGATTCTACAAGACCAGTAAGCTTTATTTAGCCTAAATTATTCTTTGCGCTTTATTATCTATATATCTTTTGTTATATTCATATTCATATATATGAATTAATGCTTGGTTAATTTTTGCAATAGGACCCATTGTTCAATTATCAAGTTATTAAATTGCTAGTTAGAACCTTGAATCCGTAATTGTTTAAGTGTTCTGATATTAGTAGCAAATATCACAATTTGATTATAACTGATTTTCGTTTTGTGTTATGGAGATATATAGTCTAGCTTAAATGAACCGAGCTTATGAGTTTGTTGGCTAGGATTGGTAGTCTTTCTAATTCGATAATGCTGGTAGTAAATTAAATCCTAAGAGCTTGTTTAGGGTTGTTTATTAGCTAGGGAAGTAATTAAAGAGCTTGTTTTAATTACTGACGAAATAAGGAAAAACAGGTTGTTAGAGCTTGTTAATAACCATAACCAATCTAGTAAAGAGTAAAGTTAGTTTGACTTGCATATCAATATCTGTCTTGTTAGAATTAAACTGATATTATGCCTTGGGTTGGATACTAGTTGCCATTGACATTTGTTTGATAATTATTTGCTATTTGATATTATTTTTCATTTTATTGCTAATTAAGTTTCGATTCTCATTTCATTATTTATTAAATCTATTGCTAAAGATAAGTCTAACCAGTCTCTGTGGATACGACCTTACTCATCACTATTACAGTTCATAAGAGTAATTTGCTGTTGGGAACGCCTGTTCCACTACTGCAACATCATCAAACTTAAAAACAGTAAAGGAAACAAAAATTAGCAAAAAAAAAAAAAAAAAAAACTTTGCCCACAAAATACAAAATTTCCTGCATCGGACCCAATAGGATAGCATAGTGGAGGGGTAAACCACGTTAACATACATATTGGACCGAGGAGAGAGAACCTTACTTGGTGCCCACCACATTAGTTTAGTGAAACTCCCACTTGGGAACATACAACTCCCACACTGTAGCTCTCTGATCTCTCCCTCCAATCTATCCCACAGAAACCTCTAATGCCCCATTGAGCTAGTCGTGTACGCATACATTGTATTAAGATGAGGAGAAAGTAAAGATTCTCACCGATATGATAACAAATTGACACAGAGGAATCAACCCTCTCGGTTTAAACGCATGAAAAACAAAAGTCAAATCCAAGCTTTTCAGTTTTGGAGCACAGATCTTAAAATTAGTGATCCCAACACAAAAACGGAAAGAGAGCTTCTCAAGATTAGAGACAACTCCATTAATTCTACTCTTAAACTCAACATCCCTGAAAACTAATGAAGTGACGTCAGGAAATATACAACCAGCACCATTTACCGGGCAATCAATATCAAAATTGAAACCCCCAAGTTTCAATTGCTTAATTGTTCCACACAATATTATACAAGATGACAGCTTATATTGTTCTCCAAATATAGTGATATTAAGCTCCTCAACTCCATTTCTTGATAGATAAAGGCCCAACGATCTATGTCTAACTACTGCGGCTTAGGAGCTTCTAATTCCGAGCAAGAAATGCATAGACTAAATTTCTTAACCGGACCAACACGGTTCAAGAGAATGTGGTTTATAATGTTGATGAGCCCCACGGGTTTATCACCCTTGCATTTTCTGAGACATTCCAAGAAGTGGGTATCGAACACAAGCCGTCCATGGTGCAACCAAACATGTTTCTAGTGAGTGGAGAGTAGAGCAGTTCTGACAGCGTCTCGAGTGGGAAAACACTCTAAAATCTTGTCCTTTACATTGTCTGGAAGCTCACTTATTATATCCTTTCTTGCAGTCATTGGACCCAAGCTTAACTGTACTATTAGCTTTCTAGTTCCAATTGATCATATATATGGGATTATTCCTGTTCATGTTCTCATGGGATCTGATCTTGGATATGACCAAACCAATTGGATCCAAAAGAATAGCCGTTTATGCGTATTTCTCTCTGATTTGAAATTCCCAACGGGACAATTGTGATGAATGTGTGTATAATTAGCATGGTTGCAGTAGGCGCTAGGCGCTAGTCGGGCGGTAGACTAGCGCCTAGCGCCTAAGCGGTCTAGGCGGCGCCTAGGCGGTACCTAGGCGGTTCTAGGCGGCGACTTATAAAAACAAAAGATTAATTCATGTGTGTGGGTGTATGTCCTATATTATATTATATATGTTATATATATCTCTCTTACTTCTCTTATTTACATAAATAAATAAATTTAAATATATATAAATATAATAATAAAATTAACAAGGTCGACTCGCTCAAGTTAACTCGGCTAACTCTGCCGAGTTGTTCGTGTTAACTCGGCCAAATTCGGCCCAGTCGGCCGCCAACTCGGCCTAGTCGGCCGAATTAGGCGCTAGGCGGCCTCCTAGGCGGTCGGCCACCTAGGCGGACGCCTAGGGACCAACTCGCCTCGGTCTAGGAGCGCCTAGCGCCTAGGCGGGTGACTAGGCGGCCTAGGCGGGGATTTTTGCAACACTGATAATTAGCAATGGCTTATTGATTTAAAAAAAAAAACCTTTTATGTTGGCGACAAATTTATCAATATTATATTAAAATTATATAATTTGTGACAATTACATTAAAGTATCAATAGCTAATACATACATTGTTATAATTTTATAATTTGTGGACTTTGAGAGAGTTTGAGAGCATTCCGTGGGAGATTTGGCATTTGCTTGAGGAAGACAAATTAGAATACTTTTTCGGGTGTAGATCCACTAAATTAAACCTGTCAATCATGACTGTGTTAAGAATTTTCAGATCCTGATTAATAATACAACTGTTTGGATCCACTAAAAGTCTTGTGCCCGTTTTTATATCTAGCTATGATATAAACATAGATATCACACAACAATAAATGAGTAACACATACAACCATGAGAAAATTATTAATGACTACAACCAGATATATAGTCAATAGGAAATAGTGTCATCAAAATGGAAACACCATTGCATTGAAGCCATAAGAAATAGTTGGCTAAGCATAAGCATCCACATCACACACACCATGTGAAGTAAGTTCCAAAAAGGCTAAAATCATGGTTAAACTAACTAGTAGTTACACATAGACTTTGCCCTTGATGACAATTTGTGCCTTTGGAGATGCACGCGGGAAGCACAACAACTCCCTTAGGTTCTTGATCGCCAAGTACCCATTTTTTCTATAATAAGATTCTGTAATAACAACTCTCTCTAGTATAGGGGATTTTGAGAGCAACATTTTCACAAAAAGCATTTCAATTGTGCATCCACAAAACTGTTCAATCTTGATTGTTTTAAGAATTTTTAGATCCTGATTAATAATGCAACTATCTGGATCCTTCAAAAGTCTGGAAGGAGCTCCTATGTCATCATCTGAACATGCCTACAACAAATTAAATAAATAAATAAATAACATGTACAACCATGAGGAAATAAAGAAACAAAAATCACTACTGCCAAATATATACTCTATATAAGTTTCTGTCTCATAAAACTTACTGCTTCAATGTCCAGTTCACATAGGTTGGGAGATTTTTGAAGCAACTGCAAAACACCCCTGAGCTGCTCTTCATTGGCAAAGTCAAAAGGATGCAGTTTGATTACTTGCAGATTTATTGCAGTTGGGAAAGAGGCTACTTCAACATCTTCTTCCCACTTATTTTAAATTTTAAAAAAAAATTATATTAAAATAACTCTAACAAATCAGAATGAAAAGAATATTAAATTAGTGAATACTATATGAAGGAAGAGAGATTCTCACCAACAAGAAGCTGGCATCCAAGCAAAGAACCTTGATGGCTTTCAAATGAAGTGCAAACCATGTGGATTCAACCGAAGATATAGTACCACACCAACCAGTAATAGACAAGCTTTCAAGTTTTGGAGCGTTGATCTTAAAATTACAGATAGCTCGACAATAACGGAAATCCAGCTTCTCAAGATTAGGAAGTGTAGACACAATTCCATTAGCATTATAATTAAAAACAACACCAAAGAAAGCTAATGAACTGAAACAGGGAAAATTAGAAGGAGCATTTATTGGGCAATCAAAACCCAAAAGGTCAAGTCTCAGCTGCTTGATTGTCGGGCACAAGACTATACAGAATGGCAGCTTATAATGACGTTCTAAACGATCGTTATGAGAGATTTGAAGTTCCTCAATGCCATTTCTTGATAGAAAAAGATACCACTGATCTAAATCGGACTGCTCAAGCTTCTTATCGAAGGAGCTGAGGTCATTAATATATAGACTAAATTTCTTAACTGGTCGAACACGTTGCAAGAGAATGTATGTTATTATTTTAACGAAAGGTACTTGATCATCTTTGATTCTCCGGACGCTATTAAAGAAGTCAGAATCAAACACAAGCTGCCCAAGTCGCAACCAAGCATCCCTCCAGTGAGTAGAGAGCAGAGCAGTTCTTGCAGCGTCGTGAGTGGGCAAGCGCTCCAAAATCATCTCCTTCACATTTGCTGGCAGTTCACTCATCACATCCCTTCTTTTATCTGCTTCCAATTTTCTTCGACGACAGCTCGCCATTAAACTGTTAAAATCGCTCGATTTCAATTTCGATTCCAATTCACCCAACAAGGTTTTGGGAACGAATGAAATTTGGGAAGAAAAAGGAGATTAGGGGAGAAGTATCAGAAACCCTTTGCCTTTCCTATTGTTTACCTCTACGGCTCTACTGCCTATATGTTTTTGACTTTGGAAGAATACGGGAAACTTGGTTTGGGCCTTTGGCGGCAACACTGGGCTAATATTGTATCTAGCCCTATATATATATATATATATATATATATATATATATATATATATATATATATATATTCTTGTGCGGTTTGCCTTCTCCGGTGTGGTTGTGCGGTTGTTTTTAGGTGCGTGATTTTCCTTCTTTAAGGTGCGTGGTTTGTATGCTTAAGGTGTGGACGTAATGATGCATATTTGTGTTGTACATTATATTTCTTAACATTGAGTAGTGTATTTTGTACATTGAGTGGTGTATTTTGATAACACTAGTGGTGTAAACCACACCGACCGCACGGGAAGGCGCGACCGCATTTGAGGAGTAATATATATGTTCCGGATCAGGTAAGGATCTATCATTAGGTGAGTATCATGTGGACTAGTCCAGGTAATCCATTCGAGTCAAGATCAGGTGCGAAGGAGGTCCCAGGTGACAACATGCGGTGAGATCTGAGCCATTGATCAAATCTAGATCAACGGCTCAAATCAATGAAAATTTAAAAAAAAAAAAAAAACGCGCGCGTAGAAGGAAGAAGCAAAGGCTAAAAATGGCACACCTTAAGTTTTAACATCACGCACCTTCAGTTTATAAGAATGACACACCATAAGTATTACAAATATGCATCTTAAGTATAAAAATGGCGCACCTTAAAGGTAGAACTTATGCATTTAAGTTTATAACTAACGCACTTTAAATGTTAAAATGACACAGCTTAAGTGTTAAAAGGACGTAGCTTAAGCTATAGAAAGACGCACCTAAAGATTTTGAATGACGCATCTTAAGTTTCAATAAAAAATGCACATTCAATTCTCAACTGAATAACTGACGCATCTTAAGCACATAAACCACGCGCCTTAAAAAGGAACACGACTCACATTAAGTACAAAAACTACGGATCTTAAGTTTGACCAATATAGAAAATGACCAAATTGCCAACGTATTTTTTTTTAATCCTGGTTAATCCTGGACATTGATTTTGGCAAGATTAATGGTTCTCATCTCACCACATGTTTCACCTGGGCACAACATCCGCATCTGATCTCAAAACAATACAAAATGGCAGTTTAATTATACTGACTGTTGAAAAGATGTATGTTTAGTCCTCAGCGTAATTTTTTGATAGAAAAAGAAACCACTAATCTAGAAATGTATGTGAAGTAATTCACCCACTAGTCATCAAGGGAGTCTTAGCTCATTGCATTTCTAGTGCTATCACGGAAACCACAACTTAATGTCTTGTCTTCACCGATTACAATTTTATGGGCGCAGCCCACACATGAGAGGTTTTGCGACTTAAACTTAAGAACCTGGCTTAAACTCAAATAAAATAAAGATTTAATAAAATAAAGATTTGATTATATTGGTAACACTCAAAGATTTAATTTGTTTGTGCACATGATAACTTTGTATATTAATATAACAGTGTGGTTGGCTATTAATTACTGAGAACTGTTCTTATTACATTTAATATTAAATCCTGCCCGCATTGACAGTTCAGTTAGTCACAAAGGTGAAGAGCAAATGTCACATGATTTACATTCTCCCAGTCGTTCTGTCCGACCGGTTGGGTATTCAACTTTTTGGAAAAAACAACAAGATTAAATCCTTGAGTGAATCCAGAGTCAAAATTAGGGGTGTGTTTGGTTGACGGGTTTTGGTATAAGGTATGAGTATAATTGTTATTGTTTGGTTGACAGATTTTTAGAATACTACTATGGGTTTGGAGTACCCCATTAATTGAAAACCATACCTTTATTAAAGAAAGGTTTCATTTCCCTTCCTCCTTTCTTCCCCAACTATTAATAATCATTCTCATTCTACCCTACTACCAAACATGCAAAATACTTAATTTCACCAAAACCCATTACCCTTATCAAGTATTTGATACCCATACCGATTTTGAATCCCATGTACGAACCAAACACACCCTAAATACGATTTGAGAAAGAAGTATTTGTTGTATAGGTTTTCATATTCCAAAGGGAGTGGGTGCGCCTCCAAGTGCTATCTGGGAATCTCAATTGTCTCATGGTATTAAGTTCTCTAATATCTATGTATATATAGTCTCATGGTATTGAGTAGTATATTACTGTTTTTTTTTAATATCCAATGGCTACTTTTCCTCGAAGCAAAACCAGAAAAAGGGATTTAATAAGTGAACTGCCAGCAGATGTTAAGGAAAGGATTTTGGAGTTGTTGGCCCATCAAAGTACATGTGGTTCACATAATTTGTGGAAAGATGTGGGTATTATAAAATCAGTTCAAAATTATAAAATCATGAACCTGGACATGATGATGTCCAGGTACATTCCTTGAATTTAATTCAAAATATTAAATTAAATTCAAAGGATGGGTTTGTTAGATTTTCTCTACTCCCCCACCACTATAAATAGTGGCTTCACTTTAAAGATTAAAGGAATTGAAGATTAGAAGACTTTGAAGCTCTAAAGATCTGCACCTCACCAGGAGGAGCACGCCTGCAATTTATTTGCACGAAGGACTTGCTTGCAATTTATTTACACCGAGCACCTGCAATTATTTGCACCGAGAGGACACGCTTGCAATTTATTTGCACCGGGAGGACTCGTCTATAATTTATTTGTACGAAGGACTCGCTTGCAATTTATTTGCATCGAGCACCTGCAATTATTTGCATCGGGAGGACACGCTTGCAATTTATTTGCACCGGGAGCACTCGCCTGCAATTTATTTGCACGAAGGACACGCTTGCAATTTATTTGCAATGAGCGCTTGCAATTTATTTGCACCGGGAGGACACGCTTGCAATTTATTTGCACCGGGAGGACACGCTTGCAATTTATTTGCACCGGGAGGACACGCCTGCAATTTATTTACACGAAGGACTCGCTTGCAATTTATTTGTACCGAGCACCTGTAATTATTTGCACCGGGAGCACGCCTGCAGTATATCTGTACTGAGAAGCACGCCGTTTGAGCACCAAACTCGGCATACGTCCAACTCGGCATAAGTCCAGTTCAAAATACTTTGAACATGGCATATGTCCAACTCTGCCTAAGTCCAGTTCAACATACTTTGAACTCGGCATACTTCCAATTCAACATACTCTGAACTTGGCGCAACTCGGCATAAGTCCAGTTCAGCATACTCTGAACTCGGCCTACTTCCAGTTCGGCATACCCCGAACTTGGCATAGCTCGGCATACCTCCAGTTCAGCATACTCCGAACTCGGCACAACAAGGCATACTTCCAGTTCAGCATACTCTGAACTCGGCACACTTCCAATTCGGCATATTCCGAATTCGGCACACTTCCGATCGGCATACTTCTAGTAGAGAATCAGAGGAGTTTTATACAGAGATTGTACCCCTTTCGTTTGATACATACTACTTATTGTAACCGATATACTTTGAATTTTGAATATATACAAATGCAAGTTTTTCGAGTTTACAGTAGCATTGATAATTGGTATATTATGGAGGGGCATAAATTACAATTTTCCATAATTTTTTCATTCTTGATTTGCCCATAAATGCTCGTCGTATATTTCTTGGCGTCTTCATTACTTTAATGGTGTTGAATTTGCTGGTGATAATGTAAATGGAATTGTGTGCAATATTATTCCAAGAAGTGTCAAGAGTTGTCAGTTATAGAAGCTGCTGAGCCTTCACATACGTTGAGAATTTATGAAGTATTTTTGTGATTATGAACTTTGAAAATTTTGTAATTATGTATTTAACTATTTATGTTTGGAACTTTGTATGATTTCATTCAAAAAAAAAACGGGGCGGAGAGTCCCTGTCCCCAAAAAATTCCTGCGAGAACGGGGATGTGAATAAGTCTGCATCCCAAATTTGAGAACGGGGCGGGGACGGGGAATGGAGATTCAATTCGGGGACGGGGACGGGGACCCCATTTCCCGCCCCGTCCCGTTGCCATCCCTAGCCTTTGGGTGTGTAGATAGATAGATATAGATATAGATATTGATTACATGTATCCAGTGACATAAGAAAAGTCTTTGGGTGTGTAGATAAATAGATATAGATATAGATATTGATTACATGTATCCAGTGACATAAGAAGAAAAAAATTTCCTGCAATCAAGTTAACCATTTGACCCATTAAGTTTTAACTTCTTCTTTAATTATTATGAGTAGACGCAATGGTCAGCTAGGCTCACTTATTGGACTGTTAGTCACAATTCATGTTGACTTTTTGTCCTATAATAACATATATTGTGGGATATACAAGGCTAAAACACATCACTCAATACTATTTCAAGTAAAAAATGTATACATCATGTAATATTAGAAAGAGTACAACCTACCGAATAGAGTACAAGTTGTCAAAAAAGTAAACCCATCAGACAAGTAGGAACACATCACTAAGAAAAGTCACTAATGAATAAACTGAATACGAAAAGTCTGAGGACACATCACTCAGAAAGGGTATACATCAAACACCTACACAAAATGAATAAACTTTAGGACGAACACCACCAACGCATCAAGACACTTGAATAACATAATAAATAAAATGAAAAATAATAAAATAATAACGAATAAGAAGAGACTGAAGAGTAGAACATAATAAATAAAATGAAAAATAATAAAATAATAACGAATAAGAAGAGACTGAAGAGTAGAATATAATAAATAAAATGAAAAATAATAAAATAATAACGAATATGAAGAGACTGAAGAGTAGAAGACAAACCTCTGGAAGAAAACTCATTCATTAAAGTACCGCAGGAAGAGGACGATCTTCTGAGATCACCTTATTAATGCTTTTGTTCCACTTGATCCAATAAGAAATCCAATCCAGAGCTTTAGAAAGAGCTGTTATTGCAGTGGAGGTGGATAGTGCAGGCGGCTCAGGTTCACGCTCGACATGGTTATAGGTGCGGAAGAAGATGAAGTAGAAGATATGATTCTCTAACATAACATAGGAGCTAGTTATATACATACAGAGGGAGGGAGAAGATATAAAAAAAAATTTATTGGAGGGAAACTTATCATAACCTTAATCCCTAACAGTAGATCAGAGCATATCAAAGTAAGATTAGAGCATATCAGAATAGTTAGTTTTGATTCTATTAACTGTTTAACTTCTTTTTTTTGTTTTGTTTGTTTGGTTTTTTTTTTTCATTGAGCATGAGTATCCTTTTTATCAGATCTACGAAAAACATGATCTACAGCTCCTGATCAGATCTATTGTTTGTCGACTCGTGGCAATTGTCCATCCAATTGGTGAACATTCATTGTGGGCTAAAACACATCAATATCAATAGTATTTCAAGTCAAACGTCTACTCCTGGCAATTGCCCTTCCAATCGGTGAACATGCATTCTGGGCTAAAACACATCAATATCAATAGTATTTCAAGTCAAACAAATATACATGATAGTAGAGTAAAATTGTCAAAAACATGTATACCGAAGTATGAACACATCACTAATACGAAAAGTTTGAGGACACAGAAAAAAGGTATACAAAACTGGTTATACATCACTAATACATAAAGTCTTAGGACACATCACTAAGTATACAAAATTGCTTACACATCACTAATAAGACACTCCACTCAGAATACAAAACTGCTCAGAAAAGATATACAAAACTAAGGACACAAGACGAACACCACCAACACATCAGACACCTGAATAAAATAATAATAAAATTATTACTTTGCAAAAATAATAAAATAATAATGAATAAGAAGAGTAGAAGACAAACCTGAGGACAAACACCACCAATGCATCAGACATTTGAATAAAATAATAAATAAAATAAATACTCGCCAAAATAATAAAATAATAATGAATACTGCGATCGTGGTTCTTCCTACGGCAAGGTGCTGGGAGGTCTTCTTCCATGAGGGGTTGGGGGCTGTGGGCTGTGGTTCTCCTTGCAGGGTTGGGGAGCTCTTTGGGTTTCTATGTGTTAAACCATATCGATGCTCGTTGTGGTTCTTTATTACCAGTGGTTGGGTTTTAGGCTATTTATGCATGTGCCTTAACCCGTAACTGTTTCTTGATTGACACCCCAGTCCAAGTCTATATCCAACTCAGCCTATAACTTGGCTGCAAATATATTATTTTCTTTTGCCTTAAACAGTGTATTTCTAGGCCCAGAGTGAAATTTAAAAAATAACCCAATTTTATTATAACCTTAATCTTTGACAATAGATCAGAGCATATCAGAGCAATGATCACATATCATAGTATATCAAAGCTAGGAATAGAGCATATCATAACAGTTAGTTTTGATTATATTAACTGTTCAACTTGTTTGATTATCCCTTTTTGATCAAATCTAAGAAAAACATGATCTAATGCCCATAATCAGATCTATTGTTTATCAACTAGTGGCAGAGTCTAGGCAACCGCCCTTCCAATCCGTAAGCATATACATGCATTGTGGGCTAAAACACATAAATATCAATAGTATT
>CP025650.1:15408772-15413486 GCA_003576665.1 Ipomoea trifida
AAGCCAGAAGGTAAAGAATTATATGTATCCATGCATTTGCATCAAGTAAAATGTGTTCGGCTCTCACCATCAACGAAGAGCCCCACAACCAAAGAGTCTTAGTGGCTTTCAAATGTGGCACCGACCATCTCTAGTCAACCACATCATCATACACTACAAAAAAACGCGGAAATAACGACGGATTTAGCGACGGATTCGTTCCGTTGCTAATTTAACGACGGACTAGCGACGGTTTAGCGACGGATTTACTTATTTTAAAAAAATTAAAAATTAACGATAGATTAGCGACAGATTAACGATGGTAGTTTGCGACAGAAAAATGTTATCGTTAAATCCGTATCTAATTTTAGCGGTAAATTTGTGCGCATAAACTTGCGACGAACTAGCGACGGATTAGCGACGGTTTTTTGTCAAAAATTTCGCGCTCATTTTTTAGAAGCAAAATAAACCCGGGAATCGTTAGCGCGATTTATTTTGAACAAAATCTAGCGATGGAAATTAAAATCCGTCGCTAACTTAGCGACGGATTCTAATTTCCGTCGCTAGATAATTAGCGAAATGAAAAAAAAACTTTAAAATAAATTTTAGCGACGGAAATTTGAATCCGTCGCTAGATTTAGCGACGGATTCAAAATCCGTCTCTAAATAATTAACGGAGCAATTTTTTAAATAAATCTAGCGACGGAATTTGAATCCGTCGCTAAATATAGCGACAGATTTAAATTTCCGTCGCTAAATCTAAAAACCCTAGAATATTAATTCCATTTTAGATGTGCAAGCCGCCTCTCTCTCTTTATTATACATAGGCCATTCCAGTAGCAGTAGCAGCCGCGTGGAGCGCTTGAAGTTGATTGTCACGTTTCGCCCAGGTGAGGAAGGAGATCGGCTGCCGGCACCACTAGTCGCGACTAGCAGACAGCATCCGCAACGGTGGTCGGAGTTGCAGCGGATCGACGGCAGCGAGGAACGGCGGTTGCAGTTGTAGCGGGGACGGAGGCAGCGGATCGACGGTGGAGGAACGGCGGTTGTCTTCGCCCCTCCATCTCTCTCGTCTCCCTCCTCTTTATCCCGGCGAGCAGCGAGGAGAAGCTTCGCGGCAGTCCGGCGAGCTCATTCCGGCGAAGAGAGGCCATGAGCAGTGGCGGCAGTCCAGCGAGCTCATTCCGGTGAAGAGAGGCAGTGAGCAATGGCGGCAGTCCGATGGTTGCTGAGGTTTTCTCCGGTCTTCATCTCCCCTGGCGAAGAGAGGCAGTGAATGTTGGTGGCCGACGGTGAGGAAGATGGAAAATCCCAGGCAGATTGTTCAATTACAACTTATGTATTTGATGGTAATTTGGTTCAAGCAAAGAGATCAACATAGTAATGGAAATTAATGTTCTTGGGCTTCAACCAGAGAAAACTACTGAACTAATACTTGGCTAGAACATATTTCGGCTGGTATATCAACAAGAAAAAGAAAATATTATTACTATTAATTGTTGATTGCAGTATCTTTAAGCCAACTTTCTCTAATGTGTTTTCTATGTTTGCTCCATGCAGGTGAGTTTGACACTTAATATATCGGCAGACTTGCAGTCACTGTTTACATGGAATACCAAAAAGGTTTGTTGCTCTATCATACACCTTCTTCTAGTTTTACTGGTTCTCTCATGCTATGCCTTTAAATTATGTTGCATGCTTTTCATGGATCTCTCTCTGCTAGTAGGATGACATTTTATTTACCTTCGGTTATTATCAAGTCTCTAAAAGCTAAACAACAGTGTGTATATTGTGCTTGGATTTTCAAAATAGTTGTCTGTTGAGATAGATCAGAAGGTGTTATTGTTGTCTACTGTGTTCCTAAGATATCCTCAGAATCATTCACTTTGATTCTTCACTAAACTAGGCTCACTAGTGCTGCTAGATGTCCCTCTATTACCCATATTTCCACTTAGTTCAATTCATAATTATGCTTATAGTGTAAATTGATCACAAAATTAGATGAACTTCAGTGCTGCAGCATAGCTCTAACCTCTGATCTGTTTATATGGCTAAAATCACATGCTACCATATTACTTGTGTAGTTGTTTAGATACATGCATACTGCATTATTTCATACACACTACTAATTTTAATTTTGATTAGACTACTAATTTTAATTTTGCTCAGTGTAATTCATACACACTACTAATTTTAATTTTGATTAGACTACTAATCTATACACACGTAACACACTAGCTATGTTATTTTAATGTTTTATATTTTAAATTTATAGTGTAAATTAGTATTGGGCTAATAGTTAACAGAAAAGTAATAAACTAAGTCAAAATGTATAGACTTCTTCCTCGATTTTTCGGTCGGTTATTTTATTTTTGGCCCAAACCGATAACCGACCGAAAAACCGAAATGACCGATATTTTTTTAAGGTAATAACCGATAACCGACCGAAAACCGAAATTTTCGGTCGGTTCGGTTATCGGTCATCGGTTTTTCGGTCGGTCTTCATTTTTTGCTCACCCCTAATGAGAAAGTCCTGTGGATATTTTCTCTATCAAGTTATATGACTACACAACATTATTTCAAATTCCATATGGCCTCCACTTGTGTAATGGAATTGCAGTTTGCTTTGCAGTTTGTTAGTCTGGTGATTTCATGAATTTTGACATTGCATAAAAACTTGTGATTCTTAATCATTGAGTTCAAAATAAAAAAAGCTACTACCTGTTCTAAAGTTTCCTTGTCAATTAGATTGACGATCAGGTCTATTTGGGGTATTAATGGTGTAGTTTCTTCAAACATTTGCAGGTTTTTGTGTTTTTGGCAGCTAAGTATGAAACCCCAAAGAATGCCCTAAATCAGGTACTTCCATCTTGATTGATTTAGTGTTGGATGTTCAACTTTTTCCCCATGATATATTTACCATGCTGTTTGAGATAAGTAATATTGCACTTGATAATCATATTGTCAAAACTTCTTTATTTTCTCATTCTGTTTTTAACCTCTTGGAATTTGAGATATGCCATGTTCTAGTAATTTGATTCTGGTATAATCAGTATGCTTATGATGTTATGCTGATTGGTGAGCTAACTTGATTTTGGCTTTGGCGTGCATATATATGCAGGCTAGTTCTGAATTCTTTTTATTTCCACAAAGGATATATGCATCACATTTATCTAGTCTAGTATCTTAAACAGCAAAACATGAGTGCCTCTTGAGCGCACCCAACTTGTGATGAATGAAATAAGAGTCATTACCATTTTTGGTCCTACTGTTATTGTGACATTGCCAATTTTAGTCCACTTTAATAATTTTTGCCACATTTTACCCACTCTTATTTAGCCCTTGCCACTTTTGGTCCATCGTTATAAAATCCGTCCAAAGACCGTCAAATAGAGGGGTATATTTGTCTTTTCAGTGAGCGGTTGTCATCGCCTATACCATTTGCGTTGTGCTTTGACTGAGGAAAGAAATTAGAAAACATGAAAACCTAAGTCCTAAAACCTAATCATCGAAAGGGCACGGGGAAAATCGCTACGCCGGAAAAACGTTGCGGGTTGTTGTTCGTCACTGGGAAAATGGCTACGCCGGATAAGGTACTGCCTCGCCGGAACGCCACCAAAGTCGCCGCCTGCTTTGCTCGAGAACCAACAATGCCGACTCGCTACGCTAGAAGATGTTGCGGGTCACCGCCACCGCCACCATCCATCGCTGCTGCTGGTCTCTCACGCTCGTAGAGGAAATCCACATAACATTGGATTACCCAAAAGTTCTATTTTTTTTTTGTGTGTTTTGAGTTGATCTTGGGGCGAAATGTTGATAAATGAGGAGTCTTGGTGAAAAAGATTTGAGCTTTTTTTGGGAAGAACAGATGGGTTTGGTGATACTTTGTGTGATTTTCATTCTTCTTGGGGTTTCTACAGAATCTCAAGCCCAGAATCCCCAAAAACTAACATGTAATCCAGTGGATTTGAGAGCTCTAGAGGGGTTCTTGGATTTACTGGAGTCTGGTGTTGATGGGTGGGAGAGAAATTCTTCATCTTCATCTTCTTCTCTTCTCCCAATTGCTGCAATTGGGTTGGCATAACTTGCCAGTATTCTTTATCTCTTGGTTTAAATGAGCCCTCAAATTATGGCAGGGTGATCAAATTGGACCTTGGGAAAAGAAGGCTTAATGGGAAAGTTTCAGAATCTATAGGCTTTGGAGTAACTTAGAACCCTCAATCTCTCAAACAATTTCTTCCAAGGCTCCCTCCCGAAGTCCCTATTTCATCTCACTCACTTGGAGGTCCTAGATTTGACCAAGTCCATTTCCGGGTACTCTAAACCTGCATGCTGTGAGGTTCCATTGAACAGAGGATCCTGTATGTGGCAAAAGACAAAAACACCATGAAAAGACAAATATACCCCTCTATTTGACGGTTTTTGGACGGATTTTCTAACAATGGACCAAAAGTGGCAAGTGTTAAATAAGAGTGGGTAAAATGTGGCAAAAATTAATGAAGTGGACTAAAATTGGCAATGTCACAATAACAGTAGGACCAAAACTGGTAATGACTCATGAAATAACAAACAACTGTCAGTACAACTTGAAACAATTAATTGTTTAGATAAGATGTTTTATGATCATGTGATGAAGCACCTACCAATTTTTATGCATAATTTGTCCCAGTGACCTTGAAATTTGTGATAATTGAATGTTTCTTCTTGTTCTTGGTCTTGGCAAATTCCCAATTTT
>CP025650.1:15413511-15448659 GCA_003576665.1 Ipomoea trifida
TATATATTATTCAAATTTCTTTGTTCACAAGTGTAGTACTTGATTTTGTGTGTGCATGCGTGTGTGTGTTTTTTTTTTTTTTTTGTAATTTTTTTTTGTTAATTTGATATTAATCTTGGAATACCCACTGCTGGCCTTTTCATCACAACGCATGGAGTTAAATAGTTTGCCACTTTGTACATAAACATTTTTAAATTGTGGATATATCCTATATATCAATTATTTGTGTTGTCAAGATTGGTGTTGATTTTGTCTTTTAATCCAAGCAAGGTTGATTGTAAAAATGAAATGAATTGTAAATTTATATTAGTTCTAATATATGTAAAGAATGCACAATAAGTATTTTACATACAAGATTAATGAATGTTGCAACCGTAGCTATTTTTGAAATTCTTCATTTTCTGAATTTGAAAGATTGATTCCAGCAATGTTGTAGTACGCTCAACAACTTTTCAATGCATCAAGTGTGTCACAATGTTCTACTGCCCTACATTGACATTTTTAATAATGAGTTTTAAATCAATTTATTGCGTTATTTGAATGTTTTTTTTGTCAACAAATCCCCTAAATAGTTAATACGATGACTTAATTTTTTTAATTCTTTTCCATGTTATTAACATAATACTTGGTAAATAAATTATAACAGTATTTTGTAGTATAACTTTGATATTAGTTACAAGATAGTTTAAAAGAAAACAATGAACAATGTAGTGAATATAATTAATTAATAAATTTTGAATAATGAATGAATAATTTTGAAGGTAAGAAATCTTTGCATTGTAGAAAATATAGACAATATAACTAATGAAATTATATCTCTTTTTAAATTTTTGATAATGAATATCTATATCTATATATATATAATTAAAATAGAAGTGCTAACTTTCCCGCTCATTTTAGTCCAAAAAATTTGAAATCGGTCAACATAATATTATATAATAATCCTTATCAGAAATTCTAGCATTCCTTATTATACACGGAAATTAATGAATATTTTATTCAATTTCATTCCTGTATGGATTCAAATACTATACACGGTAATTGCATATTTTTTTTATATTTTATATTCCTAAACAATCAAACTACTATATGATGTATATTATAGTATTCAAAAAAATATTACTATATTATGTTAATGTACAGTAATTAAATATTCCTCATGATAATATTAAAAAAAAATTCAACAATCAAATTACATATGATGTATATTATAGTATTAAAAAATATTACTATATTATGTTAATGTACATTAATTAAATTCCTCTCATGATAATATTCAAAAAAAAAATTCAACAATCAAATTACTATAAAATGTATATTATAGTATTAAAAAAATATTACTATTTTATGTTAATAACGTAATTAAATTCCTCTCATAATAATATTAAAAAAAATCAACAATCAAATTACTATATGATGTATATTATAGTATTCAAAAAAATATTACTATATTATGTTAATGTACGTAATTAAAATTCCCCTCATGATAATATTCAAAAAAAAATTCTAACAATCAAATTACTATATGATGTATATTATAGTATTAAAAAAAATATTACTATATTATGTTAATGTACGTAATTAAATTCCTCTCATAATAATATTCAAAAAAAAAATAAAAATTCCAACAATCAAATTACTATATAATGTATATATTATAGTATTAAAAAAATATTACTATATTATGTTAATCTATACTATTAATAAAAACAATATCCTCAACTTTAACTTTCCGCCCAAAATACTCCTATATTATTAAGGTTTGCGTAATATTTTAAAATATGGTAATATAATTCCTATTCGTTATACAATTGTACATTAAAATATGGTAATACAATTTCTAATAAAATATATTATTCCATACATTTCTATTCGTAATACAATTCTAGATTAAAATTACTAATCATAATAATACAGTACATATATTTCCTTGCAATGTTATCTATACTATTAATAAAAACAATATCCTCAACTTTACCTTCCCGCCCAAACACTCCTATACTATTAATGTTTGCGCAATATTTTAACAATTTAGATATATGATTCATACATTCTAATATATTTTTGTTTATTGCCTGATAACAGTATGATGATTTGAATTTTGAGAGCATAGAAACAAGCTCGAAACATGTTTATATGCTTGAATGGTATTACCTCAAAGTTACTACGCAATATCACACAATGCTTTATGTTGTATGTTAGACTCAAGGTTACTAACTTCTCACAATAGTCACAGACTTGATTTATATTTATGAAATATTGATAAAAAGAATTAGGCTTTAGATGTGAGTTTTACTTATATATATCTGGGAATCTGAAACATTTTGAAATTTAGTGATTGGTAAAATCAATATGTTTTACAGTTTGACTATCAAAACTAATTTTATAGGAAAAATCACATAATATATACATGTAGATTATAAAATTAAAATTTTAGTGTCAATATTGTTATGACTCAATGCTTTTATTACATTAAAAGTGATTTTTTAAAATTTCAAGCTCAAGATATGGCATGCTTGATAAGTCGCAGCTGGAAGGTCAGTGATTCGCTCGCCGACTTTAGATGTCGTTGATCAAATTAATCAGTACATGTGCGACATGAATATTGCAAATGGACGAACATATTTAAGTTGTAACTCTTTGTGTAAGGCAGAACCAGAAGATGAAAATATATTAGAAGTACACACTCCTAAATTCTTAAATAGTTTGAGATTGTATGATTTTCTTAATCACTCATTGACATTAATTAAAGGTCGGTGCACCTGTTATGTTATTGCGGAAGATAGACCATTCTCTTGGTCTTTATAACGGTACGCGACTCATCATCACAAGATTGGCAGGTCACATTGTTGAAGCAAGAATAGTTAACGGGACACATGAAGAAACCAAAATTCTTATCCCTCGAATGTCTCTCACTCTTTCTGATACGAGATTGTCCTTCAAGTTCCAGCATAAATAATTCCCATTGATGCTTGCATATGTCATGACTATCAACAAAAGCCAGGGCCGAACACTAACTCACGTTAGGTTATTGCTGAAAAAAACAGTTTTTAATCACGGTCAATTGTACATGGCTTTCTCCCGAGTCACCCATCCTGATAGCCTGAAAGTGTTAATTAGTTCTAGACGAGGATGGACAAGATTGTGTTGCTACTACCAATGTTGTCTACAAAGAGGTTTTCAATAATGTGTAAATACAATCGGTGATATTAACTTTTTTCCAAGATGAAAAAATTGTTATATATCTACACAAAAATATATCCTCCATACATATGAGTTAGAATAGCAATTGATTCCTATAACTGAGTTACTAAAGAACTAGCATATTTGCCCAATTTATAAAAATCCTAAACAATGATATATAAAATCTCTAAAGTTTCAGCACTGCATGCATACATCTACACATTAGCTATTAATTAAGCAATTACTTGCGGAACTTCAAACAAGGATAACATTATAAAACATAATCGATTCAAAACATATCTTCAATTGCACTATATAATATTTGATGTTATAATTTATATAATTATATATCGATCCAAATATTCTTAATATATTATAACAAATCCATTCCGTGCATCGCACGGGTGAAAATACTAGTGTACTATAAAATAGATTAGTACCTTCCATATTTTATTTCCATTAAGTATATATATATAAAATTTATAGTAATACTTAACTAAAATATTTATTATATCATGAATCATGATCTACTTTTAAGGTACACTAAACTAATACTCAGTATATTCTTTTTCAACTTAAGTTCAATTTTTTATATATCATTAAAAAGTTCTAATTAAAAAATATTAAATATATACGTATATAGATATTTTTATTTTAATTTATTAAAATATCATACAATTATATTAAATTACTATATTATATTCATTTCATATATAATTTGGTTCATTTTCAAAATGTTATAGATTGATTGTTTACCATACTTTGCAATATATAATTAAAATTAACATGGACTTACATAAATAAATTCTATTAGAATTGAAATCTTCTATTTAATTTAATATTTTATATAGAATTGAAATTAACACCTTATTATTTAAGTATATTAAATTAATTAAAATTAAATTCTTTTACATAGAATGAAATGTTTTATTTAATTTAGTATTTTAATATTATAGATGTTTTTAAAATTTTTATTTGTTTTGAATTTGAATTTAAAAAAAATTAAAATAATTTCATTTGGTTCAAGTTTAGTTATATATCTTTTTATTTCTATAGTTAAATTATATACGACAATTGAAATAATTCGTTTTCAAACTTTTCATGTGCATAAAAGTAAACTTTGGTGCAAAATAAAATAAAAATAAATTAAATACAATCTCATTGTTATTTGTAATTCTATTTTCCATCCTTATATTGCTATATATATAGATTTCTATCCTTTTTAAAGTCATTAAATAATAAATATGGTAATTTAATAGTAATTGAATCTATAAAAAGAAAAATATATATTCTATTAAAATAAAAAAAATTATAAATCAAATAGATATGTCGAATTTAATTTATTCTATAAATAAATAACTTCTATTCAATTTATTATTTGTATTATAGATATTTTTAATTTCATTTGTTTTATTTTTTAAATTTTATTAAAATTATTTTAAAAGATAATAATTTGATTCGAATGTATTTACACACACATTACTTTAACTAAAATAACATTTTAATCTTTCCATGCACATATTTGGGAAATTTTGTTAGAAAGTAAAAATAAATATATCAAGTACTACAATCTGATTGCTATTTGGTATTTCTTTCTTCATATTATATATATATAGGAAGGGGTTCGGGTGAGATAAAAGCCCAGGTGAGAAGTGAGATAGAATCTAAGCCGTAGATCAAAACAAAATTCGCCACCTTACAAACTTCAACAATGTGCCACTAGAAGAAATAACAATGTGAACTAAAAGGCAAAAATGCGCACTAGAGGCACAAATATATGAAACAATTATTGAAAAATTAAATTTAATATAATGTGATTGGGTAAATGCCTCACATTTAAATATAATGTTATTAAATTAATTGAGATTCACATATTTAAGAATGATACAGCACCTCGAGATCTATCAATTTAAAATGAAGAAAAAAGATATAATAAAACTAAAAGAAATAACCTTTCTAAATTAGTTAAAAACATATCAAAGATCTACAAATATTGAACCACAGAGTCTATTATGGACCGATTATTTAAATGATGATCTAGAGAGGTTTGATTGTGCTACATTTATGGGTTGGAAAATATTTAGAAACAAAACTAAATGATTCCATACATCTATTTACTATTTATGATAACAAACAAAGTTTAAGGCAAAGACTTGTGTGAGACCATCTCATGGGTCTCAATCCGTGAGACAAGTCGAATCTTTAATTAACGATGTCAAAGATCAAATTACTATATGATGTATATTATAGTATTAAAAAATATTACTATATTATGTTAATGTACGTAATTAAATTCCTCTCATGATAATATTCAAAAAACTAAAAACTCGAACAATCAAATTACTATATGATGTATATTATAGTATTCAAAAAAAATATTACTATATTATGTTAATGTACAATAAAAAATCAAGCATTGGTTGAGATTGAGAAATTGTTGAAAAGATGTGGGAAGAGCCTACATGATTACCAACAAATGTCAATTCCAGATCTTGACTGTTCGGCCAATTTAATGAATAGGTTGGTGTATGATGAGATGTGTTATGACAAAGCAGAACTTAAGAAGAGCACAAAAAGTTGGTATCAAATCTAACACCTAAGCAACATGATGTCTACAACACAATAATGAATGATGTAAATTCAAATTAAGGAGGAGTTTTTGTCTACGATTATGGAGGAACTAGAAAGACATTTGTTTGGAGAACTCTGTCGGAAGCATTGAGATCAAAGGAGAAATAATTCTTAATGTTACTTCAAGTGGTTATAGCTTCTCTATTATTACCCGGCGGAAGGACTGCGCATTCAAGGTTTGCAATTTCCCTAAACCCAAATGAGGATTCAACATGTAATATCAAACAAGGTAGCTATCTTGCAGAACTCATTATTAAGTGCAAACTTATAATTTGGGATGAAGCATCAATGATGCATAAGCAATGCTTTGAAGCACTTGATAGAAGTATGCGTGATGTATTACGTTTTTGGAAGCACAGCTACATCCATACGCTTGAAAAATAGGAACAAAGAGAGTAAACAAAATGGCAGCTTATATTCCTCCACATCAGTATCTAAAAATATCTTAAGTTCCTCCACACAATTTCTTGACAGAAAAAGGCACCACCTATCAAAATCAAACTGCTGAGGCTGATGAGGATCATCATATGAAATCTGTAGAGTAAATTTCTTAACCGGCCAAGCACGGGAAAAGAGGATATTATTGATCATGTCCACGCGGGTTCTACCTTCATTATCTTGGCGCAGTTGGACACTCTTCCAGAATTTCTGATTGAACGCAAGCCGCCCATGCTGCAACTAAACATCATTCCACTACCTTGAGAGTAGGGCAGTTCTGGCGGCATCTCGGGTGGGCAAACACTCCAAAATTCTGTCCTTTACCTCCACTGGTAGTTCACTTATTAAATCCCTACTTGCATCCCGTACGGTTTTGACTCCCCAACATCGAGCCATTAAATTGAAAGAACAATGAGGCTTCAGTTGAAATCAAAAGCTAAAATCGTTCTTATATTCTTCAATTGCAAGATTTTGTATTTCGTAAATAAAAGGAAAGTAGGAAGAATTGGAAAGAAAACTGAGGTTGGGAGAAAAGTGACAGAAAGTCAGAAACCCTTGCCTCTGATGTTTGGGCCTCTGCAAAGACCTTGTGGTCTAGTGGCACCCGATTTACACTCTCACATGGATGGGAGTGGATTCGAGAGGCAACTGTGGACTCTTTGTGCTTCATTAGAATGAGAAAGTAACTATGGACAGATACTACATTGTAACCGAGTCAGTAGTACTCAAAAAAAATTAAGTTTTTAGAGAGTTAATTCCAGCGCAAGTCTTTTGTATTCGATGATAATTTTAAAATTTAATCATAGACTATTATTTTTGTCATTTAACACCGCAAACTATTATATTTTAGACACTTTTAACTATTTGATAACTTTTCGGTAAAATCCTTTAAACAAGGTTATTTTCATCTTTTCAATTTTTTTATTTTCTCAATGAGTCAATTCCAACGATGGTCCCTTATCAATCATAGTCCACATTCAACAACTTACACTATCAAAATATATAATAGAAAAAATGTCTTTTTCGTCTCTCAATTGTTTATTGTTAGTTATTTTAGTTTTTAACTTTTACCACCACTGCAATATATATAATAATCTAACTCTTCAAAAAATTACAATTTTAACTCTTAGAGGAACAGAGTTACTAAACTCTATTCAAATTTTACTCAGTACATTGATATTTTATAATTTCATTATCTTTATTGTTTATGACTTTTCAATTTTAGTATTTCATATGCAAAATAGATAATCGATACCTTCTTCCTTAAATATGTCATCTTCAATTGTGTACATTGTTCATATTTTCCCTATACAAACATGTTAAAATTAAATTTTTTATTTTACAAATGAAATATATATCAATACTAAAGAATATTATAATTTAAAAAGAAATATTAAAAAGTAGTATGTAATAAATAAAATTTTAATAAAGTTTAATAATTTTTATTGCTTTAATTTATGTGTTAAAACTGCAATGATTCTTGATTCTTTATGCCTTGAACTTGATTCTTGTTTTAATGATTCTTGCTCTCCAAATAAATAATTATTTGTGCTATAAAACTATGAAATGTTTGGATTTGGGTTTCCTAAATCGAACCGAACTACCATGTTAAACCGAATTTTTTTAATTGAAACAAAAAAAAAAAAATAATCAGACCGAAAATCAGAACACCCACCACTAGTAAAACTGTACTGGTGAATTTCAATAAGGTTTTTTTTTTTTTCATAGTGTTTGGGTAGGTTTGCAGAATGATTTTATGGTTTTTGGGAAGCTCTTCGATCCTCTAAAGAAAATATTAGTCAAATTGACCAATTAACCTGAATGAGCTTCAAAAAAAAATAAATAAATAAAACAGACAAACAAACTTCAATTCATTTCATAATTAAAATCATGGGAAAACAATTATGACTCTTGCCCACAATGCTTGCTGATTACAAATACCTCACATTGAACAACTTAGAAAACATTTCAACTTCCAACACTACAACAATTGCTTAAATTTCTAAGTTCCACCCAAATTGAACCCATGGAGATTCACCAAGTTTCTAAAAGGCTAAACCAATATAACCACAACATAGAAACTTTGTCAAACTTTGTCAATGTCTGGGCAGACAATACGTGCGTATGAAGATGCACGAGGGATGCGTTCCAACATCCTTTGGATTTTTCTCACCTCGGGGCATTACACCAAAACTTAACAATAAATCTCTCTAGCGCAGGGATTTTGAGAGCAGCATTATTATAAAAAGCATGTTGAGTGCGGATGAACGGTATGATACAGTCTTGATTGTGTTAAGCATCTTCAGCTTTTGAATAACAACGCAATTGTCTGGGTCCTCCAAAAGCCTTGAAGCAGCTTCTCTCTCATCCTTCAGACCGCTCTATAACTCAAGAAGAAATGAAAGAAAGACAAGCACAACAACACAACTGTGAGGACATTTGAAAAAGCAAAAACAAGAAGAATCACAAATGATTGCCAAATATATACTCAACCTCATCCGCCCAAAATATGCAGTTCACAAAGTTAGGACATTTTTTAAGCAATAGCATAGCAACGGCAAGCTGCTTCCGGCAAGCAAAAATTTAATCTATATAGCTTCATCACTTGCAGATTTATTGCAGTTGGAAACATAGATGCATCCATATGCTTGAAAAATAGCAATAAAGAAACAAAATTAACAAGCAAAAAGGTAAAGAATTATATCTATCCATCCATTTGCATCAAGTAAAATGAGTTAGGTTCTCACCATCAACAAAGAGCCACACAAAACAAGACTCTTAATGACTTTCAAATGCGGTGCCAACCATCTCGACTCAAAACATATATTCAATAGAACTAATAATAGACAAGATTTCAAGCTTTGGAGGGTTGATCTCAAACTTATCGATCCCTACACAATTCTTGAAAGCCAGCTTCTCAAGCTTAGGAATACCAATACTAGAGGCAATTCCATTAACACCGCGCTTAAATTCAACATGCATGAACTTTTAATGAAGTGACATTGGAAAATATATATCACAAGCTATCATTACAGGCAAATCAATAAAGGGACCTTCGACTATCAGTTGCTTAATTGTCCTGCAAGAGAGTAAAACAAAATGGCAGCTGATATTGTGGCTCTTGATAATTATATAAACATATGTTAAGTTCCTCCACACCATTTCTTGACAGAAAACGACACCACCTATCAAAATCAGACTGCTGCGGCATAGGATCAGCACTCCAAAGCCGTAGAATAAATTTCTTAACGGCCCAGCACGGAGAAAGAGGATATTATTGATTATGTTCACGCAGCTTCTGCCATCCAAGAAGAATCTCTTAACGGCCGATCATCTTGGCGCTGTTGGACACTTTCAAGAATTTCCGATCCAACACAGCCCCCCCATGCTGCAACCAGACATCATTCCAATGCCTTGAGAGCAGAGCAGTTCTGGCAGCATCTCGGGTGGGCAAACACTCCAAAATTTTGTCCTTTACCCTCTACCGGCAGCTCACTTATTAAATCCCTTCTTGCATCAGGTAGGGTTTTGAGTCGCCGATGTGGAGCCATTAAATTGAAAGAACAATGAGGCGTCACTCGAAATCAAATGCTAAAATCGTTCCATTCTATTCTTCAACTACAAGATTTCGAAAAAAAAGGAAATTAGGAAGCGATGAATTGGGAAGAAAACAGAGATTGGGGGAAAAGTGACAGAAACCTCACCTCTGAATCTCTGATGTTTTGGGCCTTTGCGAGTTTGCGGGTTAGTTTTTTAAAGGTTAATTTCAACGGAAATGTTTTATATTTGATGATAATGATAATTCAAATTTAATTTTAAACTATTATTTTGTTATTTAACATTTTAATTGATACTATTTAATGATATTTAATAAAATTGAACTTATGTTGAAAAAGAATATATTGAGTATTAGTTTAGTGTATCTTAAAAGTAGACCATGATTGATGAGTATAATAAATATTTTAGTTAGTATTACTATAAATTTTAATATATATAGTAATTTTTGTTATTATTTAATTAGGTTAAAAATGATTGTAGTATATATATAGATAACCTAAAATTTGAAATGTACATTATCCTTGTATCTCCAACTAACCCAAAACACAAAAAATCACACCAAATTTCAAATATTCCCTACACTAATTTTTATTCAATCTCTAAAAATAATGGTGATTAGAGGTTATTTACTTGTGCCTATTTACTTGATGATGCTTGATGCTTTGTGAAAATAATGCAATGATGTTTTGCAGGTGGGTGGAGGAGTATCATGTTGAGTTGTTAACGGTTCCCATTTTCATTTAATTCCATCAATGTTGTATACACACAACAGATTTGTATCATTTATTGGATTTGCAATACTCGACCAAAATCAGTCAAAAATGTTACTTTCAGACTTTATGTAAATTGCATTTTGTATATATTTTACAATATTGTGTTTTGATGATATATTACTGTATTAAAGTTTGATTAAAGTTTGATGATATATTATTGTGTTTATGGATTTTAAAGCATTAAAAGGTAAATTAAAAAATATGGATTTTAATTAAAATAATAATTTTTTTATATAAAATATATAATTAGCGACGGAAATATCCGTCGTTATTCCCTTTCAAATTCGTCACCATATTTTCAAATTAAGAAATTAGCGACGGATATTTTCTTGATTTAGTGACGGATTTCCGTCGCTAGATAGCGACAAAAGTTATCGTCGTTATTCCCTCTCAAATTTCACCATAATTTCGTCGCCGGAAAGAATTTAGCGACGGATTTATTTTACTTAGCGATGGATATTTCCGTCGCTAGAATCTAGCGACGGAAAAAATTTTGTCGCTAAATTCTAGCGAGAAGGCTTTTTGTGACGGACAGATTCCGTCGCTAATCCGTCGCTAAACCCTTTTAGCGACGGATTTTGCCCTTTTAGCGACGGATTTTGTCCGTCGCTAAAAACACGTTTTTTTGTAGTGATACATATTGTCTTAGCATTTGAATGTTGGAAAATTGTCTCACATGCTAAATGCATGTGACATTACCTATAATAACCATTCATGTAAAGGTGTTAATTTTTTGTGTCTATATTTACCCATTCTTGTATAGGTTTGGAAAAGATTTCTCTCAATTTAAGTAGACTTATGATGATCTTGCCAGCATGTTGAAGGTAGCCCATCTATATTTTACATGCCTTATTTACTGAACATATGAATATATGATGGCTTTGTGGGCCTCTATATGTGTGGTTAGTTTCCCCTTTTCCTGCTGCTCTCAAAATATTTAAGTTCCAATTATGAGTTACAATAGTATGTTTTATTATTGCATGCATGCTGTGCTTTTCAAGTGGCATGACTTGTTTATTTCCTCCATAGTAAAAGTTATCTTCAAAATATGTTAGTCACACCTGATGTCTGGTTTCTAATTCTTTTATTAACAGTCGTTTGAGCAAAGAAAAAAATAGAAATAAAGTACAAATAAGTCACTGAACTATTTGAGAAATAACAATTAAGTCACTAAACTCGAAAAAAAAAGAGCAATTAACATTTTTAACAGGTTAACTGCAAGCTGGATGATAATGCGGCATCTCTTACTGAACAACATTTGTTGATAGAGAAAGATCTATATCAGACTACTGCAGTGTAGGATCTAATCAGTAAATGTGCAAGAAAATGTTGATTACTTTGTTCAAAGGTAGCTTTGTGGTTATTTTGCATATTTGGAAACATATATAGGAAGAAGTCCCAATCAACACGCGCAAGTCGCCAGGATTGAAAAACAGCGAGCCAAACAGCCTCTCGAATGCGCTTATACCCACGGAGCTGGAGCGGAGCTGACCCAAGAGGAATCATCACTGTGGGAATCGAACCCGAGTTCTCCCAGTATTCTACCCCACAAAGAGAGCTCACTTGCCACTTGAGTTACCCGGGTTATAAATATCTTATGTTGAACAACTTAGAAAACATTTCAACTTCCAACACAACCTTTGCTTACATTTCTAATCTGCACCCAAATAGAACCCATGGAGATTCACCATACTAAATTTCAAAAAGGGTAAACCCATGGGTATCCAGCCAGTCATGACGCATAAATGTAGATGCATAGCATTTGCCGGTGCAGATAATTTGTGCGTTTGGAGATGTACGAGGGAAGCATTCCAACTTCCTTTGGATTTTTCTCACCACCTCAGAGGCATTCCTATGCCAAGACTTCTCAATAAAAATTCTCACTAGCGCAGGGGATTTTGAGAGTAGCATTTTCATAAAAACCATTTCGAGTGCAAATTCACTGAATGATTCAATCCTGATTGTGTTAAGCATCTTCAGCTCCTAAATAACAAATCCACTGTGTCGATCCTCCAAAAGCCTTGAAGCAGCTTCTTGGTCATCCTTCCCGGAACTATAACTCAGGAAGAAATGAAAAACAAGCACAACTGTCAAACATTTGAAAAAAGCAAAACAAGAAGAATCATACATAATTGCCAAATATATATTCTACCTCATCCGCAATAATCCACAGTTCACATAGGTTGGGACTTTTTTTAAGCAATTTCGTAGCAACGGAAAGTTGCTTCTGACAACCAAAATTTAATTCATATAGCTTCATTACTTGCAAATTTATTGCAGTTGGAAGCACAGCTACATTCATACGCTTGAAAAATAGGAACAAAGAGAGTAAACAAAATGGCAGCTTATATTCCTCCACATCAGTATCTAAAAATATCTTAAGTTCCTCCACACAATTTCTTGACAGAAAATGGCACCACATATCAAAATCAAACTGCCGAGGCTGATGAGGATCATCATATGAAATCTGTAGAGTAAATTTCTTAACCGGCCAAGCACGGAAAAGAGCACATTATTGATCATGTCCACGCGGGTTCTACCTTCATTATCTTGGCGCAGTTGGACACTCTTCCAGAATTTCTGATTGAACGCAAGCCGCCCATGCTGCAACTAAACATCATTCCACTGCCTTGAGAGTAGGGCAGTTCTGGCGACATCTCGGGTGGGCAAACACTCCAAAATTCTGTCCTTTACCTCCACTGGTAGTTCACTTATTAAATCCCTACTTGCATCCCGTACGGTTTTGACTCCCCAACATCGAGCCATTAAATTGAAAGAACAATGAGGCTTCAGTTGAAATCAAAAGCTAAAATCGTTCTTATATTCTTCAATTGCAAGATTTTGTATTTCGTAAATAAAAGGAAAGTAGGAAGAATTGGAAAGAAAACTGAGGTTGGGAGAAAAGTCACAGAAAGTCAGAAACCCTTGCCTCTATGTTTGGGCCTCTGCCAAAGACCTTGTGGTCTAGTGGCACCCGATTTACACTCTCACATGGATGGGAGTGGATTCGAGAGGCAACTGTGGACTCTTTGTGCTTCATTAGAATGAGAAAGTAACTATGGACAGATACTACATTGTAACCGAGTCAGTAGTACTCAAAAAAAAATTAAGTTTTTAGAAGAGTTAATTCCAGCGCAAGTCTTTTGTATTCGATGATAATTTTAAAATTTAATCATAGACTATTATTTTTGTCATTTAACACCGCAAACTATTATATTTTAGACACTTTTAACTATTTGATAACTTTTCGGTAAAATCCTTTAAACAAGGTTATTTTCATCTTTTCAATTTTTTTTATTTTCTCAATGAGTCAATTCCAACGATGGTCCCTTATCAATCATAGTCCACATTCAACAACTTACACTATCAAATATATAATAGAAAAAATGTCTTTTTCGTCTCTCAATTGTTCATTGTTAGTTATTTTAGTTTTTAACTTTTACCACCACTGCAATATATATAATAATCTAACTCTTCAAAAAAGTTACAATTTTAACTCTTAGAGGAACAGAGTTACTAAACTCTATTCAAATTTTACTCAGTACATTGATATTTTATAATTTCATTATCTTTATTGTTTATGACTTTTCAATTTTAGTATTTCATATGCAAAATAGATAATCGATACCTTCTTCCTTAAATATGTCATCTTCAATTGTGGTACATTGTTCATATTTTCCCTACACAAACATGTTAAAATTAAATTTTTTATTTTACAAATGAAATATATATCAATACTAAAGAATATTATAATTTAAAAAGAAATATTAAAAAGTAGTATGTAATAAATAAAATTTTAATAAAGTTTAATAATTTTTATTGCTTTAATTTATGTGTTAAAACTGCAATGATTCTTGATTCTTTATGCCTTGAACTTGATTCTTGTTTTAATGATTCTTGCTCTCCAAATAAATAATTATTTGTGCTATAAAACTATGAAATGTTTGGATTTGGGTTTCCTAAATCGAACCGAACTACCATGTTAAACCGAATTTTTTTAATTGAAACAAAAAAAATAATAATAATAATAATCAGACCGAAAATCAGAACACCCACCACTAGTAAAACTGTACTGGTGAATTTCAATAAGGTTTTTTTTTTTTCATAGTGTTTGGGTAGGTTTGCAGAATGATTTTATGGTTTTTGGGAAGCTCTTCGATCCTCTAAAGAAAATATTAGTCAAATTGACCAATTAACCTGAATGAGCTTCAAAAAAAATAATAAAAAAAATAAAACAGACAAACAAACTTCAATTCATTATTTCATAATTAAAATCATGGGAAAACAATTATGACTCTTGCCCACAATGCTTGCTGATTACAAATACCTCACGTTGAACAACTTAGAAAACATTTCAACTTCCAACACTACAACAATTGCTTAAATTTCTAAGTTCCACCCAAATTGAACCCATGGAGATTCACCAAGTTTCTAAAAGGCTAAACCAATATAACCACTCCTTATTAAGCATAGAAACTTTGTCAAACTTTGTCAAACTTTGTCAAACTTTGTCAATGTCTGGGCAGACAATACGTGCGTATGAAGATGCACGAGGGATGCGTTCCAACATCCTTTGGATTTTTCTCACCTCGGGAGCATTCATACACCAAAACTTAACAATAAATCTCTCTAGCGCAGGGGATTTTGAGAGCAGCATTATTATAAAAAGCATGTTGAGTGCGGATGAACGGTATGATACAGTCTTGATTGTGTTAAGCATCTTCAGCTTTTGAATAACAACGCAATTGTCTGGATCCTCCAAAAGCCTTGAAGCAACTTCTCTCTCATCCTTCAGACCGCTCTATAACTCAAGAAGAAATGAAAGAAAGACAAGCACAACAACACAACTGTGAGGACATTTGAAAAAGCAAAACAAGAAGAATCACAAATGATTGCCAAATATATACTCAACCTCATCCGCCAAAATATGCAATTCACAAAGGTTAGGACATTTTTTAAGCAATAGCATAGCAACGGCAAGCTGCTTCCGGCAAGCAAAATTTAATCTATATAGCTTCATCACTTGCAGATTTATTGCAGTTGGAAACATAGATGCATCCATATACTTGAAAAATAGCAATAAAGAAACAAAATTAACAAGCAAAAAGGTAAAGAATTATATCTATCCATCCATTTGCATCAAGTAAAATGAGTTAGGTTCTCACCATCAACAAAGAGCCACACAAACAAAGACTCTTAATGACTTTCAAATGCGGTGCCAACCATCTCGACTCAAACACATATTCAATAGAACTAATAATAGACAAGATTTCAAGCTTTGGAGGGTTGATCTCAAACTTATCGATCCCTACACAATTCTTGAAAGCCAGCTTCTCAAGCTTAGGAATACCAATACTAGAGGCAATTCCATTAACACCGCGCTTAAATTCAACATGCATGAACTTTAATGAAGTGACATTGGAAAATATATCACAAGCATTTACAGGCAAATCAATAAAGGGACCTTCGACTATCAGTTGCTTAATTGTCCTGCAAGAGAGTAAACAAAATGGCAGCTGATATTGTGGCTCTTGATAATTATATAAACATATGTTAAGTTCCTCCACACCATTTCTTGACAGAAAACGACACCACCTATCAAAATCAGACTGCTGCGGCATAGGATCAGCACTCCAAAGCCGTAGAATAAATTTCTTAACGGGCCCAGCACGGAGAAAGAGGATATTATTGATTATGTTCACGCAGCTTCTGCCATCCAAGAAGAATCTCTTAACCGGCCGATCATCTTGGCGCTGTTGGACACTTTCCAAGAATTTCCGATCCAACACAAGCCCCCCATGCTGCAACCAGACATCATTCCAATGCCTTGAGAGCAGAGCAGTTCTGGCAGCATCTCGGGTGGGCAAACACTCCAAAATTTTGTCCTTTACCTCTACCGGCAGCTCACTTATTAAATCCCTTCTTGCATCAGGTAGGGTTTTGAGTCGCCGATGTGGAGCCATTAAATTGAAAGAACAATGAGGCGTCACTCGAAATCAAATGCTAAAATCGTTCCATTCTATTCTTCAACTACAAGATTTCGAAAATAAAAGGAAATTAGGAAGCGATGAATTGGGAAGAAAACAGAGATGGGGGGAAAAGTGACAGAAACCTCACCTCTGAATCTCTGATGTTTGGGCCTTTGCGAGTTTGCGGGTTAGTTTTTTAAAGGGTTAATTTCAACGGAAATGTTTTATATTTGATGATAATGATAATTCAAATTTAATTTTAAATTATTATTTTTGTTATTTAACATTTTAATTTATTATATTTAAAGAAAAAATAGTTAAATAAATCCCTAAACTTTATACCAAAAGTCAATTAGACACATAAACTTTTCAAAAATGCAATTAAATCCTCAAACAGGTTATTTTTTGTCAAATAAGTCAAATTTATCGATAACCATCAGGTTATCGGTAAAAACATACCGGAAAACATCACCATTGACCAAAAAGTCGCCGTCCCACGGAGAAGGCAGCTAGAAAGGTCGCATTCTCCGGCGAAGGAAACCTTTACCTGTCGTCGGACTGATGCAAATGACCCATAATAACAGGTCATTTATCGATTTTCAATTTATTGTCTCAATTTGACATGTTTGTGGGTTTAATTGCACTTTTGAAAAGTTAGGTGTCTAATTGACTTTTGGTATAAACTTTAGGAGCCTATTTAACTATTTTCCATATTTTAAATATTTTGTCATTCCCATAACTCTTTTTGGCAAAATCTCATTTTAGACAAGGTTATTTTCATCTTTTCAATTTTTTAATATTTTATCAGTTAATTCCAACGAAAGTCCTTATCAATTTATAGTCAACATTCAACAACTTACTTTATCAAATATATAATCGGAAAAATGTATTTTTCCCATCCATCAATTGTTTTTTTTTTTTTGAATACAACTGACCCTATTACATTGTAGTGTCTGTAGAGTCAATTTCAAGATCTCTTCCACACTCGAACTCATGACCTCCCATCTAAGGGTGGCCACTACATGCCAATTGAGCACAAGGTGCTTGGCATCCATCAATTGTTCATTGTTAGTTATTTTGGTAAAACGTGTGTGAGACCGTCTCACGGGTCTCTATCTATGAGACGGGTCAGATCTTTAATTAATGGGTCAAATCTTTGACCTAATTAATAAAAAAAAAAATCCGACCCGTCTCACGGATTGAGACCGATGAGACGGTCTCACACAAGTTTTTGCCATCTTTTATATATTAATATTATTTGTATATAAAAAAAAAAAAAAAAAAAAGCTGAACTTATGTTGAAAAAGAATATATTGAGTATTAGTTTAGTGTATCTTAAAAGTAGACCATGATGGATGGTATAATAAATATTTTAGGTAATTATTACTATAAATTAAATTAACATATATAGTATTTTTGTTATTATTTAATTAGGTTAAAAATGATTGTAATATATATATATATAGATAACCTAAAATTTGAAATGTACATTATCCTTGTATCTCCAACTAACCCAAAACACAAAAAATCTACACCAAATTTCAAATATTCCTACACTAATTTTTATTCAATCTCTAACCTATTACACTAAATTTTACACCAAATTAAATGTCATTATTTTGATTTTCAAAATTTAAAAAATTATTATTTTGAATTTAATTAGTTTAATATACAATATAATTCGTGATATAAATAATAATATTTTAGTACGATTTACTTTTGTTAAAATATGATTTAGGTAATTTAATTTTTATATATATTCAATAATTCCCTTGTTTTATCGTCTTAATAAAATCTTTCAAATGATATAATTTATGTGTAATAATATAAAACTTATGTAGAAGAATTTGACAAAATATATAAATGCATATATAAAAATAAAATAAAGGAGTCAAACCAATCATCCTCCCACAATCCTAATCATGTGTAATACACAAATCAGAATACAATAACAGCTTGCATTTGGAAGTGTTAATCAATTCATTGACAGATATCAAATTATAATGGAATGCAGGAATGCAGAACACATTTTGCAGCATCAAATGATCCAGGTGGACACCATGTTATTGCATCTTTTCCAATATGGAAACTTCACATCTCCTACATTAGGCACTGCAATCGTACCGTTGACGAACTCTAATTTGTTTTTGGATAGCAATGCCATCTCCATCGCCCTGGCCCAAGGATGATAATTCCGGCCATCAAGGACTGTTGAGACCCAAAATTAGTGAGGGGTTCTCACTTGGATGAAGAAAGAAAGGGCTATTAGAGTCATTCGGATAAAAAAAAAAAAAAAAAAAAAAAAAAAAAAAATCACTTCGGCTGCTGTCACGACTGCCGGTGGAACCGTGAGTGGTCTAATCATTGCCCCGTTCCAAGCCATGAACGCATCTTAGTGCTCTAATACCATATCACAAAATAAAGTGTTTGGGAGTGAAAATGAAAAAGAACTTCATACATTCATCTTGAAAAACTTGTCTGAGCAATTTGCAAGAACCAACAGAAAACTAACCAACCTAACCAACTAACTAATTTTAATCCTCCAATATTATATAAGGGGCTGATATGAGTTCCCGATTAGAAACGCTTCAACACTTCAAAAGGCATTGGACTCACAAACACGAACCAGCCAAGTAACTCATCGACCCTGTCAATGTGAGTTCATAGTGCCTAACATAATTAAAAGAATTAGTCATATTCACTTATGTTGTGTTTTCAATTCTCTTGTTTCAGACAATAAATTTGTTATGTTGTCATGGAGGGTTACATTTACTATTTATTAGCAGATATGGTTGAACTTTCGTTTCTCTCAACATTTTCTGTGATCTTTTACCATTTCAGCCATTTTTTTGTTCCCTAACACATTATTGTCTTAGCATTTGAATGTTGGCAAATTGTCTCACATGCATTTAGCATGTGACATTAATACCTATAATAACCATTCATGTAAAGGTGCTAATTTTTTGTGTCTATATTTACCCATCCTTGTATAGGTTTGGAAAAGATTTCTCTCAATTTAAGTAAACTTATGGTGATCTTGCCAGCATGTTGAAGGTATCCATTTATATTTTACATGCCTTATTTACTGAACATATGAATATATGATGGCTTTGTATGCCTCTATATGAGTGGTTAGTTTCCCCTTTTCCTGCTGCTCTCAAAATATCTAAGTTCCAATTATGAGTTACAACTTACAATAGCATGCTTTATTGCATGCATGCTGTGTTTTTCAAGTGCCATGACTTGTTATTTCCTCTGTAGTAAGTTATCTTAAAAATATGTTAGTCACACACTAACACCTGATGTCTGGTTTCTAATTCTTTTAGTAACAGTGGTTTGAGCAAAGAAAAAAATAAGGATAAAATAGAAATAAGCCATTGAACTATTTGAGAAACAACAATTAAGCCACCGAACACAAATAACTTCCAAATAAGCCACTGAATCTGGAAAAAAAAAAAAAAAAGAAAGACTAATTAACATTTTTAATAGGTTAACTGCAGGTTTATTTGTAAGCTTGTTTCTGCAGGGGAGCCAGGAAAGAAGGAAGACCATTTCTCCTATCAAAAATTGACGATATCTGTGCTAAACACTACAGACAAGGCTTACATTGAGTCCATATCAAGTCACTACCGATATTCAAAATAGCCTCTACGATGGAGTCCCGATGGATCTAATCAGTAAATGTACAAGAGAATGTTATTTACTTTGCTCAAAGGTAGCTTTGTAGATATTGCATATTTGGAAACATATATAGGAAGAAGTCCCAATCAACACGTTCAAGTCGCCAATGCTACAATTGAACATCGTAAGGATTGAATTGCAGAATGACTTATTCATCATAAAACTAATAAACGCCTTAACATTGTTAGATGAACTAATTTACGTACCAAAAAACAGCCAAACAGCCCATCTAATTTACGTACCAAAAAACAGCCAAACAGCCTCTCGCATGCGCCCATCTCACACCCTGAAATATAGGAACATTCTTAATTACCCACAATGCTTACTAATTAAAAATACCTTATGTTGAACAACTCAGAAAACATTTCAACTTCCAACACAACCTTTGCTTACATTTCTAAGATGCACCCAAATAGAACCCATGGAGATTCACCATACTAAATTTCTAAAAGGGTAAAACCATGGGTATCCAGCCAGTCATCCCTCATAGACGCATAGCAATTGCCCGTGAAGATAATTTGTGCGTTTGGAGATGCACGAGGGAAGCATTCCAACTTCCTTTGGATTTTTCTCTCCTCGGAAGCATTCATATGCCAAGACGGCACAATAACAACTCTTTTTAGCACAGGGGATTTTGCGAGCAGCATTTTCATAAAAAGCATTTCGAGTGCGAATTCACTGAATGATTCAATCTTGATTGTGTTAAGCATCTTCAGCTCCTGAATAACAAAGCCACTGTCTGGATCCTCCAAAAGCCTTGAAGCAGCTTCTTGGTCATCCTTCCCACGGAACTATAAATCAGGAAGAAATGAAAAACAAGCACAACTGTCAAACATTTTAAAAAGCAAAACAAGAAGAATCATACATGATTGCCAAATAAATACTCTACCTTATCAGCAATAATCCGCAGTTCACATAGGTTGGGACATTTTTTAAGCAATTGCATAGCAACAGAGAGTTGCTTCTGACAACCAAAATTTAATTCATATAGCTTCATTACTTGCAGATCTATTGCAGTTGGAAACACAGATACATCCATACGCTTGAAAAATTAGAAACAAAGAAACAAAATTAGCCACCACAACTTTAACAATCTAGAAGGTAAAGAATTATATCTATCCATGCATTTGCATCAAGTAAAATGAGTTAGGTTCTCACCATCAACGAAGAGCCACACAACCAAAGAGTCTTAATGGCTTTCAAATGTGGCGCCAACCATCTTGACTCAGCCACATCACACATACAATCAATAACAGACAACATTTCAAGCTTTGGAGAACAGATTTCAAACTTATGGATCCCTTGGCAAAATCCGAAAGCAAGCTTCTCAAGTTTAGGAATACTAATACTAGAGGCAATTCCACTAACACTACACTTAAATTCAACACTGCAGAAAGCTAATGAAGTGACGTTGGAAAATATACCACAAGCATTTACAGGCAAATCAATAAAGGGACCACGGACCATCAGTTGCTTAATTGTCCTGCAAGAGAGTAAACAAAATGGCAGCTTATATTCCTCCGCATCAGTATGTAAACATATCTTAAGTTCCTCCACACCATTTCTTGATAGAAAAAGACACCACCTATCAAAATCAGACTGCTGCGGCGTAGGATCATCATATGAAATCCGAAGAGTAAATTTCTTAACCGGCCCATCACGGAAAAAGAGGATATTATTGATTACGTTCACGAGGGTTCTACCTTCACCATCATACCACTGTTCGACACTTTCCAAGAAGTCCGAATCGAACGCAAGCTGCCCATGCTGCAACCAAACATCATTCCAATGCTTTGAGAGCATAGCAGTTCTGGCGGCATCTGGGGTGCGCAAACACCCCAAAATTCTGTCCTTTACCTCTAACGGCAGCTCACTTATTAAATCCCTACTTGCATCCGGTACGCTTTTGATTCGCCGAGCCATTAAATTGAAAGAACAATGAGGCTTCGGTCGAAATCAAAAGCTAAAATCCTTCTTTTCTTCAACTGTAAATTTAGTATTTCGTAAATAAAATGAAATTAGAAAACTAAGAGTTGGGGAGAAAACAGAGATCGGGGGGAAAAGTGACAGAAACCCTCACCTCTTGAAGATTATCCGTGGAGCAGAGTAGCAGACGCCAGACAGAGAAGATTAAGGCCGGCCGCCCGTGGAGAGACAGAGAGACAGCTGAGTCGCAGGGCTGAAGGGCGAAGGCTGAGTGTTGAACTAGAATCTAGGGATTTCATTTTCGTTTTAGAGGATGGTGGTTTTGCTAATTATAGTCCTAAACTTCAAAATTGGCCATCTGTGGTCTTTTGATCGAAACCTAAAATCGTTATACTCTTCAACTGCAAGATTCCATATTTCGTAAATAAAAAGGAAATTAGGAAGCTAAGAGTTGTTTTCAAAAAAAAAAAAAAAAGAAGCAAGCTAAGAGATGGAAATAAAACAGAGATTGGGGAAATTGACAGAAACCCTCACCTTTTTTTGATGTTTGGTCTGGGCCTTTGCGGGTTAGGAAAGCCGAAGGGAAACGAATGAGAATAGCATACACCAGACGGAGAAGACAAAGGCCGGCCGCCGGTGGAGATGAGTGGAGACTGGAGAATCGCGGTGGAGAGACAGAGAGACGGCTGAGTGTTGAACTAGAGTATAGGGATTTGCCACCTATAGTCTACCATTTGTGCTCCATTGAATTTCAAAATGTTACGGAGTACTAACTATGAAGGCCAAAAATTGCCCTTTCATCATCTATTTTTGATTTTCAAAATAAATACTACCTCCGTCCCATTTTGTTTGTCTGAAATTATTTTTAATTCAATTTTTTATAATATTAAATTTAGTATTAGTATATAAAATTTATATATTTAGAAACTACATTAAAAGTACTATTAAACACAAAAATCAAATTTAAAAATAATTAAAAATTACTAAAGAAAATAAGCAATGAAAAAAGAGTTGGTTTGACCAATGAATAGTAAACAGGTAAAATGAGACAGAGTGAGTCTTTATTTATTGTAATTTATCAATGCATATCATAAAATTGTATTTATTTATTGTAATTTATCAATGCATATCATAAAATTGTATTATCTATAAATTTATTTGATACTGTAACTATTGTCCACTGGATGAAGAGATATTTGGTCCAATCCTAAACGACTCAAGTATATGTGGCCATTTGCTGGGTTTTATCTAATCAACAAAATTGTCATGTAACACAATGGACCTATTTGAAAATTTGAGTTTCTTGATGATGACAAGGCAAGTCCGGCTATGGAGGATAGTTTTTCATTGTATGACATTGATAACTTGTAACGTTCTGTCACGCAAACAGAAGTTGATGAAATACACATTTGTTTTTATTACATGCTTCCATCAAAGATTACATCTTTATTATGTGTTGATGATATTATGATTGAGAACCTCTCATTTATATGAAAATGCTTTAATGATTAGTAATTGGCCTATTTATGGCAGGAATTTTTCTGACTATCAAATGCCTTAACATTGTTAGATGAACTAATTTATGCACAAAAAAAAAAGGAGCAGCATAATTGAGGTAATTTATTAACAAAAGCAAATACTACGTATTTCTTAATTGCCCACAATGCTAGCTGATTACAAATCACTCTGATTACAAATCCCTCATGCTGAACAACTTAGAAAACATTTCAATTTACAACACAACCTTTGCTTACATTTCTAAACTGCACCCAAATAGAACCCAGGGAGATTCACCATACTAAATGTCATAAAGGCTAAAACCATAGGTATCGAACCAGTCATCACGCATAGACATATGGTAATTGCCTGCGCAGACAATTTGTGCGTTTAGAGATGCACGAGGGAAGCATTCCAACTTCCTTTGGATTTTTCTCACCTCCGAGGCATTCATACCCCAAGACTTCACAATAACAACTCTTTCTAGTGCAGGGGATTTTGAGAGCAGCATTTTCATAAAAAGCATTTCAAGTGAGAATTCACTGAATGATTCAATCTTGATTGTGTTAAGCATCTTCAGCCCTTGAATAACAAAGCCATTGTCTGGATCCTCCAAAAGCCTTGAAGCATCTTCTTTGTCATCATTCCAACAGGACTATAACTCAAGAAGAAATGAAAAACAAGCACAACTATGAGACATTTGAATAAGCAAAACAAGAAGAATCTTACATGATTGCCAAATATATACTCTACCTTATACGCAATGATATGCAGTTCACATAGGTTGGGACATTTTTGAAGCAATTGCAAAGCAACGGCGAGTTGCTTCCGACAACCAAAATCTAAATCATATAGCTTCATTACTTGTAGATTTATTGCAGTTGGAAACACAGATACATCCATATGCTTAAAAAATAGGAACGAAGAAACAAAATTAGCCACCACAACAACTTAACAAGCTAGAAGGTAAAGAATTATATATATCCATGCATTTGCATCAAGTAAAATGAGTTAGATTCTCACCCACAACGAAGAGCCACACAACCAAAGAGTCTTAATGACTTTCAAATGTGGCGCCAACCATCTGGACTTAACCTCCAATATATAATCAATAACACACAACATTTCAAGCTTTGGAGGACTGATCTCAAACTTATAGATCCCACGACAAAATCCGAAAGCCAGCTTCTCAAGTTTAGGAATACTAATACTAGAGGCAATTCCATTAACACTGCGCTTAAATTCAACTTTGCAGAAAACTAATGAAGTGACGTTGGAAAATATACCACAAGCATTTACAGGCAAATCAATAAAGGGACGACGAACTATCAGTTGCTTAATTGTCCGGCAATAGAGTAAACAAAATGGCAGCTTATATTCCTCCTCATCAGTATCTAAACATATGTTAAGTTCCTCCACACCATTTCTGGACAGAAAAAGACACCACTTATCCAAATCAGACTGCTGCGGCCTAGGATCATCAGATGAAATCCGTTGAGTAAATTTCTTAACCGGCCCAGCACGGAAAAAGAGGATTTTATCGATTATGTTCACGAGGGTTATACCTTCATCATCATAGCACTGTTCGACACATTGCAAGAATTCCCAATCGAATGTAAGCCGCCCATGCTGCAACCAAGCATCATTCCAGTGCTTTGAGAGCATAGCAGTTCTGGCGGCCTCTGGGGTGCACAAACACCCCAAAATTCTGTCCTTTACCTCTAAGGGCAGCTCACTTATTAAATCCCTACTTGCATCCGGTACAGCTTTGAGTCGCCCAGCCATTAAATTGAAAGAACAATGAGGCGTCGGTCGAAATCGAAACCTAAAATCCTTCTATTCTTCAACTGCAAGATTCCGTATTTCGTAAATAAAAAGGAAATTAGGAAGCTAAGAGTTGTTTTCAAAAAAAAAAAAAAAAAAAAAAAAAAAAAGCTAAGAGTTGGAAAGAAAACAGAGATTTGGGGAAAAGTGACAGAAACCCTCACCTCTGATGTTTGGGCCTTTGAAGATTAGAATGCTATTCCTCTTGAAGATTAGCCGTGGAGCAGAATAGTAGACGCCAGATGGAGAAGACTACGGGCGGCCGCCGGTGGAGCTGAGTGGAGACTGGAGAATCGCGGCGGAGAGACAGGGAGACGGCTGAGTCGCAGCCTCGCTCGCAGGGCTGAAGGGCGGAGGCTGAGTGTTAAACTTGAGTCTAGGGATTTCATTTTCGTTTTAGGGATTTTACCTTATATATTTATTTATTTATACCATGATTCTTCTACTATGATGGTTTTGTGACTTTTGTCAAGTATAGTTCTAAATTTTAAAATTGATCCTTTGTTGTCTTTCGAGTTTCAAAATATTACTAACTGTGGTCCAACCGTTAATTTGCTCAGTTTACACCGTGTAAATGAAGGACAAAAATGTCATTTCGTTTTATTCTTCCATTTTTAAGTGAAAATATAGCCTTTTGACCAGCAAATGCATCTTATTTCTTTCCAATTCTTCTTCGCTAAGTTCTAACAAATGCATCGTCTTACACCATCTGATGCCACAACATTCAGCTTGCATAGGTTTGGGAGAATTTTGAAGCAACTGTAAAACAAAGGCAAGCTCATCTCTACATGAAACATTTAACTCATACATTTTAATCACTTGCCGATTACGGAACCCCCTATCCTCTGATTTTTTGTTTGAGCCTTTGCCAGTTACGGTAACCGAAGGGAACCGGAACGCTATTCATCTTGTTGGGTTTAAATGATGATTGCTCCTCAAATCTCATATTGGTTTAAACCCACGTAATCGTTATTGCGTGGACCACAGTCCAAAACGACATCGTCTCTCTTTTAAGAAGATACATCGTCGTTAATTTAGAGACGTGGGTCAAACAAATTTTTTTTATTTTCACTCGACCTACATTTTCCTCTCCATTGCGTCTCCCTTTAACTCCAATGTTGCAACATACATTTTTATAACTCATAAAGTGCATTATTCTAATTAACTCATAAATACATCATCTTACCCTAGGAGATTCATTATTCTAACACATAATGGCTGAATAGACGTCGTTATTGACTAACATAATATTTAAAACGTCAAAACGACGTCGTTTGGAATATGGTCTACACAGTTATATGAACTATCTGTGTAATTTGTCAAACCTGTAGGTGGAATGGACTCCAAGTCTAAAGCCAATTGAGTCCGAGAAATTGAGGCCCAAAAGTTAATTGGGTTATGAGAATAATTGAAATTCATAAGCAAGGTTTCTGCCTTTCTGGACCTCGATTAGGGGTGTACACAATGTGGTGAAAAAACACGATTAACCGATGAAATTAGAAATTTTTAATTGAAATATTTCGATTCGATTAATGGTTAGGAATTTTAAACAAATTTTGTTAATGGTTAATTCAATTTGAAAGTACAATTAACCATACAGTTAGACTAGTTTAAATCATACCGTCATAAACTTATAATTCATAAATCATACCGTTAGACTAGTCTTTTTCTTCTTCTTTTTTTTTTTCATCATTTATATACTAAATAATGACTATTTAATTGTATGAAAGTATAAGTTGAAATTTTTTTTTATTTATAAATGACTCATATTGATATTTATTTATTTATTTCAAATAAATCAACAAGTACATAAAATCATTACTTTAAATAAATTTGCTACAAATACATAAATTCACTTCAATTCTATAAATACATAAATAAATTTACTAACATAAATACACAAATTCAATTCACTAAATTTTGGAATATATTAAACAAGTTTGGTATCCTACACACTGACAAATGAGTTTGAAACATGCTTGGAGTAGTTCTGAGTGAAGTCATAAGAAACACCTGCATAGGTAAAATCTAGTACAATTAACACAAGTAAAAAGATCAAAAGAACATTATATTCTTGGAGTGATGGAGTCTACTGCTTATAGATTCAAAATACTTTAATTACAACATAATACTTAGGTACAGGATTTCAACTTCCACCACAACCATTGATTACATTTCTAGGTTGCATCCAAACTGAATCCATGGAGCCTCATCATACTAAATTCCTACAAGGTTAAAACCACATGTAATCAAATAGTCCGACCAAGTAGTCATCATTTTCAGTGTAAACAAATTGTGCTTTCAGAGATGTGCGAGGAAAACACAACAATTCCTTTCACCAACTATTGACATCTTCGGAGGTATCTATATCGTCATCAACATATTCCATAATAACGACTCTATCTAATGTAGGAGATTTTGAGAGCAGCATTTTCACAAAAAGCATTTCAAGTGTAAATCCACTAAACCCGACAATTACGACTGTGTTAAGAATCTTCAGATCTTGCTTAATAATGCGACTGTTTGGTTCCTCCAAAAGTCTTGTGCCCGTTGTTATATCATCACAAGAACATAGCTACAACACAACCATAATCATGAGGAAATTAATAAGAAAACAACTGCAAAACATATAGTCCCTAGGTTTCAAGTGTTACACAATTTAATGCTGCGATATTCAGCTGGCATAGGTTGGGGGAATTTTGAAGCAACTGCAAAACAAAGGCAAGCTGCTCTCCACATGAAACACTTAAATCATACAGCTCAATCACTTGCAAATTTATTGTTGTTGGGAATGTCACCATCGCTATTTCTGCATCTTTACATACACTTGAAATGAAAAAAAATAAAATTATATGAGCATTGAAAGAACTGTGTCAATCCTAATAATCAATCCTTTGAATGCAAAAGATCAGACAAGTAGAGATTCTCACAGGCAACAAATGGGCACCCAAGCAAAGGGTCTTAATTGTTTCCAAATAAATCTTTCAAGTTTTGTACTACTGATCTCAAAATTAGTGATCCCTTTACACCAATAGAAAAACCAGCTCCTCAAGATTAGGAACACTGTAGCCAATTCCCTTAACATTATCACTAAATTCAAAATTGTCGAAAAATAAAGAAGTGAGGCTGGGAAATATACAACTAGGGATCGACAAATTGAAAACGAAACCACCCAGAGTCAGTTGCTTAATTGTCCGGCACAAGAATATACAAGATGGAAGCTTATGGTTACACGAAATATACAAGTTAAGTTCTTGTACACCATTTCTCGAAAGAAAACGACACCACCTATCTAAATCACACTGCTGGGGCTCAGGATCCGATGTGGGGTGAAGTTGTAGAGTACATTTTTTAATGGGTCCAGCACGGAGCATGAGAATATCATTTATTGTGTTAATCAAAGCTATACCTTTCTCACCGAGGCATTCCGAGAAGTCCTTATCAAACACAAGCCGCCCATGCCGCAACCAAACCTCATTCCAGTGAGTTGAGAGCAAAGCAGTTCTGACAGCATCTCACAACCACTCTAAAATCCTTTCCTTCACTTCTACTGGCAGTTCACTTATTGCGTCCCTTCCTGCAGCTTCGGATTTTCTCCGACAACTCGCCATTAAACTGGAAACTAAGTTAAAATCGCTTGATTTGCATTCCAATTTAGCCCACAAGGTTTTGGAAACAAAAGAAATTTGGTTTAGTTTGGGAAGAAATAAGAGATTATGGAAAAAGTGTTAGAAATCCTTGCGTTTGCGTTTGGAACAACAGAATACTGCGAGGCTTTTCTTTGGGCCCTTGACGGCGACAGTGGACTATTAATAAATCATTGTGTTAAATGTTCAAGACCAAAATACAAGCTTCATTTGAAAATTTATTCTTTTTTGGTAATTTATATCATTTACTCTGAATTGAAATGACAAGGTACAGAATCATACTCGTAAATTGTAATGTACAAAATTTTATAATACAAAATACAAAAAATCACAATACAAGATATATTGCATCATGGACCCTGAATTGAAATGACGAGATACATAATTCATACTCGTATGGTACAAAATTTCATAGCACAAGATGCAAAAAATCATAACACAAGACACATACACATGTGACAGGGTAATTGGGTACCCGACCCGGAACTATTGGCAGCATCCAAGACACCTCACCCCTCAGCATCAATGCTCAACGGTTCAACTCCTCAGCATTGATGGCCAACGTTCAGCTCCTCAGCATTGATGACAGACGTTCAGCTCCTCAACATTCAACACCTCAGGTACTGATGTCCAACGATCAACTCTTCATCAATGCTCCGTTACTGAGCTGAAGGGAATAAAAAGGCTCACAACCACATAGTGAGGGGGGACTTCTGACACTTCTTACTAGACAATAGATACTGAATTCACTTGTACACTGAGCACTACGCTCAATATTGTTCTCAAGTACTCAAACACTGTACCATCTTACTTCAATAATACTCAGATTACATACCCGGTAACACATTATTACCGTCAACATGTAATCTATTTATTTATTTTTTAAATCTGATTTAAGTACATAATTTTGTTCATAAGTACAAAATTTTAAGTTTTTAGCCCTTAGAGAGCGTGTTAAACGCAAAGAAGTTGTCATTGAACACATTAGCACAGAGTTGATGTTAGCAGATCCTTTGACTAAAGGCATGCCTCCATTTAAATTCAAGGATCTTGTTATAAAGATGGGACTTTCGCCCACTTTATAAATTTTGTATATACATTCAGTTCAATTTAATGAAATTCTTTTGCACTTCAGAAACTTCAGATATTTTCTTTTAGTGTGTACACTATTTCAGTTTTATCTAGTTAAGAAAATACTTCAGTGGACTTGAAATGAACATATGGTTTGTTTCATTAAGTTGATTACCTAAGTACTCTAAGGCAATTTGCATTTGATCATAATGGATACTACTCGCGCTAAGGAGCTGGACGTGTCATTATGGTTGGTGTAATCTTGTTCTTGGAGTTTCATGTTTGCACCAAGTGGGAGAATGTAACGTTTTCCTTATGTTATTATTATTAGGATTATTATCAATAATAATAAATTAAGTGTTTTATGTGGTGCAGACTATTTAGGCTGACTAAGTACTAGTCTTTGGTCAGCATTAGGTAGTCGGTTACCTACATTGATGGGATGTAGGATTATATATAGACCCCCTAGTCCTCTCACTGCTCAGTTCACGCAATACACCATCTAAATGACTGAGCCAAGTGAGGGAAACAATTCTGGTTTTACGGTGACTTCACAAGCAGCCCACGAGCAGCCCTGGGAGCTCTTCTCAACATACATTATAAACTATGGCTGGAGGTTAGTAGATCCGCTTTTAATTACCACATATTAACTGTTCAATGTGGTTTATTTGCTTACACAGCTGGCATAGGTTGGGGGAATTTTGAAGCAACTGCAAAACAAAGGCAAGCTGCTCTCCACATGAAACACTTAAATCATACAGCTCAATCACTTGCAAATTTATTGCTGTTGGGAATGTCACCATCGCTATTTCTGCATCTTTACATACACTTGAAATGAAAAAAAAAAAAAAATTATATGAGCATTGAAAGAACTGTGTCAATCCTAATAATCAATCCTTTGAATGCAAAAGATCAGACAAGTAGAGATTCTCACAGGCAACAAATGGGCACCCAAGCAAAGGGTCTTAATTGTTTCCAAATAAATCTTTCAAGTTTTGTACTACTGATCTCAAAATTAGTGATCCCTTTACAACAACAGAAAAACTGCTCCTCAAGATTAGGAACACTGTAGCCGGCCAATTCCCTTAACATTATCACTAAAAATTCAACATTGTCGAAAAATAAAGAAGTGAGGCTGGGAAATATACAACTAGGGATCGACAAATCGAAAACGAAACCACCTAGAGTCAGTTGCTTAATTGTCCGGCACAAGAATATACAAGATGGAAGCTTATGGTTACACGAAATATACAAGTTAAGTTCTTGTACACCATTTCTCGAAAGAAAACGACACCACCGATCTAAATCACACTGCTGGGGCTCAGGATCCGATGTGGGGTGAAGTTGTAGAGTACATTTTTTAATGGGTCCAGCACAGAGCATGAGAATATCATTTATTGTGTTAATTAGAGCTATTCCTTTCTCACCGAGGCATTCCGAAAAGTCCTCATCAAACACAAGCCGCCCATGCCGCAACCAAACCTCATTCCAGTGAGTTGAGAGCAAAGCAGTTCTAACAGCATCTCGAGTAGGCAACCACTCTAAAATTCTTTCCTTCACTTCTACTGGCAGTTCATGTTAGAATATTTTATTCTAATATTATTGTGGTCCATGTATTAAGTGATCTGAACAATTAAAAATTCCATTTTGATAGGTAATGGAATAAAACTTGTAACAGATCAGGGGTTATAATTCCCCTCTCTTTGGCTTTCAAATGAGGCTATTTAAGCCTATTTAATTGTATGAGTTTATGGCCCATTATTACCATAATTCCAATATTAAATATTGGAATGTCAGGTTATGTTGAGCAGGTAATATATAAGGGCCAAGAATATTTTCCTATCCTATCACTTGGGAAAACTTAGCGTGAAAGACCAGAGAGAAAAAGGGTTCTGCAAATACTAAGAGAAAGAAGAGGTGAAGAGGAAAGGGCTCAGAGCTTCATCAAACTCCATGGAATCAGTTTAGTAGTTTACGCTTCCTATGAAAGTATTGGTTAAATCATTCAATGCCTTTTATAATGATCTTTCATTTGGTATCATGAGCAAGGTTAGGTATAATGATTTACCATTTTTTAATACGAAATTTGTGTATATATATATGCGTTAAATTTTGTATTGTTATCATATATGTATATTATGGATTTATGGTCATATACATATATTAAAGTTATAATCTTTTTGACGGGTTAAAGATTAACAGTGTTGTCTTGTATCGTCATCGGCTAGACGACCGGTTTGAAACCGGCCGTTGGTAGCCACCTTTCTTCTCCAGCCTTGCGGCTGGAGAAGGAAAGCAGCTTTTGTGCTGCTGCTTCTCCAGCGCAAGGCTGGAGAATTAGGGATACATTCTCCAGCGCAAGGCTGGAGAATTGGTGATGGGCTCTAGCCCATTGGGCTAGAGCCCTAACCTAAAAAAAAATAATAAAATTATATTTTATAATAATAATAATAATAATAATATTATGATTATTATTATGAATGTTGGTTTGAGAAGAAAAGATTTGTTAGATTGTTATGGTTCTCAAATCGTTATTATTATTTTATTATTTTATTTTATCTATTGTTGTAAAGAGCCTGTTGGTTACCAAAGTACCCTGGCCAAGTAACAATTAGATTAAAATAAATTAAATATTTGTTTATTTTATCTATTGTTGTAAAGAGCCTGTTAGTTACCAAAGTAGCCTGGCCAAGTAACAATTAGATTAAAATAAATTAAATATTTGCTTACTTGAATTATGTTTTTAGTCTATTACGGATCTTGAGAGTCACCAAAGTGACCTTGTTATATAATGTGTTGGACTTAATGAATATGTCTTATGGCAATAAAATTCTATTTTATTTAAGGATGCATATTTCTTTTAGCTTGTTAGTCACCAAAGTGACCTAGCTAGTTGGTGATAGATACTAATAAAATAGAATTTATTTGCCCAAATCATTGAAATGCCTTTGATGACAATTACAATTATTATAAATTATGTTGCTATGAGATTGCCCAAAGGTAAATCATTGCAAATAATTTATAACACTTAAAGAATATAATTTTAGTGCTTTGTCAAATAGCTTTGTTTATCCAAAGATGACTTGCTTATTTGACTAGTGCTTGGTTATTATTATTATCGTTTTATTTTATGTATTGTTGGCATCTATTAAAGTTTCTATCATACATAAATGTAAGTCTGAATTGATTAAATACCTAGCATAAAAGCATTAAGGTATAAATGTGAAATTTCAGCTTTTGCTCAATTCTCGGCTTCAATGAATGCTGTCCATGGAAAATGGATGAGGTCCAATTAAATGTGTTTAAACCTCATGAAGATTACCATGGCAGAAAATATGAAGCCGATGATGCCAAAAGTTGATATTGCATCTGAATTTCTGGCAAAAGTGAAAGAGTTATCAATGTCTGAAATTGCAGATAAGTCAATTGCAGGGAACCTGATGACAGAATTAACTTCTATGAAGTTTGATTGGTCTGTGCCAATTCATGATCACTGCGACCAAATGGTCAATATTGCAGCAAAATTAAAGGGGATGGGGATGGAGTTGCCTGAATCATGGCTAGTTCATCTAGTCATTAACTCACTTCCACCAGCAGAGTTTGGACAGTTCCGTGTGAACTACTATACTCTTAAAGAAAAATGGAGTTTTAAAGAAACTAAACATTTGCTGGTTCAAGAGGAAGCGAGATTAAAATGGGGCATTTGAAGAAAGGTTTGGTTTGAACAGAAGGGGATTCAGTTCGATCCAACCCACAAGAAGAACTGATAAATTCTTGTTTATGGGAAATAGGATGAAGGCACGAATTGAGGGAATATGGACGTATAGATTGATCCTAAATACTGGATATCATTTGGATATTTTTTTATTTTTTATTTTTTTCTTTCTTCTCTATGTCCCTGAATGTGCTAGAAATCTTGTTTCAGTTAGTAGGTTGGATATGTTGGGATTTTACATCAAATTTGAGAATCGTACTTTTCATTTATGTAAGGACAATAAATGTTATGGTTTTGGTACTTTGATTGATTCTCTTTATCGTTTTAATCTTGATGTAAATTTTGCTGAATCTTTATTTCAAGTTGAGAGTAGTATAGGAGTCAAACGTAGTGCATTAAAGTAAAATTCTGCTTACTTGTGGCATAAACGCCTGGGACACATATCCAAGGAAAGGTTAGTAAGGTTGGAGAAATCTGAAATCCTACCTGCCTTGGATTTTAGTGATTGGGATGTGTGTGTGGACTGTATTAAGGAAAAACAAACCAAACACATAACCAAGAAACCTGCCACAAGGAGTAGTGAGTTGCTTGAAATAATTCACACCGACATTTGTGGAGCTTTCAATGTTCCTTCTTGGGGCGGCAAAAGGTACTTCATTACCTTTATAAATGACTATTCACGATATGGCTACATATATCTACTACATGATAAATCCCTGTCTATGAACACTTTAGAGGTGTTCATTAATGAGGTTGAAAGGCAGTTAGATAGAAAAGTCAAAATTGTGAGGTCAGACCGAGGGGGTGAGTATTATGGTAGGTCTGACGAAAGAGGACAATGTCCAGGGCCTTTTGCTAAATTCCTCGAAAGTAGGGGCATTTGTGCACAGTATACAATGCCCGGAACACCGCAACAAAACGGTGTGGCTGAAAGGCGAAATCGTACCCTTATGGATATGGTTAGAAGCATAGTAAGTAATTGTACCTTACCTTCTTCACTGTGGATGTATGCGTTAAAGACTGCTACATATTTATTAAGTCGGGTTCCAAGTAAAGCAGTTCATAAGATACCTTATGAACTATGGACAGGGAAGAAACCGAGTTTACGGCATCTTCATGTATGGGGTTCCCAAGCGGAAGTAAGGTTGTATAATCCACGTGAGAATAAACTTGACCCAAGGACAGTCAGTGGTTTTTTCATTGGCTATCCAGAAAGGTCTAAAGGGTACAGGTTT
>CP025650.1:15449339-15468276 GCA_003576665.1 Ipomoea trifida
CCCGCCGGCGATATGCAGTTGCTTTTTTTTTTTTTTTTTTTTTTTTTTTAATTTAAAAAATGAAATGACAAAATTGTCCTTAACTCAATTCATTCGTCGGAAAATAATTGTTGATGACCGGAATGTGGTCGGAATTTGATCGGAAGGACCAAATGTGGTAGAGATTTAAAAGTCGTAGGACCAAATGTGGTAGAGATTTAAAAGTCGTGGGACCAAATGTGGAAATTTTAATAGTCAGGGACAAAAAGTGGAAATGGTACCAAAGTCGTGGGACCAAAAGTGGAAATTTCTCTATATTAAAATTATAACCTATGAAATTTAATTTTCCCTCCCTACACCTTAGAAGATGAATTTAAAAATATTATATAGTATCCAAATTATAACATATAGAAATTATTTCTATTTCTAATTATAGTTTTTGAGTTGTAACTATGTGATTTTTTATTTTTATTTTTTACATTTCTATAATTATAATGAAATTTATAGTATAGATTGATTTGTAATTCATAGCAAATTTTGAATCTATTTCTATTCGAATAATTTACTAATATTTAGAACATGTGTTATTTTGTGGACTTTATAATGATTTATGTATATGTAATATGTAATATATTTTGGGATTTAGTTATGAAATAATTTTAAAAGATATTTATTTTTTTATTATAAATTATTTAGTCAATGTAGTTTAATTTAGGAGTTCTATTATGCGTCATTGTATTCATACACCTAAGTACACCTAGTTATAACGTTAGATGCAACTACATCTACACACGTGGCGCGCTGCGAAACGTTCTCATTTCTCTCTTGGACGCACCGTTCTAATTTGAACGCAATCATATATATATATATATATATATATATATATATATATATATATATATATACACTGCTGGAAATCTTCACTTTTCCGACCACTTTTCCGACCACCACGAAAAATGGTCGGAAAAGATGGCATTTTCCCAATTTTCCGTCAAAGGATTACGGTGGTCGGAAACGTGGTCGGAAATTCCGACCACCTTTACAAAGTGGACGGTATTTCCGACCACTATGTAAAGGTGATCGGAAATATTTCAATTATTTAAAAAAATTTTAATTCATCTTAAGTTCCGGCCATCTTTGTGGTCGGTATTTCCGACCACTATGCAAGGGTGGTCGGAAATTCCGTCCACTTTTCCTAGGTGGTAGGAATTTTTATTTTTATTTTTATTTATTTTTTTGTTGTTTGTTCTTCCTGTTGTTGTTATTTTTGTTCAATGGTATGAATACCACATGATTTATCTTATTATCATTAATTATTTCATTCATACTCTTTTTTTTTGTTTCAATTTTAATTTGCATTTCTTCAATTGACCACGACACATAGAGTTTACTGGTAGTACGCTGACATGTTGTGATGTTCAATATAAATTTTAAATTTCGGTTAACAATCGAACAAAGTATGAAAATGTGTAAGCTCGTTTGATAAGAGATCGTAAACAATCTCGTATGTGTTCGTTTAATTGTGTTCACAAACAAACTAGTTTAGTGTTCGTTTAATAATGTTTGCGAACATATTCACGAACATACATATATACAATATTTATTTATTTATTTATAGGTCCATAATCATGCGTATTGAGCCCACGTAATGTATTGTTATATAGAATATACCCTGAGCTTATCGATTCATACATATTGAGTCCAAATCGGATCCAGCTCTATGTATATGGAGGATCATTTTCCAATCGCTTCCGACATCTTGAGTGTACTCACCCAACCCGACCTGAAACTTAGGCTCCTTCTCAGCTTAGTAAGTTGTTGCTTAAACACCTTTAGGCCCCGTCCCAACCCCGTTGTTAGCGTATAGGAGTAGCTAAAAGTCTCCCACTCAACAATAAGTGCAGTATTTATAAGGAAGATGAGGGAACATGTTCTGTTCAAGTCTTCAACTCCATACAACCTTTATTATAACGTAATAAAAGTTCTCTCTCTCTATATATGTATTAGCTAGTTATAAAAATGTGTTTGGTAAATTAGTTGTTTACTATTATTAACTGGTTGCATCTAAAGTGACTAATAATGGCTTTATTATTATTATTATTATTATTATTATTATTATTATTATTATTATTATTATTATTATTATTATGTAAAAGTTTAATATAATTTTGTTTTATAATAATAGTAGCCATCATCATAAATTATTTTTAATTATGAACATATAAATTTTAAAATAAGTTTATTTTAAAGTTGGTATTATTATTATTATTATTATTATTATTATTATTATTATTATTATTATTATTATTATTATTATTATTATTATTATGCTAAAAAAAATTGTGCTGAAATTTCACCCATAATTATTAAAAATTGGCGCCATTATTAGATGTACCCCCAAATTTTCGCCAATATTTACTTTTCCCTCCTTGGCTCTCCAAATTTTCGCTTCATTAAAAATTAAAAATTAAAAATATAATAAAACAAAACCCTACCTCCCACCACGAACCGCCACATGACTCCTGACCTCCGCGCCTCAAGTCCTCAATCTCCTTCGGACATTCTCTTCCTTCGCCGACGATGAGCTGAGAGCACAGCAGATTCGACGACGGCGACGAGCTTCAGCCGCGGCGGCGGTTTGACAGCCTCATTCTCACATCTCTTCACCAGTTCCTCCTTCTCTGTCCTCCCATCCCCTCGCTTCCGTCTCTGAGTGAAGACCTCTTCCGGGCGACTACTCGACGACGACTACTGGGGGAAACAACAGATTTGGCGACGACGAGCTTCAGACGGTAAGTCTATTTTTTGTTTGTTTTTTTTTTTTGTATTTTTTTTTTTTTTTTTTTTGTATTTTTTTCTGTTTTTGCATAATGAGTTGATACAGCTGCAGTTTCTGATCTAAAGGGGAGTGTTGCCATCTTGTTCTGTTTAAATCATTCAGAAGGTAATTTTTTTTTCTTTCGGACATTGTATTATATTTTTTTTTTGAGAATGACATTGTATTATTTTTGAAATCATATTATGTCTTGTACTTGCAACTGGTTTTTGCTGCAATTCAATTGTTTATATTTCCAGCTTATGCTAGTGGTTTAAGTCTTTCCTTCTAAGGTTGCTAGCAGATGTTTCTCTTCTTTATCTTCTTTGAACTCCTTTATCTATTAGTTTCTTATTGTTGATATGTTGTATGTTGTTATTACAAAGTTGCCTTTCTTGATTTGTTTCTAACTGAGCTTAGTGTTGTAGTAGAGAATTCCAGTCCTGAATGCAACTAATGTTGTGCATTTTTTCCCTTCAATTTACACAGGCTTTGAATTTCATTGAGTATGATTCTTGTTTCCTGATGAAGAGAAGCAAGGATTATGGCGTTGAAAGTGAGTTGTAATCTGAAATTGAATTACTCTGTGACTAATTGTAGTACTATATTTGGTTTTGGATTACCAGTCACTTGCAGTATAAAGCTGGACTACATAGGATTCATAATTGCTTTTAACTTTCTGCTAAAAAAAATTGGATCTTTGTGTAATTCAGTATGTATAGGCATAAAAGAATGATATTATTTCTTACATGTTAACTAAGTGATACTGCAATTTTCCTTCATTAGATTTACTCCTTTCTTTGTTTAATTTGATTTTTATCATCACTTTAATCTCTCTCTCTCTTTTGGTCAGTTGTTGAAGCCAAGGATGGAACTATTTCAGTTTCCACCGCATTTGCAGGCCACCAGGAAGGTAACCTGAATGCTCACTTATTATTAGTGCTCACTTGTTATTACTAATCATTTGTCAAGAAGTAATTGGAGTCATTCTGCAGCATTCTAATGCTCTGATGTTTATATAATGTCATTGTAAGTTCTAAATTGGCTTCTCTTTCATTCTTTCATCTCTGCCTCACTTATGCATATTTTATTGAAGTGTAAGCATTTATGTGTGTGTGTGTTTTCAGACACCTTAAGTGGTCTCACCTCTATTACATCTGCTACTTGCATATGACTAACCAGAATGCTATCACAAGGAGGTAAGGCTTTTTAAATAAAATCTATTTTACAATCAATTTTATTGCATGTGTTTTCTGCTATTACAATAAAGAGTTGCTACCTTTATTTTGACTCTACTAAGGATGGAACTATTTCAGTTGCCAGTTGCCAGTTGCCACCACATTTGCAGGCCACCAGGGAGGTAACCTGAATGCCTCGTTTCTAGTTACTTTTTTTCTTTTTCAATTAGTACTCACTTCTTATTACTTATCATTTGTCAAGTAGTAATTGGAGTCATTCTGCAGCATTCTAATGCTAGTGCTTATATAATGTCATTGTAAGTTCTAAATTGGCTACTCTTCATTCTTCCATCTCTGCCTCACTTATACATACTTTATTGAAGTGTAAGCATTTATGTGTGTGTGTGTTCGGACACCTTAAATGGTCTCACCTCTATCACATCTTCTACTTGCATATGACTAAGCAGTTCGTCCATTTTGATATTTAATGAATTGTTAGTTGTGTATTATGATGAAGGAAAACCAGAATGCTATCACAAGGAGATAAGACTGTTTTAATAAAATCTGTTTTACAATCAATTTTATTGCATGTGTTTTTTTCTATTACAATCAAGAGTTGCTACCTTTATTTTGACTCTACTATCTGAAACTTATTATTTTTTGTGATTGTTTGCAGATTGACTGCACACATCCTCATGTGGTCCAATGTTGGTGGCAGTATGCAGATAATAGTTTGCATAGATGTAATAGTTTGGGGATTAAATAAGAAGTTAAAATTTTAGAATGTTTTAAATTTTCAATTGTATATTCATTAATGAATTCTCTTCATGAAATGTGCATATGTTTTTCAACAATTATCTTACCAACTTGCAGCAATATTTATGTATTCATTTCACTATAGAGGGATTCTCTGTAGTGAAATGGTTTTTTTTTATTTGTTGCCTTCAGTTTTCCGACCACCGTAGTGGTCGGAATTTCCGACCACATTCCGACCACCTGTGGCCGGAAAATCCAGATTCGCATGGTTGTTTTGTTGGTCGTTTTTTTTCGACCATATTAGAAAGTAGTCGGAAATTCCGACTACTTGTCCCGGTGGTCGGAATTACCGACGATGGTTTTTCCGGACACCCAAATTGGTCGGAAAAGTGGTCGGAACAGTCGTTTCCGACGTTATTATGGCCATTTCCGACCACTTTTGGGTGGTCGGAAATCTGATGATTTCCAGCAGTGATATATATATATATATATATTATTTCATGTATGGCCCATTTTGTATGCTATGCCCCGGGCCTATAAAATGATAGGAACGGGCCTGGACTCTCCATGCCAAAGACGAAAAAGTTTCTTCGTTTTTGGAGATTGGAGGTAGGTTTAGATATGACCATGGTTTGGTTCAAACCAAACCGGAACACAAAAGGTTATAGTTCCAAACCAAAAAAAAAAAAAGAAGTTACTATTATTTGATTGAAGTTTAAAAAATAATTAGTTAATTAAACTTCAACTATTATTTGATTAACATTTAAATAACAATTAGTTGATTAAAGTTTAACTATTATTTGACTGAAACTTAAACTTTAAATAACAATTTAAAGTTTGATTATAACAATTATTTTTATTTCTTTTAGTTTAAGTTTAAAGTTTACATATTATATATAATCATTTTAAAAAAAATAGAATGAAAATGTTCATTATATATGAAGCATTTTCTTGTAATTCATTTTTTTAAAACAATTAGAATGAAAAAAAATTCATTCTTCTTTACTTAAAAAAAAAAATATTTTCTTGTAATTCCTTTTTTTTGTTTTTTGTTTTATACTAGTTTAATATATATAATTTCTAAATATATAAATTAATATTATAAAAAATTAAATAATTGTAAATAATTTTAACCAAACTTCATTAAAAAAACTAGTTAGACATATAAAATGGAATGAAGGGAATATAAATTAGTAAAAAAAAAAGGTACAAAAACAATATCTTTCTCTCTCGCAGATACATACACACACGCATATATATATATATATATATATATATATATATATATATATATATATATATATATATATATATATATATATGTATGTATATATATATATAATGAATATTCAAGTAAAAAGTGAGTACTAATATGATACATTCATTTATAGTACCCTGTTACATGTAACCTACGCCCCACTGAGACAGTCACTTCATGCCGCTTAACCCCAAAGTCTTTGGCAAATGTTGAAGGTTATTAAAAAATAATAACAAAACGATGAGTTAATTTTATAAATATTATAAACTTAAAATTTAAGTTTTAATATTAATAAGAGTATATACTTTTTCAAAAAAAAAAAAAAAGAGTATATACTCCATGTATTGAACGAGTAGGATATTAAAAAAACAGTTCAATTTGCATCCAACTGGCGCATGTTTCTCACGCGCTCATTGGGGCTAGTCAACTAGCGGCACTCTGACTTTTAAAGTTACTATTTTTTAGTTAGTTTTTTTTTTTTTTTTTTCTTTCCTCCCATATTCTCTTTCTTAATAACACTTACAAAAACTACTCAAAAACTCCACGATTACAAATGCTTTTACACATTATAAAATCAAATCAAATCAATCAAGCCTCATATTTCAATGCCTATTTCTATACGAAATCCCAACTCCCCATAAAGACCCTTTGATGAAAGATCAGAGTTCTACTACATGTATTCTTAAATTTTATTCTCTCAATTTTACTCTGTGATGGACGGATGTTGATAGTTATTTTTTTCTTCATGTGGGTCATTTATGAAATTATGTATTGGTCCTTTTGGATCTAATGGAATATATATCTCTAGATTAATGACTGAAATAGGTAAAAGTTAAAAGTAGTGAAAAAAAATTACTTTTTAAAATGTGTATATTTTAAAGAAAAACTCAATTAAGACTTGCGTTTGATGTCAAAAACACAAGTTCTATGGAGTTTCTTAAATTAATGAAAGATTTTTTTTTTTCGTGTAAAATATAAGAAACGCCGTATTTCAAGTGAAACACAAAATATGAAAAATGCAAATACGACTTGCGTTCCTTGTATTTCACATTAAAAAAAAATTCATTAATTTAAGAAACTCCAAACTCCATTGGAATTTGCATTTTTTTAATACCTCAAATGCAAATTCCAATGGATTTTTTTTCTAAAATATATAAGTTTTAAAAAGAGTTTATTTTATCCACGGCTCTCAACTTTTGCCCATTTCAATCAATACTCCATATCTCCATTAGGTGGCTCAAATAGACAAAGTGCTGCATACTTTGAAGATATCCCAAGTCTATTCTATGCACAATGAGTTCAACACAAACTCAAACCCCTAGTCCAATGTGAGAAAAATCAAATCTTCACTACTATGCGCTAGAAGGAATTGAAGTTCCATTAAACCAACGTCGTAGGGTGTTAAGAATCCCACTTGATAAAATAAGAGAGTAAATATGGGTTTATAAGGCTATGGTTAGACTAGCTAATTGGTTGAATTCAATCTTTTAGTGTGGTTTGGCCCATGTGCATTATAGCTCAGTTGTCACTTTGTGTTCACCCGGTTATGGGCTGGTTGGTGACGTATACCCCGGTTATGGGTGTTGTAAGCTGTGTTAAGAATCACACTATAAAATAGCTAATTGGTTGAATTCAATCTTTTATTAAATTATAACATAGGGGCATCAAAATCAAACCCTTTAGATTTAAGTTCAAATTTAATAATACTTGAAATATCATTCTTAATCTGTGTTTTAAAAAGAAAATGATCTTTTAACTAAAATTTTCCTCACGTGATATCCATCCATAAAAGGGAAGAATTGGACCTTCATCTTCCCCTCTCCCTACCAAAATCACCCTTCTTTCCTTCATCCAGCTACACAATGAGAGTACTTAAATACTCCGTAACATTTTTTTTCATATTCAAAAAAAAAAAAAATACTCCATAACATAGATACTAGAATAGTTTCAAACAAAACGCACTTTCAAATTACAATTGTATGTTTTCCTGTTAATCAAAGTAGTTAAAGACTTGCACATACGAAAAACAACCTTATATATAGTAATGCTGACTTGATACTCAATGCACATAAGTAGACTATACTTTATCCTAATAGTCTGGGTATCCAACCACTCTACACCTAGAGCTCCAATCTTTTAAGACAATATACGCTTTTGGAGATGCACAAGGGAAGCGCAACAACTGCCAATGAATACTGTCTGTCGTGCAAGCTCTCATATTATCATACTTCTGAATAACAAGTCTCTCTAGGGCAGGAGATTTCAAGAGCAGTAATCTCACAAAAAGCATTTCGTGTGTAGATCCACTAAATGAATCAATCTTAATTGTGTTAAGCATTTTGAGATCTTGATTAATGATGTAAGCATCTGGCTTTGCCATAAGTCTTTCAGCAGCTTCAATGTCATGACGAGGGTATATCTGCATCACAATAAGAAATGAAAAACGAAAACAAATTAATAAATATAATCATGACAGCATAAGTAGGGGTTAAATGTCTTACACAACTCTCTGCCATAATCTGCAGCTCACATAGGTTGGGAGATTTTGAAGCAATTGCAAAACAAAGGTGAGCTGTTTCCCACAATTGAAACTTAAACCATACAGCTTGATTACTTGCAGATTTATTGCTGTTTGGAACCCCACTGCGGCTGCTTCAGTGGCTTCAACATTTTCATACTAAAACCAGTCCAAAAACATCATATATATTAGCACATTGAAAAGCTAAGAACAGTAATGAAAAAGAAGTGATTCTCACCGACAACAAGAAGGCACACAAGCAAAGAGTCTTAATTGATTTCAAATGAAGCCTAAACCATCTTGATTCAACTCCATATCCACAACCAATAACAAACAAGCTTTCAAGTTTTGGAACTAATACCTCAAAATTACTAATCCCTCCACAATCATCCAAAACCAACTTCTCAAGATTAGGAATACTATAAGCAATTCCCTTACTCGTATCACTAAAGTCAACACCATTAAAAACTAATGAGGTGACGCCAGGAAATATAATACGAGCATTTATTGGCAAATGAAGATTGAAGCAGCGGACATAGAGTTGCTTAATTGTCGGCACAAGCAGCTTATATGAGTTATTTCCACCCGGAACAACAAGCTTTAGTTCTTGCAAACCATTTGTCGATAGAAAATGACACCACTGATCTAAATCAGATTGATATGGATTACTATTCAATGTTAGAATATTTTATTCTAATATTATTGTGGTCCATGTATTAAGTGATCTGAACAATTAAAAATTCCATTTTGATAGGTAATGGAATAAAACTTGTAACAGATCAGGGGTTATAATTCCCCTCTTTGGCTTTCAAATGAGGCTATTTAAGCCTATTTAATTGTATGAGTTTATGGCCCATTATTACCATAATTCCAATATTAAATATTGGAATGTCAGGTTATGTTGAGCAGGTAATATATAAGGGCCAAGAATATTTTCCTATCCTATCACTTGGGAAAACTTAGCGTGAAAGACCAGAGAGAAAAAGGGTTCTGCAAATACTAAGAGAAAGAAGAGGTGAAGAGGAAAGGGCTCAGAGCTTCATCAAACTCCATGGAATCAGGTTAGTAGTTTACGCTTCCTATGAAAGTATTGGTTAAATCATTCAATGCCTTTTATAATGATCTTTCAGTTCACTTATTGCGTCCCTTCCTGCAGCTTCGGATTTTCTCCGACAACTCGCCATTAAACTGGAAACTAAGTTAAAATCGCTTGATTTGCATTCCAATTTAGCCCACAAGGTTTTGGAAACAAAAGAAATTTGGTTTAGTTTGGGAAGAAATAAGAGATTATGGAAAAAGTGTTAGAAATCCTTGCGTGGGCGTTGGCAAATTATTGCATGGACCATGGTCCACACAACTGTGTGGACCAAAAATAAAAAGTACATTATTTTTATATTGAAGGTACATTATTTTTGTACTTTAGGTACATTATTTGATAGTATATATCAAATAATGTACCTTCAATACAAAAATAATGTACCCTAAACTAATGTACTTACAGTATAAAAATAATGTACCTTCAGTACAAAAATAATGTACTTTTTATTTTTGGTCCACACAGCTGTGTGGACCATGGTCCATGCAATAATGATTGGTTTGCGTTTGGAACAACAGAATACGGCGACAGTGGACTATTAATAAATCATTGTGTTAAATGTTCAAGACCAAAATACAAGCTTCATTTGAAAATTTATTCTTTTTTGGTAATTTATATCATGTACTCTGAATTGAAATGACAAGGTACAGAATCATACTCGTAAATTGTAATGTACAAAATTTTGTAATACAAAATACAAAAAATCACAATACAAGATATATTGCATCATGGACCCTGAATTGAAATGACGAGATACATAATTCATACTCGTATGGTACAAAATTTCATAGCACAAGATGCAAAAAATCATAACACAAGACACATACACATGTAATCTATTTATTTATTTTTCAAATCTGATTTAAGTACATAATTTGTGTTCATAAGTACAAAATTTCACAGCACAAGACAAAAATTCATAACACAATATACAAGCATTCATAACATAAAACACAATTACTAATTTGTTTCAGGTACATAATAGATACTCTTAATGTACAAAATTTTAGAATGCAATACACAAAAAGTCGCAACACAAAACACATACACAAAAACCAGGATCCAATGTGCATTGTGAACCCTAGTTTATGGTATGAAGATTGTCTTTGTTGTTCTTTCAAAAAAAAAATTATTTATTAACCTGTTGAGGACAACGCAGGACAAACAAATGGCATGCAAGATCCGTTGCAAGTCACAAGAGGTCCTATCACACGAGAACGGGCCAAAAGGTTGCAAGGAGCTTTAAATGGACTCATACATAAGTTAAACAACAATAAGACTGAGTTGTGGGAACTTGGGGAGAGGAGTGAAGCTAAATATGTCAATGTGGTTGCGGTCCAAGATTGAGTTTCAAAGAAGCTGGTCAAATAAAGGGAAATTAGTCTTGTAAATAAAAATTGAATTTTTATATTCAATTTTTGTTTTCTAACTTAACTAATTACTCCCTGGTCTCTTGAGATAACACCTAATTCTTAGACCATATTTTAGTTATTTTTTATCTCTTTAGTTTAGTTGATAATGAGGCTGTCATAGTAGTATAAATAGCCTCTTCATTTTTCTTTGAAGACAGACAATGTATGAGATTAGAAATCAAAGTCTTGTGCATTGTATCGCAAGTTTTCTCTCACTGGGTCCTATGTGAGCTCTTTCGACTTATCAAGGAAATTACCATCTTTGTGGCGTCATCCCCAGTTTTTATCGTTCTACAGCCGGACGTGGCAAACCGCTATTCACCAAAATCCAAAAAAAAAATACCTTTAACTCCAACCCAACGAAGCCTAAACCTGCAACAAACACCCACCCGTCCTTCACTTACTTTCCGTCCAAAACTACCGAACTACCCGAGAACTAACTGGGATCGGTTCGAGTAATCTTCAGTAGCACGAAGCTTCACTCTAGGCTGTTGAATTGCAACATTTTGGTATCAGAGCCAAGTTTATCCAATTGGTACACGTAAGATCTTCATACCACATAGAGACATTTAGAATTGGTTGTTTTCATTAACTACATGCATTGCTACGAACTTGCTGATACTTAAACAAACCTTGCCACTCTAGCTAATTTACCAAACTACTTTCTACAATCAGCTAATGTTATCAACTAATAATACCTTCTAACCCAATCAGCTAACAGCCATTTACCAAACAGGGCCATTAACTTTCATAGACTTTGTCCAAATAGTATTTCTGTAGACTTTTTCCTCATTAATATCATGGTTGCAAAAATCGCGCCTAAGCGCTAGGCAGCGCCCGGCTGCGTCGAGGAAGGCCGAAATTAGCTTCCTCCGCGGCGGCCGACTAGGTCTCCGGCCGACTAGGCGGCGCCTAGGCCGCCTAGCCCGCTTGGGCGGGCGCCTAGGCCGCCTAGGAGGAGGCCGGCAGGCTAGCGCTTTTCTTCTTATTTTCTTTTTTTTTTAATTGCAAATCTTAAACATTTAAACTATTAATGTTATAATGTATTAACTAATACTCTAATGGTCTAATAAGTAATAACTAATAATTAATAACTTAATAAAATAAAATGTACTACGTAATAACTAAATTAAACTAATAAGTAATGCACTAATAATTAATAAATAATAACTAATAACTTAATGAGTGTTAACTATTTAACTATTAAAATGTAAAGACTTAAAACATTAAACACTTTATAATTATTAACACTTAAAATATTTTTTATTTTTTTTTTAAAATCAAAATTAAAAAAAAGAAAAACTAGGCGTAGCGATTTTTTCAACCTTGATTAATATAAATAAATGAAATCCAACCCTCAACCCCAAACTTTTCAACATTCTCTATAAACTTTTTTTTCCTCTATCAAAACCAGACAAACTTTTCATCAATTTTATGGTACGTTTCAAACCTTTCATAAATACTCATATACTTTGCTACGAAAAATTATTATTTGTTGATATTTAGAGAAAAAATTTTATTGCGAACGCAACAAAAACAAATTGTTGTGATTTGCAGCAAAAATATGCTGCTTGCTGCTGTTCGCAGCAAATTTGAACATCAGCAACAACAACATAAATATTCTTATAATATAATTGTATAATTTATATTTTATAATTTTTATTTAATTAATATAATTTTATATAATTGTATGTTAATTAATTATTAATATATGTGGAGACACAACCAAAAAGGTGAAATCAATGCCCATAAAAAATAATTGTACTAACAAGATGAATATTTTAATTCATACTTTTTCATTTTAGACATTTTGATAATTATATTACTCAACATTAGTTGTTTAATTAGTTCAAGAGATATTTTTATTGGTTATATTTAGTGAAAATTGATTATATTTTCTTTATGTATAATATACTATATTTTTATGACAATCAATATTTATTTTTTTTATTTTTTTTACAATACATTAATTTATTTATGATTTACTCTGTATAAAAATATACATTTGTAAGAAAATTATAAATGGGTGTATTCAATTTAAAGTTTTAATGATTCTTATAAACATTTTAATATGATTTTTTTTAAAAAAATTATAAATATTTATCGTACGGATATTATTATTATAGAATCTAAAAAAAAATTATAAAAGCTCAACAAAAATCAATTAAAATCCATCATTAAAGTGTAAAATCTAAATTCTAAAATCCCTAAATCCCTACCGACCAGAAGAACGACTGAGTGACTCCGCCAAACACTCCGACGACGCTGCGAATTTGGGTAAGTTCTTTGTTGAAATCTATGGAACGCTGCTTCCCTCACTCCATCTTCAATTTTATTTCTCTGTACCGCGTACGCAGAACTGCAGAAGAGCTGCCATTTTCTTTCTCTGTTTATTTCCAGTCCTTAACTTTCCTTTTTTCTAATTTACTTGCTTAGAGATGCGGCGTAGTGTAGGGATGTTGAAGTTGCATCTTTCAGTAATTTCAGTTTGGGTGCAATGACAGACTGTATTAGCTAGTAGTTTGATGAATGGTCGACCTCAATTCCAGTCAATCGAGTTGATAACATCTAAGCGTTCTCTGCTTTATAAATTACGGAGTATATTTTGCGGATTAAATTAATGGTTATAGGTCTACAAAATTTTAATGCCAAAAATAGGTTTGTTTTGTATTTCATATTATAGAACTATGTTCTGATTTCTTTGTTTTTCAATTTGTGTTTGTTAGAGGGAGTTATCTGGATTATATATGGCAGGAAAAGACAGAATTAGTGAACTCCCTGTGGGTATACTTGACAATATTTTGGGATATTTGCCGATTCAAGAAGCTGCTAGGACTGCGATTTTATCTTCCTTCTGGAAGGATATCTGGTTTAGTCTGACAAAGCTCAACTTTGGTTATGGTTTCTTTGATTTCCTATGTCTTACATATTCCGGTGCTGAGGGTCTGAATTTGGAATCTCCTATTTTTGATGTAATCAACAAAATTCTCATGCGGCACAATGGACCTATTCACAAAATTGTCTTCGACTTTTCTGGAGAAGTATTGGAATTCATTTTCTCTGAAGAATTTGATTATGAGGGTATAGCTAATTTGGTGTCAGACAACTTGAATCAGTGGTTTCTTCTTGTCACCCAGAATGGTGTTGAAGAAATTGACATTTCTTATTTTATAAATATAGATGCAAGATGCAGGGTGCCGAATTGCATATTTTCTTGCCCAACACTAAAGAGATTGAAGCTTTTTAATGTCTCTGTTGAACTAATAAATGCCTCTTGTGTACTTCCGAATGTTACATCACTTTGTCTTGAGCTTGTTGACTTTGAGCCTAGAAATTGTTCGGATTATATTTATCTTCCTATGCTTGAGGATCTCTCATTTGGCAACTGCGATGACATATTTTATTTTAACATTGTTGCACCAAAACTTGGTAGTTTGGAAATCATCCTATCCGATTGTTCTTGGTATTATTTCAAAGAATTTGGTGTTCTGCCGCCTAACTTGGACTTGAGATCTATATCAATTCTTGATTTGAGTTGTTCCACTTGTTGCTTTAAGGTAAATTGGCCTGATGACTCTTTTTTTGTTTAATTCTGTTTTTATAAAATGTTCTTTAGGAATTGATCTAATTGTCTTTCTCTTGATTTCCAAGGTGTTTATTAAAGAACTTACTAGAGTGGGACATGCACTTGCACTAAACGTTGAACTCCTCAGACTACGTATATCAAAAGGTTATATGTTTTCGCCAGATTTAAATAATTCTGCATTCATACAGCTGCTGCGAGCATGCCCAAAATTATGCAAACTTGATATATGGCATCCAGAGGTAATCTTCATTTATATATATATATATGGATCAAATGTTCCATATAATTCTGATTGGTTCCATTATTGTTGCATTTCTTATTGCAAATTTGTTATGTAAATTATGAACTGATTGCTTATTTATGTTTATGTTCTGTTATTAGTCTTTGAAGTTAAATTCAGAGGATTTTGTGCTTATGGAGGAACTCAACAGTGTGGCTCGAACACTGAAAATGCTTCGCACTTTGAAGTTTACCCATTTTAATGGGTTGAGGTCTGAAATGCAGTCTATTAAGGTGTTACTTGCTTGCTTTTCAAGAATTGAGAAGGTTGTCATTGTTCGAGGTCGGATTTGCTATGATAATGAAGACGAATTTAAAATTATGCAAGAACTTTTACGTTTCCCTCGAGCCTCTACAAAAGCAGAAATTTTTTACAGAAAGAGATTTTAATTTTATGCTGTTTCCTTAGTACGTAATTTCTGTATTGTGTAATGGTTTGTTAGATTGCTTATTAGGTTTGAATGTACTATCACAACTGTAGTTGGGTTTGGTTTAAGGTGAATTAATTGTTTCATTGTTTGTTTCGCTGTAATATATTAAGTGTATCCTTTAGCATGGAAATCCACGAAAGTTTTGTATTAAATAAAAAAATTTAAAAGTTTAAATATAATTGTTTTCTAGCAATTTTATATTAAATGCATTGGGTCCCAACTCCCAATTAAGCCTTAAGTTGGACTAAGCCTTACCTAAGTAGCTTGTATACTAAGGGTGTGTTTGGAAACCCGGAAAATGATTTCTGAAAATCGTTTTCCGGGTTTCCAGTGTTTGGCAAGTCATGTAAAATGATGGTCAATGTAAAATGATCCTTTGGTCAATGTAAAATGGCCCTTATTTCTTGTAAAATGACTTCCCCTTTTTTTGGGGGGAAGTCATTTTACATCTTTGAAGAAAGACCCATTCACGCAAGGCTTGCCTCCTTCACACAGCACAACTCACTATTCTTTGATTTTTTTTCTTCAAATCGTAGATCTGGATCTATACCCACAACCGAAAATTTATGGGCGAGAGCGAGAGGCTCTGGTTTCCCCAGTTCGAACTGCTTCGAACTCGAATTGGAAACCAGTTCTGGTTTCCGCATCCCGCATAGATGCGGAAACCAGAACTGGTTTCCGCAACCGCAACGGTGCGGAAATTCCGCACCGTTGCGGAAACCAGCACCGGTGCGGAATTCCGCACCAGTGCTGGAAACCATTCTGGAAATGGTTTCCGCCGCACCGGTGCGGAATTTCCGCACCGTTGCGGAAACCATTTCGGTTTCCAGCACCGGTGCGGAACGGAAATTCCGCACCGGTGCTGGAAACCTAACCAGTTCACATTTGAAAAAAAAAATTAATTTTATGTTTTATATGTAAATTGTTTGTAAAAATGAACCATTTTTATTTTATTGAAAAAAAAAAGCTAAATATATTATGATAATTATATTGAAAGCTTAAAAACTTTGTGAAAAAATATGTGTCAATTGTACCAAATTATGCATAAATATTATCTTAAAATCTCTAAAATTTAACAAATTAATATCAAATATTTGTATTTTGTAGTAATTATAATTTTGAACAAAGTAAAAATTTAATCTAACTCGAATTTCTTGAACTTTTGCACAAAGTACAACATAAAATCAATTTTTAAAAATATAATGTATGAAAATGTTTACATTATACAAGAAAAAATTATAAATAAAACTCTTCAAAAGAAACATTTGACAATATAAAATCATGTTTAAATATTATATCACAAATTAATCCTTAAATCAAGATGATTGAATTATTTGAGTGTTGTATACTATAATAAATTAATAATTGGATATAATTGTCAAAAATAAATATTTATGTTTTTTCACCAAGGTTCCACTTCGAAGATAAAATAATGTTTTTTGAAGAGTTAATACCCAATATAGTCCTCGACTATAATGGTTTTACTCAATTTAGTCATAAATGACTTTTTGTACTCTACTTGGTCCTGGACTTTAATGCCTCATTTTACTTTATGAAATGGATGGCTGACAGATTTAATTTAATTAGTTTCCTGCCTTCTAGCTAGCTTGTTAAAGTTCTTAATTTTCAGCCTAATTTTTTTCTCTTTCTTTATTACTATCTTTCAAGTATATCGACGCATCTTTGTTTGCGACTGCAATAAATCTCCAAGTACTGGGGTTGTATGAATTAAGTTTTGGTTGTGGGAAGCAACTCACCGTTGCTATGCAATTGCTTCAAAAATGCCCCAACCTATGTGAATTGAGAATTATGGAAGATCAGGTTGAGTATACATTTAATTTGGCAATCATGCATATATATGATTCTTCTGTTTTTTCTTTTTCAAATGTCCTCATAGTTGTGCATGGCTTTCATTTCTTCTTGAGTTATAGCTAGTATGCAAAAGTGATAAAGAAGCTGCTTCAAGACTTTTGGAGGATCTAGATGGTTGCTTTATTGTTCAGGATCTAAAGATGCTTAACACAATCAAGTTTGAATCATTTAGAGGAGCCACAGTCGAAATACTTTTTGTGAAAATGTTGCTCTCAAAATCCCCCGCACTAGAGAAAGTTGTTATTATGGAATCTAGTTATATTGACGCATCCGTAGCTGTCAAAAGCCTAAGGGAGTTGTTGTGCTTTCCTCGTGCATCTCCAAAAGCCAAAATTGTCGGCGTCGAACGAAGAAGAAGACCAGCCCCGCCGGCGATATGCAGTTGCTTTTTTTTTTTTTTTTTTTTTTTTTTTTTTCTAACTAAAAAATAGTAACTTTAAAAGTCAGAGTGCCGCTAGTTGACTAGCCCCAATGAGCGCGTGAGAAACATGCGCCAGTTGGATGCAAATTGAACTGTTTTTTTAATATCCTACTCGTTCAATACATGGAGTATATACTCTTTTTTTTTTTTTTGAAAAAGTATATACTCTTATTAATATTAAAACTTAAATTTAAGTTTATAATATTTATAAAATTAACTCATCGTTTTGTTATTATTTTTTAATAACCTTCAACATTTGCCAAAGACTTTGGGGTTAAGCGGCATGAAGTGACTGTCTCAGTGGGGCGTAGGTTACATGTAACAGGGTACTATAAATGAATGTATCATATTAGTACTCACTTTTTACTTGTATATATATTCTTATAATATATATAATATATATATATATATATATATATATATATATATATATATATATATATATATATATATATATATATATATATATGCGTGTGTGTATGTATCTGCGAGAGAGAAAGATATTGTTTTTGTACCTTTTTTTTTTACTAATTTATATTCCCTTCATTCCATTTTATATGTCTAACTAGTTTTTTAATGAAGTTTGGTTAAAATTATTTACAATTATTAATTTTTTATAATATTAATTTATATATTTAGAAATTATATATATTAAACTAGTATAAAACAAAAAACAAAAAAAGGAATTACAAGAAAATATTTTTTTTTTTAAGTAAAGAAGAATGAATTTTTTTTCATTCTAATTGTTTTAAAAAATGAATTACAAGAAAATGCTTCATATATAATGAACATTTTCATTCTATTTTTTTTAAAATGATTATATATAATATGTAAACTTTAAACTTAAACTAAAAGAAATAAAAATAATTGTTATAATCAAACTTTAAATTGTTATTTAAAGTTTAAGTTTCAGTCAAATAATAGTTAAACTTTAATCAACTAATTGTTATTTAAATGTTAATCAAATAATAGTTGAAGTTTAATTAACTAATTATTTTTTAAACTTCAATCAAATAATAGTAACTTCTTTTTTTTTTTTGGTTTGGAACTATAACCTTTTGTTCCGGTTTGGTTTGAACCAAACCATGGTCATATCTAAACCTACCTCCAATCTCCAAAAACGAAGAAACTTTTTCGTCTTTGCATGGAGAGTCCAGGCCCGTTCCTATCATTTTATAGGCCCGGGGCATAGCATACAAAATGGGCCATACATGAAATAATATATATATATATATATATCACTGCTGGAAATCATCAGATTCCGACCACCAAAAGTGGTCGGAAATGGCCATAATAACGTCGGAAACGACTGTTCCGACCACTTTCCGACCAATTT
>CP025650.1:15469766-15494555 GCA_003576665.1 Ipomoea trifida
TTTTTTTTTTTTTTTTTTTTTCTCTTTCCTCCCATATTCTCTTTCTTAATAACACTTACAAAAACTACTCAAAAACTCCACGATTACAAATGCTTTTACACATTATAAAATCAAATCAAATCAATCAAGCCTCATATTTCAATGCCTATTTCTATACGAAATCCCAACTCCCCATAAAGACCCTTTGATGAAAGATCAGAGTTATACTACATGTATTCTTAAATTTTATTCTCTCAATTTTACTCTGTGATGGACGGATGTTGATAGTTATTTTTTCTTCATGTGGGTCATTTATGAAATTATGTATTGGTCCTTTTGGATCTAATGGAATATATATCTCTAGATTAATGACTGAAATAGGTAAAAGTTAAAAGTAGTGAAAAAAAATTACTTTTTAAAATGTGTATATTTTAAAGAAAAACTCAATTAAGACTTGCGTTTGATGTCAAAAACACAAGTTCTATGGAGTTTCTTAAATTAATGAAAAGATTTTTTTTTTTCGTGTAAAATATAAGAAACGCCGTATTTCAAGTGAAACACAAAATATGAAAAATGCAAATACGACTTGCGTTCCTTGTATTTCACATTAAAAAAAAATTCATTAATTTAAGAAACTCCAAACTCCATTGGAATTTGCATTTTTTTAATACCTCAAATGCAAATTCCAATGGATTTTTTTTCTAAAATATATAAGTTTTAAAAAGAGTTTATTTTATCCACGGCTCTCAACTTTTGCCCATTTCAATCAATACTCCATATCTCCATTAGGTGGCTCAAATAGACAAAGTGCTGCATACTTTGAAGATATCCCAAGTCTATTCTATGCACAATGAGTTCAACACAAACTCAAACCCCTAGTCCAATGTGAGAAAAATCAAATCTTCACTACTATGCCGCTAGAAGGAATTGAAGTTCCATTAAACCAACGTCGTAGGGTGTTAAGAATCCCACATTGATAAAATAAGAGAGTAAATATGGGTTTATAAGGCTATGGGTTAGACTAGCTAATTGGTTGAATTCAATCTTTTAGTGTGGTTTGGCCCATGTGCATTATAGCTCAGTTGTCCACTTTGTGTTCACCCGGTTATGGGCTGGTTGGTGACGTATACCCCGGTTATGGGTGTTGTAAGCCTGTGTTAAGAATCCCACACTATAAAATAGCTAATTGGTTGAATTCAATCTTTTATTAAATTATAACATAGGGGCATCAAAATCAAACCCTTTAGATTTAAGTTCAAATTTAATAATACTTGAAATATCATTCTTAATCTGTGTTTTGAAAAAGAAAATAATCTTTTAACTAAAATTTTCCTCACGTGATATCCATCCCATAAAAGGGAAGAATTGGACCTTCATCTTCCCCCTCTCCCTACCAAAATCACCCTTCTTTCCTTCATCCAGCTACACAATGAGAGTACTTAAATACTCCGTAACATTTTTTTTCATATTCAAAAAAAAAAAAAATACTCCATAACATAGATACTAGAATAGTTTCAAACAAAACGCACTTTCAAATTACAATTGTATGTTTTCCTGTTAATCAAAGTAGTTAAAGACTTGCACATACGAAAAACAACCTTATATAGTAATGCTGACTTGATACTCAATGCACATAAGTAGACTATACTTTATCCTAATAGTCTGGGTATCCAACCACTCTACACCTAGAGCTCCAATCTTTTAAGACAATATACGCTTTTGGAGATGCACAAGGGAAGCGCAACAACTGCCAATGAATACTGTCTGCCGTGCAAGCTCTCATATTATCATACTTCTGAATAACAAGCCTCTCAAGCGCAGGAGATTTCAAGAGCAGTAATCTCACAAAAAGCATTTCGTGTGTAGATCCACTAAATGAATCAATCTTAATTGTGTTAAGCATTTTGAGATCTTGATTAATGATGTAAGCATCTGGCTTTCCCATAAGTCTTTCAGCAGCTTCAATGTCATGACGAGGGTATATCTGCATCACAATAAGAAATGAAAAACGAAAAACAAATTAATAAATATAATCATGACGGCATAAGTAGGGGTTAAATGTCTTACACAACTCTCCGCCATAATCTGCAGCTCACATAGGTTGGGAGATTTTCGAAGCAATTGCAAAACAAAGGTGAGCTGCTTCCCACAATTGAAACTTAAACCATACAGCTTGATTACTTGCAGATTTATTGCTGTTTGGAACCCCACTGCGGCTGCTTCAGTGGCTTCAACATTTTCATACTAAAACCAGTCCAAAAACATCATATCAGCACATTGAAAAGCTAAGAACAGTAATGAAAAAGAAGTGATTCTCACCGACAACAAGAAGGCACACAAGCAAAGAGTCTTAATTGATTTCAAATGAAGCCTAAACCATCTTGATTCAACTCCATATCCACAACCAATAACAAACAAGCTTTCAAGTTTTGGAACTAATACCTCAAAATTACTAATCCGTCCACAATCATCCAAAACCAAACTTCTCAAGATTAGGAATACTATAAACAATTCCCTTACTCGTATCACTAAAGTCAACACCATTAAAAACTGATGAGGTGACACCAGGAAATATAATACGAGCATTTATTGGCAAATGAAGATTGAAGCAGCGGACATAGAGTTGCTTAATTGTCGGGCACAACACTATACATGATGGCAGCTTATATGAGTTATTTCCACCCCAAACAACGAGCTTAAGTTCTTGCAAACCATTTGTCGATAGAAAATGACACCACCGGTCTAAATCAGATTGATATGGATTACAATTCCAGTGTTCAAGGTATAAAGCAAATTTCTCAACCGGTCCAACACGGTTCAAGAGAATATTGTTTATTATGTTAGCAACAACTGCGTCGTCGTTATCAGCATTGCACTTTAAGAGGCAATGGTAGAAGTAGCCATCAAACGCAAGCCGCCCATGGCGCAACCAAATGAAGCGTAAACCATCTTGATCCAACTCCATATCCATTACTAATAGCAAACAAGCTTTCAAGTTTTGGAGCTATGACCTCAAAATTACGAATCCCTCCACAATCATCCAAAACCAACTTCTCAAGATTAGGAATACTATAAACAATTCCCTTACTCGTATCACTAAAGTCAACACCATTAAAAACTAATGAGGTGACACCAGGAAATATAATACGAGCATTTATTGGCAAATGAAGATTGAAGCAGCGGACATAGAGTTGCTTAATTGTCGGGCACAACACTATACATGATGGCAGCTTATATGAGTTTTCTCCACCCGGAACAACAAGCTTTAGTTCTTGCAAACCATTTGTCGATAGAAAACGACACCACTGATCAAATTGATAAAATGTGGTTTCGAGATAGCAATGGGAAGCGCGCAACTAACAACTGAATTGATCCCTTGAGAATTTGAAACGCCATTGAAGGCTTCCAAGAATTTGAACTAAATATTCATAATTAAAAAATTAAAACTAGGGCAGTTCAAAGATTTGAGAAATGTGATTAGTCCTCGATGATGCATGTCCACAATAATGCATGTAAAATGAATTATGCAAAATTAAATTGTAAATAATATTTGAATTAAGCCTCACAGGAAGGAGGGAATAATACTTATTGACCAGGAAACAAAATTACATCATATCCTCACCTTACAAATATTTGCCTACTAGCTTCTAGCCAATCGTTATTGTGTGGACCATGGTACACACAACTATGTGAACTATACTATCAAATAGTATATATATTAAAAATGTACAACTCCCTTGGGATTTTGAATGCCATACTCGCCTCAATATCAATAGATTCTTGGATAACAACTTTTTCTAGTGCAGGAGATTTTAAGAGCAATGCTTACAAATGCATTTTCAATATAGATCAGTAAACAATTCAATCTTGATTGTCTTAAGCATCTTCAAAATCTTGCTTGATAAAAGCAAGATCGAATCCTTCGAACATCTCAATATATATTTTGGAAAAAGAAAATAAATATTTTAACCAAAATTCCCCTAACGTGATAGCCATCCCATAAAAGGGAAGAACTCTCCCTCTTAAACCCCCTTCTTTCCTAAACCCAACTACATGAATGGAGTACTTAAATAACATAAATACTAATCGAGCTTCACCTTCAAATAATAACTACAAATTTCTTCGGAAATCAAAGTAGTAATTAAAGATTTGCACATGGGAGAAGCAACCTCATATATTAATGCTGACTTGATACCCCATGCAAATCAGTAGATTATACCTTATCCTATTCGATTGGGTATCCAACCACTCAACACCTAGAGTTCCAACCCACAAAGAGAATATGAACTTTCAGAGACGCACAAGGGAAGCACACCAACTGCCAATGAATTTTTTCATATTATCAGATTTTTGAATAACACATCTCTCTAGCATATAGGAGATTTCAAGAGCAGCATTTTCACAAAAATGTGTTTCGCATGTAAATCCACTTTATGAATCAATCTTGATCATGTTAAGCATTTTCAGATATTGATTAGTGATAAAACCATCCGATCCTCCAAAAGTCAATAAAAAGCTTCAAAGAGAGTCAAACTTGAAACATTGCGGTTAGGGAGCCAGTTGCCTAACCATCTTCAAAAATTTTTGTAAAACAAATTATTTATTTATTTATTGAGAATATAAGTCATTCAATGGTTTATACACAAATCATATCAGGATCCCAAAATTATCTATTAATTAACGTGGTGAGTCTCATATAAAATTCAATACATTTGAACTAAATATTTTCATACTTAAAAGTTAAAACTAAGGTCCTTCAAAGATTTGATATTCTTGTATAATACTTGGTTGAAGCAATTTTTTTCTAGAATGAGCCACAGCAATTGGAAAGCAGGAGAATGACTTTTTGAGAAATGTTTTCTGGAAAATGAGTCATTTTCAGTGTCTGGATGTATTATGGAAAACTGTCTTTGTGTGTTTGGTTCATTTTCTGGAAAATGGGTCAGAAAATGAGTAGAATTATATAATTAAACATTTCAATTATTTATTTAAATATAAAAAATTATAATAATATTAAAACAATTTTATTTGTTTAAAATAAAATTTAAATAAAAAAACTGAATCTACAGATTTCCGGTGGAACCATAGAGCAGTATGTGTGTACTAGTCCATGGCGGAAACCAGACCTGCACTGATTTCAATCGATTACCGGCAGAAACCTATAACCTGTCCCCTACAGGTTTCTGCCGGAAACCAGATGTTTCTCAACAACCTCCTTGGTCCATTTCCCCAACTACGCCATGGTTCCGGAAAATGGCTTCCGAAAAAAAAAATCCAAAAGTTATTTAATGGAATTTTGGCTTGATTTTCCTTGGTCTAACGGAATTTTTTTTTCTATTGACGGTATTTTCTATGCGTTCCCAAACAAAGGAAACCCAGAAAATTATTTTTGGAAATGATTTTCCGGGTTTCCAAACACACCCTAGATCTTATAATTTTGTTTCATTTCTTTTGTGGTTTTCTAGGACTTCAAAGGCTGTAAAAGGGCCCTTGTGAGTGACTCAAATATGAGACCTCATATCATCTCATTCGCTCCCATTAGGTATATATTTGTGAGCTACATATAATAGTATGAGAGCCCTAATAAGATTCAATGTTATAAGTGCGGAATCACTAAGAATGTGACTATATTATAGCAATTATGTTTCATTTTAGTTTACTAATGTACTAACAAAAATCGAATAATCATTTTATGATAAGAGTGTGGTAACAAACAAGCTATAATAAGTAATCAAATATTGATTCTTCATATGCACCTAAGTCAATGTTTGCATTGTTTTATCTTAGTTTGAAATATTGTGTTCTGCAGATTGTGAGGTTCGCGTATCCAACTCTTTTGATGCTACTCAATTGGTTTTCGGCTACACTTCCAAAGAGTTTGTTGAGTTTAAGAATAGGCTAGTGTTAATGCACTACCTTTTTTTTTTTTTTAATATCTATAAAATGTGTCTGTGGACTTTTGACAGTGAATCAAGTTGTCTGATGAAATTGTCAATGAACAAAAGAAATGTTCAGTTAATATGTAGTCTGGTTCTGTTTTTCCTTTCGCTCTGTGTGGTGGGGTAGTAGGCCTTCATTTTTAGTATACTTTAAACTTTAAGATTGCCCAATGAAGAGCTTTTTAACTCTTGCTTTGGGAGAGGTAGAATTTAAAATAGAGAGTGATAAGAAAAAAAAAAAAAAAAGGTCTTTCTTCTATAGATAAAAATAATTACTCCTAAGAAGACCTCATTCTCATGACATTCGCCTTTTCTTTATAGATATGGAAGAGACCTTATTCTCATGACCTACCATATTTATATTTTGTTTGTTTGTTTGTTTTTTTTTTCTTATAAAAAAACTTTATGTAGACATTATATTGATATGATTATGTCAGCAGAAATTGTAATGTGGCTGAGGAAGATATGTAAATTATGTTGAAACTTATAAATCTAGGGTAGAAATGTATAGAGATGTTGGGTTCTTTTTTATTATGTTTCTTCTATTCAGATGTATTATGATAAAATCCACATTATTAGTTTAGGTAGGAACAATGGATGGTGTCAGGAAACAAAAGAAAAATGGCATAAAACTCCTTTTATCATCATTTGCCTACAACTTTAAATTGTTAGTATTTTTTCTTTTAAAATGAATTTAGAAGAACTCTATATATCTTTTATATAATTGAGTAGATTACAAGTTACACAATAGTCAATACACAAACCTATTCACTTTCCCCATGAAGCTCGCCCTCCAAGGTGGAACTCCTCATACATGATGCTTCGTACTGCATTACTCCATCAGAGAGCATTTGAAGCGTATGAAGACCATGAAACATCTTTTGCTATTGGTTTTCATGTATAGGGATTCTATTTGGTTCTTTGGTACGGTTAAAATTTCTATATGAAATGATTGTTATGATATTAGGTTATTTGTATGTGATTTCTAATTCATTTTTCTATGAGATTTCTAATTTGTCATGTATATTAAATGAAATTATTGAGAGTTGATCCTGAAAGTGTTTAAATTTCTAATTTGTCATGTATATTAAATGAAATTATTGAGAGTTGATCCCGAAAGTGTTTAAATGATGGGAAGAAATTAAATATGAGGACAAAGATTGATAAATACTAAGGTGATCCAAATAAAATGATTTTTTTTTTTATTATTTTCTATGCAAATATCTAAGACAAGACAAAATAGAATACATATCATACTAGTTTACCCTACTGATGATGTAAATAGTAGATCATAAATCCAAACCTTAATATTCATAAATATTAAACAGAATGCATTTCGTATGTATTTTCAATCACTCTATAATATATTCATAATATTCTACGAATTTTGCAATTCAATCCTTAGTCCTTACCATGTTCAATTGCAGCATTGGCGACTTGTCATCAATTAGGACTTCTTCCTATATTTCCAAATATGCAAAGCTGATAACGACAGAACAAAATAAATACGTAGTATTCTCTTGCACATTTAATGATTAGATCCAACTATACACAGAAGCAGTATGATATAGAGCAGTGGTGTCTTTTTTCTACCAACAAATGTTGTTCAGTAACTTAATACATTACGTACCGGGGAACAAACAATTAATTATCCTTAAATCCAAGTACGGTTGTGATAGTACATTCAAACCTAGTAAGCAATCCAACAAACCATTACACACTACAGAACTTACATACTAAGGAGACAGCATAAAGTTATGATTATTATATGTAAAAAATTTCTGCTTTCGTAGAAGCACGAGGGAAACGTAAAAGTTCCTGCATAATGTTAAAATCTTTAATAGGAGGATTAAGCAGACTTCGAGTAATAACAACCTTCTCAATTCCTGGAAAGCAAGCAAGAAACAACTTGATAGATTGCATTTCAGACCTCCACCCATGAAACTCCCTAAACTTCAAAGTGCGAAACATTTTCTGTGTTAGAGCCACTCTACTAAGTTCCTCCATAAGCATAAAATCATCTAGATTTAACTTCAAACCCTATTAACAGAACACAAAAATAAATAATCAATCAGCTCATAATTCGCGTAACAAATTTGCAATAAATGCAACAATAATGGAATTGATCATAATTTTATAGAACAGTAGTTTATCCACATATATATATATACACACACACACACACACACACACACAAAAGAAGATTACCTCTGGATAACATATATCAAGTTTGCATAATTTCGGGCATGCTCGCATCAGATGTATGAATGGATTTATATCATCTCGCAAACACATTTCAATTGATATACTCAGCTTGAGGCGTTCAACGTTTAGTGCAATCGGTTGTCCCACTGTATTAAGTTCTTCAATCAACATCTTGGAAATCAAGAGATTGAAACACACTTAGATCAGTTCCTAAAAATATTTTATAAAAACATAAGTACATAAAAAATGGTGAAGGTAATATACCAAAAGGTAACCAACGGGACATTCCAAATCAAGACTTGAGATACATCCCAAGTCGAGGTTAAACAACATCACCTTGGGGTTAAACCTATTCCAGTAGTCACATGTTACAACTAAACGACAAAGTTTAGGAGCAGCAACAATGTTAAAACAAAACAGGAAATCACAATAAAAAAGTGAGAGATCCTCTAGCATAGGAAGATGAACAACGTAATCTGAACAATTTTCAGACACAAAATCAACAAATTGAAGATCAAGTGATGTAACATTCGGAAGTACATAGGCATTTTCTAGTTTAACATCGACATAACAAAGTTTCAATCTCTTCAGTTTTTGGCAAGAAAATATGCAATTTGGCACCAGGCAATGTGAATCTTCAAAACTAGAAATGTCAATTTCTTCAACACCATTCTGGGGGAGAAGAAGAAACCACTGATTCAAGGTGTCCCCCAACAAATTATCTACATTATTTGAGAACCCCAAATAACCCAATATATCTCCATCGAAATCGAAGACAATTTTGTGAATAGGTCCATTGTGGTGCATGAGAATTTTGTTGACGACTTCAAAAATGTGAGATACCGAATCCGAATCTTCATCATCGGAATATTTAAGACATAAGTAATCAAAGAAATCACAGTCAAAGCTAAGCTTTGTCAGACTAAACCAGATATCCTTCCAGAAGGAAGATAAAATGGCAGTTCTAGCAGCTTCTTGAAGTGGCAAAAAACCCAAAATATTGTCAAGTACACCGGCTGGGAGTTCACTAATTCTGTCTGCCATAACTCTGACAAGCACAAAATGAAAAACGAAGAATTCAGAACATATATAGTTCTATAAAATCTGAATCGGCAAACATAGAGCTTCTCTAAAATCAGAACCATATATAAAATATGAATTAGTCAAAACAAACCTAGTGCTTCTTGAATCGGAAAAGCGAAGAAATCAGATGTTACTCACAATTTACTTTTAAGCAAAGGACAATTTCAGAAAGGAGAGGAGAGGATTAAGCAGATGCAATGGAATTGAAGCTTCTGCGGCTTTTAAAATCCCAAGCTAGGGATGGGAGTTATTGCGCTTCACTTCATAGTGCATCTCAGAAATCACAAGTTGTCTTACAATGAGGTTTAAATGTTTTGGAATTTAGAGAGTTGGTTGCATATCATTACCAGCTAGCATTCATTGCTACAGCCATCTCGATCGGTTCAAACTAAAATGTCAAGCATAAGATCATCAACAGAAAATTCCACTACACTTGTAGGATCAAAATCAACATATATATTCAAAACAAAGTGGAATGGCGGCATTTGAAAATATGCAATGATAATAGATCAACATGTACTCAATAAATATGCAATCTCTCCGGTGTAAGGTGGAAGCAAGTAATAAAAAAAAAGGTGCATTTCACAAACTTCATAAGCTTCTTTTTGCGTTATAAAAATGTGAACTACTATCCTCCATAGACTATAGCTAGACGTATCTTGTCATCATCAAGAAACTCAAATTTCCAACTAGGCCCATTATGCTACGTACATGACAATTTTGTTGATTACATAAAACCCAACAAATAACCACACATAACTATCATAGTCATAGTCGTAAGTGTAGTCGAAGAAGAAATCATCGAACTTGATTCGTGTAAGACTGGACCAAATATTTCTCCATCCGGTGGACGATACAACATTTCTAGCATCTTCTTGACAAAATTTCCAAAATATTGTCAAGAATATCTACCGAAAGTACATTGATTATATCTCTCTCCGGCATAATCCAGATAACTTTAACATATCCAAATTAAAAGAGCAAATAAATTAAAATTAAAATATGGTCTTTAAACGGGATGGACTTGGTAAGTGATAATCGTAGCTAAGTAAAATAGAAATAAGAACAATAGCTCAAAATCCGAATTGAAATTATATTGATTAAGTACTAAATTTCTAAAATATGAATTCAAAACCAACAAGTGAGTAGCAAATTAGCATTCAAATTGTATAAACCCTATCATTCAATCCCATCCCAATATGTAAAACTCTAAACTTTTTGCATTATCAAATGACAAAATTTATGTTATTTATAGTATAGTTAGAAAAGTTGTTTTTATGTCTAACTGTAAGGAATGGTTTACCATTTCATTGATCATTGATGTAAACGTTTTATGTTATGAATTAATGGAATAACTACGTTTACTTTAAAAAAAATAAAAACTAAAAAAAAATAAAAAAAATCACTGTACAAAAATCTAAATCTTTTAGTAGAATGTTAGCAAATTGGTCAACTTTTTTTTTAAAGATATATAAATTTTGAATAGAATCCTTTGCCCTTCAGCCCTGCGATTCAGCCGTCTCTCTGTCTCACCACCGGCGGCCGGCCTTAGTCTTCTCCGTCTGGCGTCTACTACTCTGCTCCACGGCTAATCTTCAAGAGGAATAGCATTCCGTTTCCCTTGGGCTTTTCTAACCCGCAAAGGCCCAATCATCAGAGGTGAGGGTTTCTGTCACTTTTCCCCCAATCCTGTTTTCTCCCCAACTCTTAGCTTCCTAATTTCGTTTTATTTACGAAATACTAAATTTACAGTTGAAGAATAGAAGGATTTTAGGTTTTGATTTCGAGTGACCCATCGATTTAATGGGTCGACCCGTAGCAGATGCATGTAGGGATTTAATAAGTCCTACCGGTAGAGGTAAAGCATAGAATTTTGGAGTGTTTGTCCATCCGAGACGCTGCCAGAACTGCTCTACTCTCAACCCACTGGTAGGGGTGAGCATCGGTCGGTTTTCGGTTAATAACCGAAATAACCGAAATTTTAACCGAACCTTCATAACCGACTAAAAACCGACCGATCAACATTCATAACCGATATAACCGAAACCGACGGTTTTGGGTCGGTTAAATATAACCGAATTTTTTTAGTAAAATGGTTAAATTTATTTGACTAATGCTAAAAGACTACAATATTGAGGGAAATAATAATATCTTAGTATTTATAATCAATTAAAATTAATGTCCCAAGTACAATAGTAGTCTAGTGAGATATAAATGAACTATATTTATACATTATATAGTTAACAAGTGCCGTGCAATCCAATTTGTAGCTTATATAAATCTATGTACTAATAGTTAAAGATTATGGAATGATGAGGATTACTATAATCATATAATCATATATAAATAAATACGATTATGATAACATGCATGTATAGTATGTCAGTGTGTGTGTGTATATATATATATATATAGTAGGTACAGATCAAAATATATGTACACTATAGAGTGTGATATATATATGATATAGTAGGTACATATCAATATATATGTACACTATACAGTATGTCAATATATATATATATATATATATATGATTATGAAAATATTATGGAATTGTAAAGTGTAAATGGGATGGGAATATGGGATTAATTTTTTTTCTTTAGATTAATCTTCGGTTTTCTCTTTGAAAAATCGATAACCGACCGAAAAATCGAAATAACCGAATTTTTTGACCTTAATAACCGAAACCGAACCGAAAACCGAAATATTCGGTCGATTCGGTTTTCGGTCGTCGGTTTTTCGGTCGGTCCGGTTTTTTTGCTCACCCCTACCCACTGGAATGATGTTTGGTTGCAGGCGGCGATTGGGACTTCTCAAATAGTGTCCAACAGGGTCACGATGATGAAGGCAGAACTCTGGTTGACATAATAAATAATATTCTCCTTTCTCGTGCTGGACCGGTTAAGGAATTTAGTCTAATGATTGAAAATTATTATCCCGAGCTGAGGCAGTCTGATTTTCATAGGTGGTGTCTTTTTCTCTCAAGAAATGGCGTGGAGGAGCTTAACATACAATTTATAATTTGCGGAGGAGCTTTATCATATAAGCTGCCATTTTGTATACTCTCATGCCAAACAATTAAGCAACTGAGTGTCCGTGGTCTCTTTATTGATTTGTCGGTAAATAATGTTGGTGGTATATTTTCCAATGTCACTTCATTATCTTTCTTGTTTGTTGAATTTAGACGCACTGCTAATGGATCTGCCTCTAGTATTAGTATTCCAAACCTTGAGAAGCTGGATTTCCTATATTGTGAAGGGATTACTAAATTTGAGATCAGCGCTTCAAAACTTGAAATGTTGTATGTTCATAATTCAATGCATGATGTGGTTGAATCAAGATGGTTGACACCACATTTGAAAGCAATTAAGGCTCTTGGGTTGTGTGGCTCTTCCTTGCCGGTGAGAATCTAATCTGCTTACTTTATGCAAATGGGTGGCATATTTAATTTAATTTAATTAATTTCATTCATTCTAGTTAATTTTTTTCTTTCTTCATTACCATCTTTCAAGTATATGGACTCATCTTTGTTTGCAACTGCAATAAATCTCCAAGTACTGGGGTTGGATATATTAAGTTTTGGTTGAGGGAAGCAGCTCACCGTTGTTATGCAATTGCTTAAAAAATGCCCCAACCTATGTGAACTGGAAATTATGGCTGATGAGGTTGAGTATACATTTAATTTCACAATCATACATATATGATTCTTCTGTTTTTTCTTTCTCAAATGTCCTCAGAGTTGTGCATGCTTTCATTTCTTCTTGAGTTATAGGCAGCATGCAGACGTGATAAAGAAGCTGCTTTAAAACGTTTGGAGGATCCAGATGGTTCCTTTATTGTGCAGGAGCTAAAGATGCTTAACACAATCAGAATTGAATCATTTAGTGGATCAATAGTCGAAATGCTTTTTGTAAAAATGCTACTCTCAAAATCCCCTGCACTAGAGAAAGTTGTTATTATGGAATCTGGTCATATTGACACATCCATAGCTTTTAAAAGCCTAAGGGAATTGTTGCGTTTTCCTCGTGCATCTCCAAAAGCCCAAATTGTTTGCATGGAACACGACGGCTCCATGTTGGGTTGGGCCATGGGCAAATTGTGGTCAATGGGGACTTGTTAGAGTGTGTTGAAAGATGCAAAGATGATAAAAGCGTAGCTCTTGTATACATGATATATAAATGACATTTGACCTCTTGCACCATGCATGTCGGCCGCTTGTTAAGAAATTTACTCTATGCACTTCCTGTGGAATAAGAAATCGATCCGAGTATATATTTGGCAATCATGATTTTCTTCTTTTTTTTTTTCTTAATTTCTTCATGGTTGTACTTAATTTTCATTTCTTGTTGAGTTGTAGACATGTTTATCTGATGAGATAAAGACTTTCGGAGTATCTTATTAATCATGATCTAAAAATGCTTAACACATTGAAGATTGAAAAACTGTTTTCGGGCATACACACTTGAAATGTATTTTGTGAAAATGTTGCTCTTTAAATCACTTGGAGAAAGTTGTTATTCAAGAATCATATGATCTCGACTCCGCCATGGCAGTCAAAATTCCAAGATAGTTGTTGGCTTCCCTGGTGTATCTACGAAAGTACAAGTTGTCTACCTGGACTACAACTTTAGGTATACAGTGGCTGGCTTCCCAACAAACTTTTTAGTAATTGAGCATTGTGCAGCTATAATACATGGTTTAAAGTAGAAATGTAATCAATGGTTGTCCTGAATTGTTGTAAACATTTGTAAGATAATGATGACATCTTATTTTGCTAAGTAGTAGACCTAAAGAATGTCTCCCTTGAATGTATATAAGTACTATATTGAAGATTCATTGTTCTGACACATAAGCGTCCGGAGCACGAATTTTTTTTAAACGTTAAAACGACGTCGTTTTAAAATGTGGTTCACACAATAATTTGCCGTATTCTTCTCGTCAGTACAACATGCAAGGGTTTCTGATACTTTTCCCTAATCTCGTTTTTCTTTCGAAATTTATTTTGTTTCCAAAACCTTGTGGGCTGAATTGCAAAGGAAATCGGTTTAATGCTGAGTAGTCGTTTCTGGGTGATTTCCTTTTTGATTTGTGGATCCCTCGTTGTATATTTTCCAGCGCCACTTCATTAGCTTTCAAGAATGTGGAATTTAGTGATAATATATGTTAAGGGTATGTGTACAGAATTCCGAATCTTGAGGAGCTGTCTTTCATTGTTGTAAAGGGATCACTAATTTTAAGATTAGCAATCCAAAACTTGAAAGCTTGAGAGTTATTGGTTCTCTGTCTTGGGAGCTTGATGAATCCAAATGGTTTACCCTTTATTTGAAAACAATTAAGACTCTTTAATTTGCTTGAGTGCCAATTTGTTGCCGTTGAGATTCTCTACTTTCTATTCTCTTCCTTTGTTTGTGCAAATGGATTGACTATTAGTATTGACAGAGGTCATTTCAAGGCTCATATGATCTTTTACTTATTTATTTATTTATTGTGAAGTGTAAAATGCAGAAATAGAGACAGTGGATGCCTGGATGGAATTCCCAACTGCAATAAATTTGCGAGTGATTGAGTGAGTTAAGTGTTTCATGTGGGGAAAAGCTTGCCTTTGTTTTTCAGTTGCTTCAGCATTCCCCCAACTTATACTAGCTGAAGATTTCGGCATTATTAGATGGTGTAAGACACGAAACCTATGGACTATATATTTGTCAATCATGATAGTTTCTTTTTCTTATTAATTTCCTCATGGTTGTATGCGTTATTCATTTCTTGTTGTGTGATAGCTATGTTTATGTGATATAACAACAGCTACAAGATTTTTGGAGGATTTTCAAATGGGTGCATTATTAATCAAGATCTGAAGATTTTTAACACAGTAGGCCATCATGATTCAAGGGTTTAGTGGGTCTACACCCGATTATTTATTTATTTATTTATTTATTTTTGTGAAAATGCTGCTCTTGGAATTTTCTGCACTAGAGAGAGGTGTGTTATGGAATGTGTTGAAATTGATACATACATAACTGTCAAAAGTCTAAGGGAGTTGTGTTTTCCTCGTGCATCTTCGAAATCCCAGATGTTTGCATGGAACACACGCGACAACTCTATGTCCGGACTATTTGATTACATATGGTTTTGACCTTGTAGGAATTTAGTATGATGAAGCTCCATGGGTTCAGTTTGGATGCACCCGAAATGCAAGGCAGTATTTGTGGTGGAAGTTGAAATCTTGTAAGGATGGTAGGTTGTTTCCTATGTTGTTCACTTTGTATTATGTTGTAAAGTATTGTGAATATGTCTGCACGGGTAGCTAAATTGGTACTTAGGTGGTGACAGATTGAAGTTTATGGTGGATTTCACCTTTATGTAGGGTGAAGTATTTTGAATCCGCTAGTAGTCCAATGCATTATATTCCCTACTCAGCTCCATGCCAACCAGTCTCCAATCGCAGCTTAGATTGATATGCATCATATCTATGGTGCTTTCTTCATCTCTATCTCCAATGTTGCATGATCCACTGGGTATGTAAAACCTTAATTGCAATCTCTCCATTGAGATTCTCAACATATGCATAGCAGAGAATATAAGTAATTCCATTTGCTGCATACTTGAAGTTTACGTTTGCAATGCGATTCATCAAGGTGTTACTTGGTTGTTTTCCAGGAATTGAGAAAGTTGTCATTGCTCGAGGCTGGATGTTTAACTCTACTTACGAGTTTAAAATTATACAGGAAATTTTACATTTTCCACGTGCCTCCACAAAAGTTAACAAAATTGTTACATATAATTATTTTAATTTTATGCATCTCCTCAATTTTTACTATATGTTTAGTAGCATGTAATGATGTGTTTGGAATACCCTCTTCCTCATCTCCCTACCAAAAACACCCTTCTTTCCTTCACCCAACTTCACAATGGGACTACTTAAATAACATAGATTCTAGGCGTGTTTCAACACTTACACACTTTCAAATAGTAACATAGGAAAAGTAACCACATATAAATGTTGACATACTTTATATATCCTAATAGTTTGGGTATCCACCCACACTCTACACTTAAAGTTCCGGCCCACGAAGAGTGTATGAGCTTTCGGAGATGCATAAGGGAAGCACAACAATTGCCAATGAATTCTACCCACCATGCAAGGTTTCATATTCTCATATTTTTAAATAATAACAAGTCTCTCTAGGGTAGGGGATTTCAAGAGCAGCATTCTCATTAAAAAAAAAATGTTTCGCTTGTAGATCCACTAAATGAATCAATCTATTATGTTAAGCATTTTTAGATCTTGATTAATGATATAACCATCTGGATTTCACATAAGTCTTTCACCAACTTCAATGTCATAATAATGACATATTAATGATGTTTTGGAGCTCTGAGTCTCTTCACAATATCTTGAGAAGCTTATTTTGAACGACTGTGGAGGGACTCAAAGCTCCAAAACATCATTCATATGTCCTCCTCATGACATTGAAGTTGTTGAAAGACTTTTGTGAAATCCAAATGGTTACATAATTAATAAAGATCTGAAAATGCTCAACACAATAGATATGTAATCACTCTAAGACCATTTAATTTAGTACGTATGCTGAAAATAGAGTGCTTGCAAGAAAATTCACAACCCTATTTTGCTCTATAAAAGTGAAACAAAAGAGTATTCCACTATTGATCCAACATACCTAAGCCTTTCAAGCACTTAGCAAATTCACAATCACAACTAGACCCAATTGGGAAGTGCAAATGAATGGCATGTCGTTACTATGCGTCTATGTTATAGAAATAATTTGAGTATATTTGCTTATTAGAGTCTATAATGCTATGTTATCATATTAGACTTAAAGTTCAGAGTTGTATTAAATAGCCTTTATAACACGTATAAAGAGGGGATTTGAAGCAATTCCTCTCAAAACTTTTCATGTACATGTCTTTGCATTTTCTTCTATTGCATTCTACACAATTCATCTTGGAGGAATGGTGCCATTATATCATTATTCAAAATAAAATTCTTGTATTTTTATAAAGCACAACAAAATAGCTTTGTTCCCTTTGGCTTATTTGTAGATAACTAGCTAGTGCCATAAGATTAATTCAAAACCAAAATGGGCTGTGTACTAGAAGATTGAACTAGTAAGGATACTTGAGCTAACCATTAGTACATGACATAATATTGAACTTAAAGAGTGAATCAAGGAGATGCAAAAATTCAATTCAGCAAAAATATAATAAGATGCTTATATGTAAATGATTTTTGCTTTCCTTGATGCACGGGGAAAATTTAAAAGCTTTTGCATAATTCTAAACTCATTATTGGGGTTAAAAAATATCTCCGAGCGAATAATGACAACCTTCTCAAGTGCAGGAAAACAAGCAAGTAGCATCATGATGAATCGCAATTCAGACCTCGACCCAATGAATGATCCAAGCTTCAAAGTGTGAAGCATTTTAAGCATTTTGGCCGCACTTTTAAATCCCTCCAAAAGTGTATGTTCAGAGATTTCTGCATCAATCTTTAAAGAAAAAACCCTCAATCAATTTATCTTTTACACTATAACCTTGTATTAAGTAATGCAAAACAATAATAGAACAACTAGAATTTCATTAAATAATTTATCAATGAAAATGAAGATTACCAATATAGTCATTATATCGAGCTTGCGTAATTTTGGGCATATTTGTAATGAATGAATAAATGAAGAGAAGTCGTCATCATCATGAAACACGACATATGCTAACTCCAGGCATTCCACATTTAGTTCAGGTCCCCATCTAGTAAGTTCGCTGACAAAATGCTTGGAAACAAAAAATATATAAAAATGGATTAGTTCATAAAATATATTTCAAATAAATAATAGTCCACAAAAAATAAGGATGAAGTGTTGCATATAATATACCTTGAAAATAAAATCCAAACAAAGAGTATGGATAAATGACAAGTCCATGTTAACTGGGATAAAACAACTATAAACCTCGATATCTTCATCAATTACATAATTCTTGAGTGTTAAACTGCCAAGCCTTGGAGCCTTAATGTTGAAATATGACGCATTTCTACATAGGCGGAATGAGAGAGTCTGAAGCATAGGAACATCTATAACACAATCTAGATTAATAGTACCAAAGACAACACCATCAAAACTAAGCGAAGTGACATTCGGAAATATGCAAGGGGCATTTATTGTTGGTGCAACTAATACTTTGCAAAGATCCAACCTCTTGAGAGTTAAGCAAGAAAATATGCAATTTGGGAGCCTGAAGTATTTATTTATTTCATAAGCTGTTCGAAAACCAATGCTCATTTCTTCAACACCTTTTTGAGTGATAAAAAGAAACCATTGATCGAAGTCAAACTTCCGAGAATTAGGCCCATCACCGATGATTGATACGTCACCCATAAAATCCAAGACAAATTTCCGAATAGGTCCATGGTGCCGCATGAGAACTTTGTTGATTACATACATACAAGTTGATGTGCTATTATAACTGCCAGAATATTTTTTCCCAACGTAAGCAAAGAACTGATCATCAAAGTTAAGTTGTGTGAGACTAGACCAACAATCTCGCCAAATGGTAGAGAAAACGGCAGTTCTAGCAGCTTCTACGATCGGCAAGAATCCCAAAATATTGTCAAGTATTTCTGAAGGAAGTTGACTTATTCTATCTCTCCCCGACATCATTTACGTAACTTCAAAATATGCAATTTAAAGAAGAAACAAATTAAAATTAAAACAAAATCCTAAAATGTGTACTTGGAGATAGTAATTAAATTGGAATACAAAAGGATTAGTGCACCAAATTCCAGAGTATAAAACACAAATAAATCATATATCGAAATCGCTTTATTCAATTTCAATCGCACTATGAACATCTATTGAACAATAATCCCTAAAGATTCTATCACAGTATGAAGTTAGTGTTTAGGGACTGGGATTGAATGGAAAGGCGGAAGAATGTATACATACACACAGGGGAACACAACAGATTAGGTTTGAGAAGAACTTGTGATTGGAACAGTGAAACGGAGAGAGGCGGTAATATTGAAATCACTTTGTTCAATTGCAATAGAACTATATATAATATATGAACATCTATTGAACATTAATCCCTAAAGATTCAAAGAATTCAGTATATCACAGTATGAAGTTAGTGTCTGGAATTGAAAGGAAAGACGGAAGAATGTATACATACACCAGCAAACAAGACGGGTCTTATTGTACTTTTAGGGTCACACTTGTGTGAGACCGTCTCACGGATCTTTATTCGTGAGACGGGTCGGGTCGGGTCAAAGCACCATGCAAATGTCATACTTATATGTGCAAATGTCATACTTATATGCTCAAATATAACACTAATCAAGAATACAATTTTTGTTACTTATAATAGAAAAAGTAATACATTTTTCATAATAAGTAATGTTGACAAGCGCCCCTTACTTATAAGGGCAAATATAATACTTTTGATGAAAAAAGTAATACTTTTAAATCGAAATGTAAAAGTATTGTATTTTCCCTTAAAAGTATTACATTTACCCTTATAAGTAACAAAAATTTTATTCATGATTAGTATTACATTTGAGCATATAAGTATGACATTTGTGCATATAAGTGTTACATTTGCATCTTGATCCGACCCGACCCGACACGTCTCATGGTGAGACGGTTTCACACAAGTTTTTGCCATTGTTTTATAATTAAATTCAATATATGAGTACAAAAATATTAAATAAATATAAATTTTAATTTTTATAATTAGATTTTAAATTTCTCATGATCATTTTCGTCAAAATTTTTTTTCCTAATAATATGACGCTTACTTGGAAATGTAGCATTTATTTTTATCTCACATTCAATACTTTTGGCAATATTTATACTAGAAATCTAGAATTCCACCTTTTATCACAAGAAAAAACCATAATTTTGGGGAGTTTAGTGGTTGAGTAATTGCAAAGACAAATCAGGCTGCAGCTCTCTAATTCCAAGATGATCATAATATTCATTCATTTCTTACAAAATTATGCTGAGATTCACATGTTATCAGATATTCATAATTACCAAAAGAATTTCTATAAATTAAAAGTCAAACACCCCAAACCCCATGGGATTGCATAATATAATCTTGAAATCTGTTAATAGGCTTCAGATACAAAATATTCCACTAATTTCACAATCTTTTCACTCAGATTATTTATTGATTTATTTGTAAAGACATATAATATGAATAATCCTCCCCCACATACTTAAACCAGCAAAAAGAAAGAAGAGGAAATTCCAATAGTGTAAATAATAACGAATCAATTGAAAACTCACATTGAAGAGAGTAAAAGCAACCTCCGATGCAAGAAAGTCAGCACCCTTGTGAGATGAGAAATTACAGAGAGAATGAAATTCTGCCACTCAATAACTCCATACACCACCCTCGACTCAAAGCCTCCCTTTGAAAAATTCCTCCTCTTCCTCAGGGAGCTCAAAGGCTGAATCCGTTGCCCAGTCGCCTACAAATTCGACAATACAACTATACAAGCATTAAACAACTTGTGAATTTGTGATTGCAGATTACCAGAGTTTATATAGAACCCTAGATCCCTAATTTTACTAAGCTTGAGAATCCAAACCTTCGCTAAGGCTCCAGGACTTTGAAGAACTGAGAAAATAGATTTTTTTTAAAAAAATATAAATGAAAATTGTAATTTTTGCCCCTTTATAATATGTCAATTATCAATGTCACCCCTGAATTATTAGTGGTGTAAATGTTGTCCATCAATTTTAAAAAACGGTACATATATTACCCCTCTCGTACTGATAGGAGGGGCAATATTTACACTACGGGAGGACAATATATGTACCATTTTTAAAAATTGAGGGGCAATATTTGTCTCTATAACACAATCAACTAACTCCATCTTATTCCTTAGAAGTTAAAACCAGTGCCAACGACCTTGTGGTCAAGCGACATAGTTGTGGCCTTCCTAAGTGAAAGGTCACAGGTTCGATGTATGAACAAATACTACATTGTAACAGAGTCAATAGTATTCCAAAAAAAGGTTAAAACCAGCAAACAACAGTGAATCATTACGAAAAATTAATTTATATTGTTGAAATTAGTATTCCCAATTTTTATTTATAATTTTGTTTATATTTATTGCGTTAATAATCAAGAAATGGTGTGGAGGAGCTTAACATATAATTTTAAAATTGTGGACAGGCTAAATATGAGCTGCCATTTTGTATACTCTCATAGACAATTAAGCAACTCAATGTCCAATGTCCCTTTATTGAAAAGTTGGAAAAGCAATGCTCATTTTTTCAACACCTTTTTAAGTGATAAAAAGGAACCATTGATCGAAGTCAAACTTCCGAGAATTAGGCATCACCGATGATTGATACGTCACCCTTAAAATTCAAGACAAATTTTCGAATAGGTCCATGGTGCTACAGGAGAACTTTGTTGATTACATACACATACATGTTGATGTCCTATTATAATTGTCATCAGAATATTTTTTCCTAACGTAAGCAAAGAACTGATTATTGAAGTTAAGTTGTGTAAGATTGAACCAACAATCTCTTCAAATGGTAGACAAAACAGTAGTTCTAACAGCTTCTACGATCCGCAAAAATCTCAAAATATTGTCAAGTATTTCCGTAGGAAGTTGACTGATTCTATCTCTCCTTGACATCATTTACATAACTTCAACATATGCAATTTAAAGAAGAAACAAATTAAAATTAAAACAAAATCCTAAAATGTGTACTCGATGATAGTAATTAAATTGGAATACAAAAGGATTAGTGCACCTAATTGCAGAGTAGAAAACACAAATAAATCATATATTAAGGGAATAATGATCAAATAGGCCATCGAATCGCACAAGATAATGCAACTAGGCCACTAAACTTAACAAATCTACAATTAGATCACTAACCAATTTTATGCAATTTTTACAATTTGTAGGTTTCTAACAGGTAACCCTAAATTTAAAATATTCTTTTAAATAATTTTTTTTTTTAAAAAAAAGGGCTGTCTCTCTAGCTAAGTGAGGCAGCAACGGACAACTCCGGCGACATTCTTTCCAGCAGCACGAGCAATAGCGGCCTTCCTGTCTCCGACAGTGAGCAGCGGCGGTCCTCCCTTCCCGGCGTACGTGCAGATCGGCCAGTAGAGCAATGTGTCTCTCTTGCTTCCTAAGGCGGCGGCAGTCTTGGTGGCGAGGCAGAGCACTCCGGCGCAGTCCTCTCCCTCTCCCCAGTTTCTCCGGCGAGGCAGCGGCGGTGGACAGCAACGAGCAGACCGGTGGCGCCCCTTGTCTTTCGGCGAAGTATTCCGAGGCTGTAGCATGAAATAAATAAATACTTCAAGCTCCCAAATTGCATATTTTCTTGCTTAACTCTCAAGAGGTTGGATCTCAGCCGAGTATTAGTTGCACCAACAATAAATGCCCCTTGCATATTTCCGAATGTCACTTCACTTAGTTTTGACGAAGTTGTCTTTGGTACTATTAATCTGGATTGTGTTATAGATGTTCCTATGCTTGAGACTCTCTCATTTAGCTATTGTGAAAATGCGTCATATTTCAACATTAAGGCTCCAAGGCTTGGCAAATTAACACTCAAGGATTATGAAATTGAAGATGATATTGAGGTTTATCAACGTGTTCTCCCGGTTAACTTGGACTTGTCATTTATTCGTACTCTTTGTTTGAATTTTAATTTGTAGGTATATTAACTGTACTATTTTTTTTTTTTGTGGATTATTACTTATTTGAAATATATTTTAGGAGCTAATCCCTTTATAAAACTTTTATTATTTCCAAGCATTTTGTCGGTGAACTTACTAGATGGCAACATGAACTAAATATGGAATGCTTGGAGTTATCATATGTCAAATTTCACGATGATTATGAGTTTTCTTCATTTATTCGTTCATTACGAATATGCCGAAAATTACACAAGCTCGACATAATAATGAGTTTATGGGTAAGCTTCATTTTCACTGATAAATTATTTAATGAAATTCTAGTTGTTTCTATTATTGTTTCAAATTACTTAATACAAGGTTATACTAGTGTAAAAGATGAATTGATTGAATTTTTTTTTTTTCTGAAGTTTGATGCAAGAATCTCTAACTTTATACTTTGGGATATGGACTGCAAAGTGTGGCTAAAGTGCTTAAAATGTTTAACACTTTCAAGCTTAGATTATTCAATGGATCTAGGTCTGAATTGCAATTCATCAAGATGCTGCTTGCTCACTTTTCCGCACTTGAAAAGATTGTCATTATTCGTCGGGCGGAGCTTGACTCCCATGAGGAGTTTGAAATCATGCAAAAGCTTTTACATTTTCATAGTTAAAATGTTATTTAACTAGATGACCAAATTTAGAAAAATTCAATAGTTAAGAGATTACTTATGATTAAATTTAGAGTCAATGACAAAAAAATGATAAACATCAATAGTTAAAAAATTATTTATAGTCCAATTGAAAGTCATGAAAGATAAAAATTAGTTAGCGATAATAATTGAGGGATCATTCTTTAAAGGGAAAATTGTAATTTATGCCCCTTTATAATATGTTAATTATCAATATTACCCCTGAATTATTAGTTGTGTAAATGTTGCCCCTTAATTTTCAAAATGGTACACATATTACCCCTCCCGTACTGTATAGGAAGGGCAATATATGTACCGTTTTGAAAATTAAGAGGTAACATTTACACTTGGAATTGGCAATATATGTATCTTAAATTGAGAGGCAACATTTATACCAGTAGTAGTTCAGGGGTGACATTGATAATTGACATATTATGAAGGGACATAAATTACAATTTTTCCATCTTCAAATTAAGTATATATATAAATTATGTGAATCCCTCAAACTAAAATGAATGTAAAATCCCTAAAGCGAAAATGGAATCCTAAATCCTTGCCAAAGACCTTGTTGTCTAGTGGCATTTGGTGTCCCAGTTAACACTTTCACATGGATGATGGGTGTGGGTTGGAGGCAACTGTTGAGGGTTTCGTTTCTGTCACTTTTAGCTTTTGATTTCGACTTGCGCCTCATTGTTCTTTCAATTTAATGGCTCGCCGTTGAAGAATAGAACGATTTTAGCTTTTGATTTCGACTTGCGCCTCATTGTTTTTTCAATTTAATGGAATTGATCATAATTTTATAGAACAGTAGTTTATCCACATATATAAAGATATATATATATATATATATATATATATATATATATATATATATATATATATATATATATATATATATATATATACACACAAAAGAAGAGATTACCTCCGGATAACATATATCAAGTTTGCATAATTTCGGGCATGCTCGTATCAGATGTATGAATGGATTTATATCATCTCGCAAACACATTTCAGTTGATATACTCAGCTTGAGGCGTTCAACGTTTAGTGCAATCGGTTGTCCCACTGTATTAAGTTCTTCAATCAACATCTTGGAATGCTATTGGGCTACCAGGTGCTAGTACAAACCATGGAATGATAGTGTATGGAAGGGGTACCTTTTGACATGCATGCGTTGTTGAGGAGGGCACTTACGTTTTGGTCGAATTGGCAGCA
>CP025650.1:15495095-15516963 GCA_003576665.1 Ipomoea trifida
TTGTGGAGAATGGTTTGACATTCCTCCTATTTTCCTTGTAAACTGTCTTTCTCGTGATTTAATGCATTAAGTTTTTATTCTCAAAAAAAAAAAATCTAAATCTTTTAGTAGTTACTAAGCATAAATTGTAATTTATGCCCCTCCATAATATGTCAATTATCAATGTCACCCTTGAATTATTGTGGTGTAAATATTGCCCCTCAATTTTAAAAAACGGTACATATATTGCCCCTCCCGTGGTGTAAATATTGCCCCTCCTTCGTTACGGGAGGGGCAATATATGTACTGTTTTTGAAAATTGAGGGGCAACATTTACACCACTAATAATTCAGGGGTGACATTGATAATTAGCATATTATGGAGGGGCAAAAATTACAATTTTCCCTAGTTACTAATGAAATGTTAGAAAATTGGTCAACTTTTTTTTAAAGATATATAAATTTTGAGTAGAACCCTTTGCCCTTCAGCCCTGCGATTCAGCCGTCTCTCTGTCTCTCCCCAACTAGCTCTTAGCTTCCTAATTTCGTTTTATTTACGAAATACTAAATTTACAGCTGAAGAATTAGAAGGATTTTAGGTTTTGATTTCGAGTGACGCATCAATTTAATGGATGCATGTAGGGATATGATTTAATAAGTCCTCTGCCGGTAGAGGTAAAGCACATAACTTTGGAGTGTTTGTCCATCCGAGACGCTGCCAGAACTGCTCTACTCTCAACACACTGGAATCATGTTTGGTTGCAGTATGGGAGGCTTTCGTTCGATTGGGACTTCTCAAATAGTGTCGATGATGAAGGCAGAACTCTAGTTGACATAATAAATAATATTCTCCTTTCTCGTGTTGGACCGGTTAAGGAATTTAGTCTAATGATTGAAAATTATTATCCCAAGCTGAGGCTGATTTTCATAGGTGGTGTCTTTTTCTCTTAAGAATGGCGTGGAGGAGCTGGCGAGCTGTCGTAGGCTCCCAAATTAGAACCTTAAACACATAGTAGTGAGAGTAAGGGTCGATCCCACGAGGAGTAACTAGTTTAATGCATGAGTTCAAATTAAAGAGAGGTTTGATATGAAATTAACGTTCAAAATAAATAATTAAATAAATAAGAATAGAAAAGATGATAATCAAGCCAAAGTTTACTAACGAAATCAAATGAATTTTCAACACTTGGTCTAAGAAAATATTCACCACCGGATCTTAATTACTGTTCATCGACTACAAGACAAATTCACTTGCATTTGAGCATTCATTGTGGAATTCATTCCTGTTTTTCCTTAGTCATAGGTAATCACACACAAGCGGTATTAACTACCCCTAACTATCAAATAACACAAGACAAGCGCTTATATTTAACTTGATAGCAGCATTAAAACGAGAAAAACCAACAAAACTAAACAACATAAACACAAGCGGTTATGTTAAATTTAGATTAATATTCTTCCTATGATTAAATTAACACTAAGCCGTGATAAAATTAATCATAGTTGCTACTTAGAAAAGAAAATCAATTATAAGAATTCACTTTCTAATCTAGCTATGAATTGAATCAGATAATTAACTAGCAGGCCTCCTAATCATTAAACGAGACAACCAATTAAGAAAATAATATAGAAGAATGTTAAATACTCATTGCAGATAAATTAACTCAATAAAACATAATTTTGTCTCTCAATATAGAGAACCAGGGTTCACATAATCTTGACCAAGTTTAAGAATTAGCCTCGCAGGGCCATGAACCAGAAAACTTAACAGGAAAAGAAAAAAATTGTAAACTGTAGAAAAATATAAAATAAAACAGATAGTCTGATTTCCCAAACAACAGGAACTCACCCCTATTTATACACTTCTAACTTCAACAAAAACTCTTAAATGGGGGAAAATAATTAATCTGAAAATTGATATGAACCTCTCAAAAATAGACTCAAATGGTAGAAATTATCTTTGCCGTTCGTTCCCTACTTTCGTTCGTAGCATCATCAAAATTTACCGTCGAAATCTGTGCTGCAGTTGCCGATGAAGTCTTCTCCGGTCCGTCGCTCCTTGTACGTAGGTAAGCTGCGCAGAACAAACTACATATTTAAATTCCTTTTGTTTATTAAGTAAGATTAGATTATATAAATTAGGTTATGTTTATTAAACAAAATAATAAATGGACTTATTAAAGAACACTAACGTCCAATAACAAAAAAGTCTAAACCTTAATCATATCAAATAATTATTATAAAATATTTATTATAACTAATCAACTATTTATTCTAAAAATATTAAAATAAAGAAAAATGACAAATAATAAATATAACTATACTATAAAAACCTACTTAAATTAAAGCGTAAAAATATACTTGTCAGGAGCTTAACATACGATTTATAATTTGCGGAGGAGCTTTATCATATAAGCTGCCATTTTGTATACTCTCATGCCGAACAATTAAGCAACTAAGTGTCCGTGGCCTCTTTATTGATTTGCCGGTAAATAATGTTGGTGGTATATTTTCCAATGTCACTTCATTATCTTTCTCGTTTGTTGAATTTAGAGGTGTTAGTGTACAAAGTTATACACTTTGAACTACCTGTTTATTGGCTTAATTATTAGTCAAAAACATATGTTTTGTTATTAGGTAGTTTGGTCCGTCATCTTGGTAAAAGGCAGTTTTTCTCACATACTCTGGAGCAGTTTCTGGAGCAGCGCCAGCGAGTAGTCCAGTGGACGGGATTTATTCTAATCAGAATTCAGCCATCATGATCCTCATTTTACTCAGATCTAATCTTATGGCTGATCCTTATTTGGAGTGGTTTTCAGCTGCAAACTTTAAGGGAAGATTGGTTAATGGCTTGGCTATAAATATAGCTCTATCACTTGGGATTCATGACACCAATTATCATTCTAAATCCCACTTCCATTATTCTTTCAAATCAGATGCTATAAGAGGATTTTCATACTGGTTTTTCTACAGTTCTTCGTGTGTTCTTGTTCTGGTTGCTTGAAGATTCAGCCGTGTTGGTGAATCGTGATGTTCTGCACAGTGTCAGCTCCAAGATGAGGAAGGCTTAGCTAGGAGTTTTCTTTTGTAACCATTAGTGTAAGATGGTTGTTGTTAGACTCCTTGTAACCCTTGTGATCATCTAGTGGATTGGGCTGACGTGAAGTGCCCCGCAGATGTAGGAGTGGAGCTCCGAACTGCGTGATCAATTCTGGTGTCTGGTTCCTTTTTATCGCTTTATTTTCTTGTTGTTTATTTATCTGTTTTTATAGTTTAACTCTTTCAGATAAATATTTACTTTAAAACAAAGGTGGAACCTTTAGCTAAATTGTACATTCAAGACCCACAATTACAATTTCAATTGGTATCAGAGCACGGGGACTTAAGTTATTAGTCTAACCGATCTGGCTTCGAAATTGTGTTTCTTGAACTTACAATTTCACAGTGCTTTATTGTTTTGGTTATACGCCTTTTTATTCATCTCACTGTGTGTTAAGTACTCTAGGATGGATAAGCACCGACCTCCTCCAGAACTAACCGGAGAAAACTATGCTTACTGGAAAGCTCGCACCAGAACACATCTGAGGGCCCAAGGTGTATGGAAAACAGTGCTATCCGGATGGGATCATCCTACCAAAAACGGTGAAAAAGAAGGAGATCCAAAAGTGTTAAAACCAGAAGTTGAATGGGATGCTACAGAGACTATTACAGCAAGTTTCAACGCTAAAGCCTTAGATATTATTTTTTCTTTATTACATGAAAGTCAATTTAACCTGATTACAGGCTGTGACACTGCTAAAGAAGCTTGGGAAATTTTAGAGACCACTTATGAATGCACGACTTCGGTCAAGCAGTCCAAACTTCAACTAGTCCAGAGTGCTTTTGAAGACTTACGTATGAACGAGGATGAAAACATAGTAAGCTTCAACGAACGAGTTCAAGAGATTGCTAACCGTGCTGTCACTCTGGGTGAACCATTTTCACAACAAAAATTGATCAAAAAGGTTCTTCGTTCTCTCCCACCTAGGTTCAGGATGAAAGTAACAGCTATACAAGAACATTCCGGGTGGGAAGACCAAAACTTGGCTCAACTTATGGGTAACCTCAAAACTTATGAGATGGAAATATTGACTGACCATTCTAGAAAACAAAAGAATGTTGCCTTCACAACTGACGAACATGGTACTGTACCAGATCCAGACGAAATTGAGGATGATGATCCAGTTGTTTTGTTAACCAAGCATTTTAATAAAATCTTGAAACAGGTCAAACAAAAGAATAGCTTCCGCGATAATAGACCTCAAAACTTCAACGGATCAAAATCTAATTCAACAACGAGTGGATCAAATTACAAGCCCACTGCATCTCGTACAACACAACCGTCTGCATCACGAACAACCCAACCTCGAGAAAGAACAAGTGGCAAAAACATACGGTGCTATGAGTGCGAAGGCTACGGACATGTTCAGGCTGAATGTCTCACTTACTTGCGAAGAAAAAAATCAATGACAGCACTAACATGGAGCGATGATGAAGTTGACCCAGAAGTTGAAGCTGATACATAAGAGATTACTGGCAATTTTGTTGCTTTCACGGCCAGGATTACAACTGATCCAGAAGATGAAGATGAAGATCCAGCTGACTCGGAAGGTTGTGACTACAACTCGGCAGAAGATCTTGAAGCCCCTGCTTTTTCTTATGAAACCGAGTATAAAAAGTTGTATTCAAAATGGGAATGTTTACTTAAGGCAAATCGTAACTTGTGTAGTCAAGTAGGGATATCAGAAAAAGCTATCAATGTATACAAAGATCAAATAAGTGAAAGAGATCTACAACTCAAAGCAGCTTCTGAACGAGAAGCCAAGTTGAACTAGGATGTGGTCAAGCTTACACAGGAATTAAGTTCACTCAAGAAGCAAATCCAGATGATGGACACCACATCAACACTTGATGAAATTCTTGACACAGGTCGGCAATCAACTACCAAATATGGTCTTGGCTTCACCGGAGACAAAAATAAGGGGCAAACTATCTTTGTCAAAGCTACTGGACCAGCTCTAGAAGATACTCCAGAAGCTAGTACAACAAGGCATATGAGTTCAGCAAGGCACCGTCACAACATGGTAATGAAGTATAAACGTAAATCTAAGTCTTATAATCCTATTTGTCATTATTGCAGGATTCGAGGACACACCAGACCGGAGTGTTACTATTTTTACAAGGATCAAAGGATCGAGAAATACACTCACAAGCGCATTGCACCATTTGTAAGACAAGTTTGGGTCAGGAAAGAAGATTTTGTATCACAGTTTATACCTCACGTAGGTCAAGGGAAAAATGGTTCTCGAGAAGATAAAGAGATTGAATTAGAAAATCTACATTGAAGGATCATCGCCGAAAACATACGCCAGGTATGTGTGAATTAATTTTTTGTGTACTAATAAATCTGTCACTGTCTCAGGTCCAGACATACTACAGCTTTTCGTCCAGATTCACATCAAAAGACTTCAAAACTTTCGATATCCTTTTTTTTTTTTTGGAAAAAGTTTTTTTTTTGCTCTGATATTGTGCATTTGTCTGCTGCTTTACACTATGTTTTACCTACTTCTATGCTATCTGCTGATTCGGTAGTGGCTACTGGCTCTATTTCTGTCTTTGTTCCAGTATGCTCTGTTTCTGGCTCTGCTTCTGACTCTGTTTTAGGAAGGTCTAGGCCCGAGCAAGTCACAATTCCTTATGCTTCTACGTTTAATATACGTGATATTGCATTATATGTTGACTTGCCTGCTGCATTTCCTGTCTCAAAATCTGATGTTTCAATTCCGGTCACTGTTACTACATGTCCCTTGCCTGTGTCTGAGTCAGTCACTGTTCCAACTTCATCTGGTTCAGTTCTATTGTCTGCCAGCACTACCGAATTACTATCTGTTTTAATATCAAAATTGCGTGTACCTTGCTCTGCTATGCCTGTGTCTGTGCCGCTTATACAGGTACCTATTGAACAATCTCCTCAAAAAGCTTAAAAGAAAGTTTTTGGAAAAAGGAAGCTAGATGATACAAGTGATGTGGTCATTGTTGGTGAAAAAAGAGGAAAGGGAAAAAGCCTATGACCACTCCCACTCCAAGAATGACTCGGTCCAAGTCTGCCTTTGGATCTGTTGATGTTGTTGCCTCTGTTAGCCCGATTATCGACCCTGCCTCACCACCCGCAAGCATCAAGATTGAGAAGTTCAAACCAATTTTGCGTGATTCATCCTTGATTAGAGAGTGGACTACTCACAGCTCTCGTGGTGTTTTGCTTCAGAAGGAGATTGATGTAGATGATATTATGCGCAACTGCAATATCATTCCTTTGTTGAAAGATCAAGATTTGCTTCAAACTGTCCCGAATGTCTGAGATTGAGGAGCCCTATGAACCTGCCCTGGATTTCTTGGCGTCTGCCCTGACTCATGCTCAGCTTACTGAATGGCCGCAAGGTGATATCCAATCTAATCTCCTGACGACAGTTTATTCCGTGCTATTTCGGTTTGCATCACACAATTGGCTGCCCAATGCTTCACGGCATGTTGTTACACCTAAGATGGCCAATTTGATCTACAAGATTCGCAACCATATGGGTGTTGATTTGGGGACTGTTTTCTTTTCGATCACGTTATGTCTCTTACTCCCCCGAAAGAGTCTAAAGTTCACTTGCCATATTCGTGCCTATTGCTTGGTATTCTGAAATCTCAAGGGTTTAAGCCCTATCCCAATGAGCCTATCAAAACTGCCACTGCAAAGTTCTCTACGGATGCAAGACTCTATTCAGGCACTCATTATGATGATCGTGCATCCCTTCTTACTGCCCCAGTTTCTGGTCCAGTGCATTCTCCTCAGGATACTCATGCGGATTCAGCTACAGCTCCTACTGCCTCTGATCTAGTCTATGCTTCAGTTCTGGTCCAGCTAAAAAGTCAGGCTGCTTTTTATCAGTCTACTCTGGATAATCTTAAATCGGCGGTTTCTTCACTTCCAGATGTCATTGCTGCTACAGAACCAAAGCTGATCGCAACTCATCGTCAAATCAATGCCTTAGAATAACAGCTTGCTTCACAAGATCCAGATGTTGAAGGCCCTTCACAGGATGATGAGGGCACTCCGTCAGGTTCCCCAGTCCACTAATAGATGATCACTTTGACAATTGTTTGTGAACAAAGGGGGAGAATAATGTTAGGGGGAGCAACTTTAGCAACTTTTGTGGTTTTGTATGACTCATTATGATCTGGTTGACTATTTTTTGCTTTTTTTTTGCTATCTGGTTGTCTCTGTTTGCTAGTTCTTTGTTGATAATCAAGATGTTGCCTTTGCTTTTTGCTAAGTGTTTTTTTGGCTTTAAATGTGTTATGTGCTTGATGTGTTATGTGTTTAATGTGTTACGTGTGCTCTATGAATATATGTTTTCTTGGTTGAACATGTGTTATGTGTTGAGAAGTCAATCAATTCATGATGAGTTATGAGTTAAGTTGCTGCTGGTTGTCCCAAGTTTGAGCTGATACGGTCTACCTTTGTAGGATGTCTTTGTAAACAAATAGAAATTGGTGGCACTTTAATAAAAGTTTTCTTTGGCTTATGCATGCCCCAATTTTATATTTGTATAGGTTTTTGACAAATAATTGCCAAAGGGGGAGTTTGTTAGTGTACAAAGTTATACACTTTGAACTACCTGTTTATTGGCTTAATTATTAGTCAAAAACATATGTTTTGTTATTAGGTAGTTTGGTCCGTCATCTTGGTAAAAGGCAGTTTTTCTCACATACTCTGGAGCAGTTTCTGGAGCAGCGCCAGCGAGTAGTCCAGTGGACGGGATTTATTCTAATCAGAATTCAGCCATCATGATCCTCATTTTACTCAGATCTAATCTTATGGCTGATCCTTATTTGGAGTGGTTTTCAGCTGCAAACTTTAAGGGAAGGTTGGTTAATGGCTTGGCTATAAATATAGCTCTATCACTTGGGATTCATGACACCAATTATCATTCTAAATCCCACTTCCATTATTCTTTCAAATCAGATGCTATAAGAGGATTTTCATACTGGTTTTTCTACAGTTCTTCGTGTGTTCTTGTTCTGGTTGCTTGAAGATTCAGCCGTGTTGGTGAATCGTGATGTTCTGCACAGTGTCAGCTCCAAGATGAGGAAGGCTTAGCTAGGAGTTTTCTTTTGTAACCATTAGTGTAGGATGGTTGTTGTTGTTAGAATAACATACATACGCAACGGAAGCATCAAGTCACTTTTTCATGATTCTATGTTTAAAGAGGAAGTTAGAAAAGTTTACCCTTGAAGCGTGCTTTGGAAGAATCAAAACCGTCCAATCGTCTGGCCTCTAGTCTGTCTACCAGTCGGGCACGCGAGAACTCCTAGAGATTTCTACGTGAAACTCTTTTCAGACTTTTCTCTGTATTGCTTTTCTATTATCTCTTAAGAAATTGGGCAAGGCAATATATATAGCCTGGTTTGGGCCCAAAAGTGCTAGCCTTTAAAAGCCCAAAACTACTCAATATCAAATTAATCCATTAATCAATTATTAATGTATTAATTCAATATCGATAACTCTTTATCGATTTCTTTTAAAGTTCTCAGCATTACCACGAACCATTAAGGTGTGACTTTCTAGGTTCATAGTCAAACTAGCAACGATTATTATTTAATAACTCATTATTAAATAATTCGTAAGTCATGAGTGACACCTAGCAGTATGTCATGACTACTTAGTTGACAATGAATATATTTTAATATATTATAATGAACCTTTCCGTTACAAATATTGTGCAACATTCCTTCCACACAACACTTGTTCCGAACCAGGTAAAGGTCATGGTCAAACTTGGTCAAACCTATAAACCCGGTCCATGTCTATTCAATATTCTTAACCTGAAGTCAAACTTCATTATACTCTGGCCAGAGATTCTAGTTGTATGATTATTGAATAGACTGGAACATCCTCGTTACCTCAAGGCGGTGGATCCTCTATTGAACGCACACATGTCTTCGTACAATACTGAACTAGGCCACCAAGTACACTTATAGTCCCATAAGGAACAAAAGACGCATACTGGCAAAAACTAGTCCACCATATGTACGAGACAACCATGTCGTCTCAAGTCAAAGGATTATTGCATACTTGTAACATACAACATACCGATGACACGTAGGTAAACACCATGCGGTACGTTGTAGTCAGTCAATGTTCAATGACTTGTTCTCTAACAAACATCCACATGTCCACTCTCTGTATCTCATACAGAATGGCATGAGACTCACCATAAGAAGAACAATGTGCTAGTCGTATCGGAATTCTAATGCCCAATTAGAATTCCTATAACTAGGAACATTTTTACAATACTTCATTTATTAATTCTTCGTCACTCATATTCTTAACACTTAAGAATGAAGAATTAAGAAGATTGTATGGAATAATATCAAATATTAACTAAGCCTTAATAAAAATAAATAAATAAATTATTTATTATATTTATTTAATAAGAAATTAATGCCCAAAACAATAAATGTTGGCTCCTAGGGCATACATGTCTAACAGTTGTTAGACTCCTTGTAACCCTTGTGATCATCTAGTGGATTGGGCTGACGTGAAGTGCCCCGCAGATGTAGGAGTGGAGCTCCGAACTGCGTGATCAATTCTGGTGTCTGGTTCCTTTTTATCGCTTTATTTTCTTGTTGTTTATTTATCTGTTTTTATAGTTTAACTCTTTCAGATAAATATTTACTTTAAAACAAAGGTGGAATCTTTAGCTAAATTGTACATTCAAGACCCACAATTACAATTTCAAGAGGCACTGCTAATGGAACTACCTCTAGTATTAGTATTCCTAACCTTGAGAAGCTGGATTTCCTAAATTGATAAGCGCTTCAAAACTTGAAATGTTGTTTGTTCATAATTCAATGCATGATGTGGTTGAATCAAGATGGTTGACACCACATTTAAAAGCAATTAAGGCTCTTGGGTTGTGTGGCTCTTCTTTGCCGGTGAGAATCTAGTGCCTCATTTTACTTTATGCAAATGGATGGCATATTTAATTTAATTTAATTTAATTAGTTTAATTCTGGTTAATTTTTTTCTTTCTCCATCTTTCAAGTATATGAACGCATCTTTGTTTGCATCTGCAATAAATCTCCAAGTACTGGGGTTGGATATATTAATTTTTGGTTGTGGGAAGCAGCTCACGGTTGTTATACAATTGCTTAAAAAATGCCCCAACCTATGTGAACTGGGAATTATGGCTGATGAGGTTGAGTATACATTTAATTTCACAATCATGCATGTATGATTCTTCTGTTTTTTCTTTCTCAAATGTCCTCAGGCATGCTTTCATTTCTTCTTGAGTTATAGGCAGCATGCAGACCTGATAAAGAAGCTGCTTCAAGACGTTTGGAGGATCCAGATGATTGCTTTATTGTGCAGGAGCTAAAGATGCTTAACACAATCAGAATTGAATCATTTAGTGGATCAACCGTCGAAATGATTTTTGTAAAAATGCTACTCTCAAAATCCCCCGCACTAGAGAAAGTTGTTATTATGGAATCTGGTCATATTGACACATCCATAGCTTTCAAAAGTCTAAGGGAATTGTTGCGTTTTCCTCGTGCATCTCCAAAAGCCCAAATTGTTTGCATGGAACACGATGGCTCCATGTTGGGTTGGACCATGGGCAAATTGTGGTCAATGGGGACTTGTTAGAGTGTGTCAAAAGATGCAAAGATGATATAAGCGTAGCTTTGGTATACATGATAAATGACATTCGATCTCTTTCACCATGCATGCCAGCCGCTGTGCTAAGAAATTTACTCTATGCACTTCCTGTGGAGTAAGAAATCATCCTATAGAGTATATATTTGGCAATCATGCATGATTTTCTTTTTTTTCTTAATTTCTTCATGGTTGTACTTAATTTTCGTTTCTTGTTGAGTTGTAGACATGTTTATCTGATAAGATAAGACTTTCGGAGTAACTTATTAATCATGATCTAAAAATACTTAACACATTGAAGATTGAACGACTGTTTTCAGGCATACACACTTGAAATGTATTTTGTGAAAATGCTGCTGTTTAAATCACTTGGAGAAAGTTGTTATTCAAGAATCATATGATCTCGACTCCTCCATGGCAGTCAAAATTTCAAGATAGTTGTTGGCTTCCCCGATGCATCTATGGAACTACAAGTTGTCTACATGGACTACAACTTTAGGTATAGAGTGGTTGGCTTCCCAGCAGACTTTTTAGTATTTGAGCATTGTGCAGCTATATTACATGGTTTAAAGTAGAAATGTAATCAATGGTTGTCCTGAATTGTCGTAAGCATTTGTAAGATAAGGATGACATCTTATTTTGCTAAGCTAGACCTGAAGAATGTCTCCCTTGAATGCATATAAGTACTATATTGAAGATTCATTATTCTAACACATAAGTGTCCGAAGCACGTATTTTTTTTAAACGTTAAAACGACGTCGTTTTAAAATGTGGTCCACACAATAATTTGCCGTATTCTTCCCAACTTTCATTAGCTTTCAAGAATGTGGAATTTAGTGATAATATATGTTAAGGGTATTGTGTACAGAATTCCTAATCTTGAGGAGCTATCTTTCATTGTTGTAAAGGGATCACTAATTTTAAGATTAGCAGTCCAAAACATGAAAGCTTGAGGGTTATTGGTTCTCTGTCTTGGGAGCTTGATGAATCCAAATGGTTTATCCTTTATTTGAAAACAATTAAGACTTTAATTTGCTTGAGTGTCAATTTGTTGTCGCTGAGAATCTCTACTTTCTATTCTCTTCCTTTGTTTGTGCAAATGGATTGACTATTAGTATTGACAGAGTTCTTTTCAAGGCTCATATGATCTTTTACTTATTTATTTATTTATTTTGTGTGAAGTGTAAAATGCATAAATAGAGACAGTGGATGCCTGGATGGAATTCCCAACCGCAATAAATTTGCGAGTGATTGAGTTGTATGAGTTAAGTGTTATTTCATGTGGTGAAAAGCTTGCCTTTGTTTTCCAGTTGCTTCATCATTCCCCCAACTTATGCTAGCTGAAGATTTCGGCATTAGGTGGTGTAAGACACGAAACCTATGGACTATAAATTTGTCAATCATGATTGTTTCTTTTTCTTATTAATTTCCTCATGGTTGTATGTGTTATTCATTTCTTGTTGTGTGATAGCTATGTTTATGTGATATAACAACGGCTACAAGACTTTTGGAGGATTCAAACGGTTGCATTATTAATCAAGATCCGAAGATTTTTAACACACTAGTCATGATTCAAGGGTTTAGTGGATCTACACCCGATTTTTTTTTGGGTGAAAATGTTGCTCTTGAAATTTCCTGCACTAGAGAGAGATGTATTATGGAATGTGTTGAAATTGATACATCCATAGCTGTCAAAAGTCTAAGGGAGTTGTTGCGTTTTCCTCGTGCATCTTCAAAATCCCAGATGTTTGCATGGAACACGACAACTCCGTTCGGACTATTTGATTACATATGGTTTTGACCTTGTAGGAATTTAGTACGATGAAGCTCATGGTTTCGGTTTGGATGCACCCTAGAAATGCAAGGCAATATTTGTGGTGGAAGTTGAAATCTTGTAAGGATGATAGGTTGTTTCCTATGTTGTTCACTTTGTATTATGTTGTAAAGTATTGTGAATATGCCTGCATGGGTACCTTAATTGGTACTTATTAGGTGGTGATAGATTGAAGGTTATGGTGGATTTCACCTTTATGTAGGGTGAAGTATTTTGAATCGGCAAGTAGTAGTCTAATGCACAGGCCCGACCCTGGGCAAGGGCGAGCTGGGCCCTCGCCCAGGGCCCACACTTGAAAGGGGCCCACTACCCTAGTTTACCACTTTTTATATATATACTGTAGATTTTAGGTATAAGTATTTAATGTACGTACAAATCAAATGAATTTGATTTAGCTTAGTTGGTTGGTCTTATAGCTCTAAATATTGAGGTTAAGGGGTTGAACCTTGATAGTAGCATATATTTCAACTTTTATACTTTAAAATTTCTGAACTCTCATAGCTGCATATATATGTTTATTGTTATACTTTAAATTTTCCAAACTCCCATGGCTCATATATGTTCATTTTTATACTTTAAATTTTTCTAACTTCCATGGCTACATATATATTTATTTTTCTACTTTAATTTAAATTGCTTTAAATTTTTCCTCCCAAGATGAATTTAGGGATATTATATAGTATTAAAATTATAACTTATGAAATTTAATTTTTCCTATCTACTAGAAGATGAATTTAGAAATATTATATAGTATTAATGTATGAAATTTATATCTATTTCTAATTGTATTTTTTGAGTTTTAACTATGTGATTCTTTTACATTTCTATAATTTTAGTGAGATTTATTAATTTATAGTATAGATTGATTCGTGATTCATATCAAATTTTGAATCTACTATTCCTATTCGAGAAATTTCCTAATATTTAGAACATGTGTTATTTTGTGAACTTTCTAATGATTTATTTATATGTAATATATTTTGTGATTTAGTTATAAAATAATTTTAAAAGATAGTTTTTTTTATATGAATTATCTAGTCAATGTAGTTTAGAATTTCTATTATGCGTCATTGTATTCATATTAATCTAAAAAAAAAACTTGAAATTGATCTAACTAAAAGAAAAAGTATTTATAAATATGATATCAATAGAGAATATGCGTGATTTATAATGCGTTTTCTATTCGAACTATTTTATCCAATTAATCATGTTTCATATTTTGTTATGAATATCATTTATCACGTTTTAAAATATTTTAATTTATTGCTCCTGGTAATTAAGATTTCATGCTCAATCTACTCTTATTTGTAAGTTGTGTATTATATTTTTTTATTTATTATAATAACAATGTGATTGTTTATAAGCTTATTTCGTTTTAAACTGTCTATTCGTTTTTATAAACTATATTTCTTTATTTATGAATACACACACACACACACACACACACACACACACACACATATATATATATATATATATATATATATATATATATATATATATATATATATGCAACTATTGAATACTTTGTATTTTTTAAGTCATCAAAGAAAAATTCATTCGTAACTAATGAAAGCATCTAGAGTTGTTTTCATTATTATTACTGTGTATACAAAATTGTTAAAAACTTTTTTTTTTTGAAAATTTGTTAAAAATTTATAAATCTTATTTCAAGTTATTTGACATTAATTTTTTCCCTGTAGTCACACGCACGCACGCACGCGCGCACTCACATATATTTATCTCATGTAGGGCCTATTTTTTATGATATGCCCCAGGCCTATAAAATGATAGGAACGGGCCTGCTAATGCATTATATTCCCTGCTCCATGCCAACCAGTCTCCACTGGCAGCTTGGATTGATATGCATCATATCCATGGTGCTTTCTTCATCTCTATCTCCAATGTTGCATCATCCACAAGATTTAAGTCTAGAATTGAGCTTCTCAACATATGCAAAGCAGACAATATAAGTAATTCCATTTGCTGCGAGTTTGCCCAAAATTATGTGTACTTGAAGTTCAGGTTTGAAATGCGATTCATCAAGGTGTTACTTGGTTGTTTTTCGGGAATTGAGAAGGTTATCATTGCTCGAGGCTGGATGTTTAACTCTAATTACGACTTACGAATTTAAAATTATACAGGAATTTTTGCATTTTTCGCGAACAGAATTGTTCACATATAATTATTTTAATTTTATGCATCTCCTCAATTTTTACTATAACGGGGCGTTTGGTTGGAATGAAGGAATTAGATGAAAAGGAATGACAATTTCATAAGAAAAGAATAATGTAAGAATAGTTGTAGTTTAAATTCCACTATTTGGTTTGCAGAAATAAAATTACTTGGAATTTCAATTCAAATATTTGGTATACATGGAAATCGAAAAGGAATAAGTAATATTATAAACAATGCAAATTTTCAATCACTATTGCATAGAAATAAAGAATTCATTCGCTATTATGAACAAAGTTAACAAACACAACTCACGCCGTTCACTGTTACATAGATCAGCGCACAGAATGAACATTATACAACACCCACCATCATCGCATATAATGAAAATTTTGTTGTTTAAAATTTAGACAAATACGCTATATACACATCAGATTTAAATACTTGAGAATTGACAGTAGTTGAAAAATAATACACGCTATAATCTAGAAGGCAAGGTCAAACATCAATTCTAGGTTAAAAAAAGGGAGGGGTAACTTTGTCTCGGATTATCTTTTTCTTTTTCCTTCCTAAAATATACGGAATTAAAATCTCGATGGGCCATGTGATTCTAATTCCATGAAAATAAGAGAATTGCAATTCCGTGTAATTTCAATTCCCTCCAACCAAACGAATGAATTTAGTTACCTTCGAAATTAGGTAGGAATTAAGTAGGAATGGAATTCCACCCACACTCTACACCTAGAGTTCCAGCCCACTAATTAGCAAATTAGCAAATTCGCAACTAGACCCAATTGGCAAGTGCAAATGAACGGCATGTCGTTACTATGTGTCTATGTTATACCACTTATACAAATAATTTGATTATTTGCTTATTAGAGTATAATATTAATGCTATGTTTATTATCATATTTAGAGCATCCACATTGATGCATAATAGGTAGATAATGTCAGAGAAGCATATTAGGTGTCAAGAGAGAAGTGTAGAGAGAGATGAAGTGGGGAGCTTCTGCACATCCTTGGGTTTATTCAGAAATTGGGGCCCACCTTTTATCAATTTAAGCCGCATTTTCTGTGCGTGGAACGCACAATGCGCCCAGCAGGCACGTGCAGTGCACGCGGGCGCGCCTGACATTAACTTTGTTTATTATTATTATTTTTTAAATTCTATTTGTTTATTTTTTTCCCTCCCATCTCATTTTCTCTTTCCTAATCACTTACAAAAACTCCTCAATTACCGCGAAATATACCCATTGATAAGGATGCTCTTAGACTAAAAGTTTCCAGTTGTGTAATTAAATAGCCTTTATGACACATATAAAGAGGGGATTTGAAGCAATTCACCTCAAAACTTTTCATGCACATGTCTTTGCATTTTCTTCTATTGCATTCTACACAATTCATCTTGGAGGAATGATGCCATTATATCATTATTGAAAATAAAATTCTTGTATTTTTATAAAGCACAACAAAATAGCTTTGTTCCCTTTGGCATATTTGTAGATAACTAGCTAGTGCCATAAGATTAATTCAAAACCAAAATGGGTTGTGTACAGTGTACTACAAGATTCAACTAGTAAGGATACTTGAGCTAACCATTAGTACATTACATAATATTGAACTTGAAGAGTGAATCAAGGAGATGCAAAAATTCAATTCATCAAAAATATAATAAGATAGCTTATATATAAATGATTTTTGCTTTCCTTGATGCACGAGGAAAATTTAAAAGCTTTTGCATAATTTTAAACTCATTATTGGAGTCAAACCTCTCCGAGCGAATAATGACAACCTTCTCAAGTGCGGGAAAGCAAGCAAGTAGCATCATGATGAATCGTAATTCAGACCTCGATCCATTGAATGATCTAAGCTTCAAAGTGTGAAGCATTTTAAGCATTTTGGCCGCACTTTTAAATCCCTCAAAAAGTGTATATCTAGAGATTTCTGGATCAATCTTTAAAAAAAAAAAAAGCCTCAATCAATTATCTTTTAGACTATAACCTTGTATTAAGTAATGCAAAACAAGAATAGAACAACTAGAATTTCATTAAGTAATTTATCAATGAAAATGAAGATTACCTCTACAGTCATTATATCGAGCTTGCGTAATTTTGGACATGTTCGTAATGAATGAATAAATGAAGAAAAGTCTTCATCATCACGAAAATCGACATATACTAAATCCAAGCATTCCACATTTAGTTCAGGTCCCCATCTAGTAAGTTCCCTCGCAAAATGCTTGGAAACAGAAAAGATATAAAAATGGATTAGTCCATAAAATATATTTCAAAAAAATAATAGTCCGCAAAAAATAAGGATGAAGTACTGTGGCTAATATACCTGGAAATAAAAATCCAAACAAAGAGTGTGAATAAATGACAAGTCCATGTTAACCGGTGTAATACGACAATAACCCTTGATATCTTCTTCAATTTCATAATCCTTGAGTGTTAAACTGCCGAGCCTTGGAGCCTTAATGTTGAAATATTTCGCATCTTCACATTGGCTGAATGAGAGAGTCTCAAGCATAGGAACATCTATAACGCAATCTAGATTAATAGGATCAAAGACAACGCCGGCAAAACTAAGTGAAGTGACATTTGGAAATATGCAAGGGGCATTTAGTGTTGGTGCAACTAATACTTCACTGAGATCCAACCTCTTGAGTGTTAAGCAAGAAAATATGCAATTTGGGAGCCTGAAGTATTTATTTTTTTCACAAATAAGTCCATAAGTTTTTGGAGGTGGAAAAGCAATGCTCATTTCTTCAACACCTTTTTGAGTGATAAAAATGAACCATTGATCGAAGTCAAACTTCCGAGAACTAGGCCCATCACCAATGATTGATACATTACCCTTAAAATCCAAGACAAATTTCCGAATAGGTCCATGGTGCCGCATGAGAACTTTGTTGATTACATACATACAGGTTGATGTCCTATTATAATTGCCAAAATATTTTTTCCTAACGTAACCAAAGAACTGATCATCAAAGTTAAGTTGTGTGAGATTGGACCAACAATCTCTCCAAATGGTAGACAAAACGGCAGTTCTAGCAGCTTCTACGATCGGCAAAAATCCCAAAATATTGTCAAGTATTTCTGTAGGAAGTTGACTTATTCTATCTCTCCCCGACATCATTTACATAACTTTAACATATGCAATAAGAAACAAATTAAAATTAAAACAAAATCCTAAAATGTGTACTTGGTGATAGTAATTAAATTGGAATACAAAAGGATTAGTGCACCCAATTGCAGAGTAGAAAAGACAAATAAATCATATATCGAAATCACTTTATTCAATTTCAATCGCACTATGAACATCTATTGAACATTAATCCCTAAAGATTCTATCACAGTATGAAGTTAGTGTCTGGGATTGAAAGGAAAGGCGGAAGAATGTATACATACACATGCACAGGGGAACACAGCAAACAAGGCGGGTCCTATTGTTTTATAAGCCCGTGCAAGTGAACAAAAAGAGACCCTATACTATGTAAGTTAACATAAATTTTTATAATTAAATATTTAATTCAATATATGAGTACAAAAATATTAAATAAATATAAAATTTAATTTTTATAATTTAATATTAAATTTCTCATGATCATTTTCGTCAAATTGTTTTTTCCTAATAATATGACGCTTACTTGGAGATGTAGCATCTATGTTTATCTCACATTCAATACTTCTGGCAATATTTATACTAGAAATTTAGAATTCCACCTTTAATCACAAAAAAAAAAAAAAAAAAAAAAAAAAAGCCATAATTTTGGGAGTTTAGTGGTTGAGTAATTGCAAAGACAAGTCAGGCTGCAGCTCTTTAATTCATTCATTTCTTACAAAATTATGCAGAGATTCACATGTTATCAGATATTCATAATTACCAAAAGAATTTCTATAAATTAAAAGTCAAATTAAACACCCCAAACCCCATGCTGTAATCCATCATGGGATTGCATAAGATAATCTTGAAGTGTTAATAGGCTTCAAATACAAAATATTCCTCTAATTTCACAATCTTTTCACTCAGATTATTTATTGATTTATTTGTAAAGACATATAATATGAGTAATCCTCCCCCACATACTTAAACCAGCAAAAAGAAAGAAGAGGAAATCCGAATAGTGTAAATAATAAAGAATCAATTGAAAACTCACATTGAAGACAGTAAAAGCAACCTCCCAAGCAAGAAAGTCAGCACCCTTGTGAGCTGAGAAATTACAGAAAGAATGAAATTCTGCCGCTCAACAACTCCATTCACCACCCTCAAAGCCTCAGGGAGCTAAAAGGCTGAATCCGTTGCCCGGTCACCAACAAATTCGACAATACAACTGTACAAGCATTAAACAACTTGTGAATTTGTGATTGCAGATTACCACAGTTTATATAGAACCCTAGATCCCTGATTTTACTAATTTGGGTATGCTCAAATTAATACCTCAATTTTTAGCCAGATGTGCGGCGCGAACAGCTACTCTTGAGAATCCAAACTTCGCTATGGCTGGGCAGTGTGGGCGAGACAGTCAGAAAGCTGTGTCGTTGAGTTTGCACTTCCCCGCTCCAGCTTTGACTGTGAAGAACTGAAAAAATAGAATCTTATATATATATATATATAATAATAATAAATAATATAGTAAAATATAAAATATAATATAATAATAATATAAATATAAAATATAATAAAAGCGATAAAGGTATACTCGGAATAAAAATGTGTTGGTGTAATTGAGTGTTATAAAAGATTATATACTTTGTGGTATTCTACAAAGTCCAATTAAGGGTGTGTGTTGCCTGTGCGGAAAAAATAATTAAAATTATTAATTGTATTAAAATTTCTAAAGTTAGCATGTACATCTAGAGTATAATAAAGATTATTGTGTGCATATATTCATAAAAAGTATAGAATTGAAAACTTCAATACTATATAAAAAGATTATAATATTATCAGTGCTGAGTATTTAATAATAAAACTCGCTTAATCAAATTTTAATTTGAAAATTTAATAATAAGATAAACATTTTGAAGACTTAAAGAGGACTTGCCTAAGTAAAAGAAAAAACTTTCATTCTCAAAAGGTTGAATCCCCAACCTAAGGGACTATTAACTGTGATTTGTGAAGACAATGGAAGCTATTAAGACTTTTACTTTTATGATGCGAGTATGATGAGTAGTTTAAATTGCTTCCATTGATTATATACTCAATAACTCATTCAAATTTATCAAAACACTGATGAAATCCAATTTGATATTAGTTTTTACAAATAAAATAAAAATGTTCATTATTCTATATTACTTTTGTATTATTGATCTAATATCCAATAATTAATGACTAAATTTTACAACATAAAAAATAAATATAAATAAAAGACTTTAACTTGTAAATAAAAATATCATTTAATTGATGAAATTTTCTTCCATAAAAAAATAATTAACAATCAAACATTCTAACTTGTAAATGTTGTAATTAAAAATAACAAACTAGCAATAGAAATTTTAATTTCAAACATAAACAATTTTCTAACTGTGGTTTAAGTGGGTTGTGGGTATTAGTGGCACAAACAAAAACATATGAAATGTTCTAACGTTGGCTGTGTATATACACAAATATCAACTCTTAAAACATATGAAAATTCATAGTTGTGGGTGTGAAATTTTAAATTCTCAAATCTAACCTTTGTGAATCCAAGATTGTGTGACTTGTAATCTATGGATGATTGTTCGGCTTGAAGTAGTGGTGAAGACGTCGTTAGAACCTAGAGGATGATTGTTGAAGGCTAAACTTAAGTAGGAAGCAAGGCTATGTGATGAAGTAGGTAGTTTGTGAACAATTGTCAGAACAACAAAAAATAGGCTTAAGGAATCTTTGCAGAGTTTGTTCAGTGCAAAGACAATTTTAAAGCAATAACTAACACAACTTGCACTCCATTGGTCATTAAATTAAAATATGTTTCTTTTGACAAAAAAAAAATATTTTCAATTATATTCAACGCATTTCATTTTAAAAAAGTGTCCCAAAATATTTTTTTTTTTAATTATTGGAATAGTCTAGAAAAGTTATTAGACAAATTTTGATGAGTTAGTAATGTCGAAACTAGTGCGAAATGCAAAAATACTACAACAATTTTTTTTCTTTTTTGATAAATACTTCTACAACTTAAATATAAATAGGTTATAAATTTTTTCAATCAATTCCATATGCATCACAAATTAAACCCATTGAATAAATATCCTACTCAACAAAAAGTCAACAAAAAGCCTTAACCAATAATATATTAAAGCAATTGTTCGACAACAAAAAGTAGTCTATAAGGAATCTTTACAGAGTCTGTTTTCTGTAAAGATAGACAATTTTAAAGCAAATAACTAGTGGGGTTAGTGAACCCCACAAAACCCGCAATCCATTTGTCATTAAATGGTGTTTCTTTTGACAAAAAAATTACAGAGTATATTTTCAATTATACCCCTAAAACGCATTTCATTTTAAAAAGTGTCCAAATTTTTTTTAATTAGTGAGGAGTATAAAGCATGATATTATTTTACATTTTAATGATTTGGTGACACTCTATTATGGTAAAAGAAAACTGTGAGTTTAATTTTCAAATGAGGTTATTTTACCGATCAAGAAAAAAGCTACTCTACTCTTCCTCGATAATTCCTCCCAAAAATGATTGAGCCTATTTGCTATAACCTTTGTAATGATTTTATAATTTGCATTACAAAGACTAATTGGGCGAAGTTGGTTCACCCGGCTTCCCTGGTTTCTTTACTTTGGAAATTAGCGCTAGTAGAGTGTCATTCCATCCTATACACATTGTTGCATTTTTGAAAAACTCATGTGATATCTTTTTATCACTTTTTTACTCTAGTTACATTTTAATGTGCTAACTTTAGAAATTTTAATACAATTAATGATTTTAATTATTTTATATCAAACAATAAATTTTCTACCAAAAATGCTTAATAAGATTCAAAGCATACGCAAAATTAACTAATACAAAATCAATTTAAGATTTTGTATGCACATTTAAATTTAAAAGAGGTGTCGTCTAAAATTTTAAAAGTAAAATTAAATAAAATATTTAGCGACAGTTATGTAAGTGTCATTAAACTCTAAAAAAAACTAATTATTCGT
>CP025650.1:15516991-15542504 GCA_003576665.1 Ipomoea trifida
ATGCATTAAATATCGCCGCTTAAAGTATATAAAGTCATTACTAATTTATGTATACATGTAATGCCTTTATTTGGTAAGCTTTATATATATACATATATATATTTTTTGTCCTAAATTGTTATAAGATTAGAAAATTATATATTATACATGTTGTCATAAAAAGAAATTAGAACTTTGTTTTTTCAAAAAAAAAAATATGTTTAAATTTTCACGCTAATTTTCATTAAGTTATAGAAAGTTGGTAATGACTAAAGTTTATTTGCAATGAATAAATAATTAAAAATGAAATTCTAAAATAACTACAATGAACTAATTGTGGTATTATATTGGTTTCTTAAAAAAATAACGTTATTTTAGTCTTAATTTAAAATAGTAAACATGTCACCATGGTCTTACTAATAAATAATAGAGTTAATACCCATTTTGGTCCCTCGACTATAGCGTAATACTTGATTTTGTCCCATAGAATTAAAAGTATCCAATTTAGTCCTCTAAGTTGCAAAATTATGGTCAATTTGGTCATCCGTTACAATTTTCATCCACAGTCGTTATATAGAGGGGAAAACCGTCATTTTCAATAGTCGAGGGACCAAAATGGATACTTAATAGTCGAGGGACCAAAATGGGTATTATTATTATTATTATTATTATTATTATTATTATTATTATTATTATTATTATTATTATTATTATTATTATTATTATTATTATTATTATTATATTTAATATTGGGACAATATCTCTTAGTTTAGTTTTGTATATCAACACTAGGGGTGTGTAATCTATTAATCGAAGCATTTTAACCGAAATTTTTAAAACTTTAACCGTTAGTCGAGCCGAATTGAAATTGTTTTCGATTAATCGGTCGGTTAATAGATTAACTGAACTTTTTAAAGCTAAAGTTCTAAATCCTAAAAATAATACCTATTATAATAACTCTAATTAAAATAATACATATAATAATAAATCCATAACAAAATATAGAAAAACAATATCATAAAAACATTAAAATTTATAGAGATTATACATATTAGATTTTATATATATATATATATATATATATATATATATATATATATATATATATATATATATATATATATGCCAATGACCTTGTCGTCTAGTGGCACCCGGTTGCACCCCCATGTGAAGGGGTGGGTTCGAGTCTCAGTGGAGGCAATGATGACTCTTTGTGCTTCAGTAGGTTGGTTGCTAAAGTAGTCATGAACAGATACTACATTGTAATAGAGTCAGTAGTACTCATATATATATATATATATATATATATATATATATATATATATATATATAATTTTGGTTAATCGTTTGGTTAACCGACAAATTCGAACCCAATTAACCGTTAATCGAAATTTTAGAAAATCTTTTTAAATTTTGGTTAACGGTTAATTGGGTTCGAATTTGGGTTCGGTTAATGGTTCAATGTTTTCTAAAAATTCAATTAATGATTAATTGGATTCGAAAGTGTCAGTTAACCGTTTTTTACTGAACTTTTTCAGTTCGGTTAATCGTTAAAGGTTTTTTAAAATTTCGATTAACGGTTAATTGCGTTCAAAATTGTCGGTCAACCGAACGATTAGCCAAAATTTTAAACATATATATAACTAAATAAATAAATATATCATCTAATATGTAAAATCTCTATAAATTTGTAATGTTTTTATGATATTATTTTTGTATATTTTCTTATGGATTTATTACTATAAGTATTATTTTAATTGAATTTATTATTATAGGTATTATTTTTAGGATTTAGAACTTTAGCTTTAAAAAGTTTGGTTAATCTATTAACCGACCGATTAATCCAAAAAAAAATTTAATTCGGTTCGATTAACAGTTAAAGTTTTAAAAACTTTGGTTAAAACGGTTCGGTTAATAGATTACACACCCCTAGTGTTAATATATAAAACTAAACTAAGAGACATTATCCCAATATTAAATATAATAATAATAATAATAATAATAATAATAATAAATACTCATTTTATTTGGTCCATCAACTATTAAGTACCATTTTGGTCCCTCGACTATTGAAAATGACGGTTTTGCCCCCAATTATAACGGCTGATGGATGGAAATTGTAACGGATGACCAAATTGAGTATACTTTACAAGTTAGAGGACTAAATTGTGTACTTTTAATTCTATTGGACAAAATCAAGTATTACGCTATAGTCAAGGGACCAAAATAGGTATTAACTCTAAATAATAATATCACAAAATAAATTGTCATTGTCTTATTAATAAATAATAATATCAATATTGAATCGTTATTAATGTGAATGAATATTTGGTACACTAAATTTTATTCTGCAATGTTGGTTAAGATATCTTATTTAACTATTTTAAATTAAATGTTTTATTTTAGAGTGATAATTATGAGTCAAAGATGTTTATTTATTTTTCTAACAGAGAAGAATCAACGAGCAACAACCTGAATATTATTTTACAAATAATGGTAGTTATTTATTTCTTAGATTTATGTATTTAATTATTTATTTATCATTTTTGTTATATCATTTTATTTATTTTTGTCAAGGGCTTTGCAAGATCTTCTTCATGCTGATGAACATGGTACTTATGTCTAAACAGTGAGATAGTCTCCATATGGGGATCTTTCGAAGCACAAAAAAAAAAGACTAAAGATCGTTATGCACATTAATATTTTATTAAAATATTTTTAGATGTTATGCCATTAATTTTCTAATGAAGGTTGGATGCAGTTGTATTTGATTAACAACATAAAAAAACTGCTTTCTAAAAAACAACATAAAAAAACTTGCAATTATCTTTGATGTACATACCATCGAAATCGTTATAAAAGTGCATATATTTTTTTTATACTTTTAAAAGTTAATGATTGCATTTAACTATAATACATACCTATTAAACCATTGTTACATGTCAACTTTTTTTTTACTTCATGTAACTTTTAAAAATAGTCTCGAAATTATTACTACTATATATGAATTTATCCACGTGATGTTGATTTTCAAAGTTTATAAATGTGAAAGATAAAATATATTATTATTATTACGATTTCAGCATTCGACTAATGACAATTGTAAATATTACTGCATTCATTTTAAAAATAGTCTCGAAATTATTACTACTATATATAAATTTATCCACGTGATGTTGATTTTCAAAGTTTATAAATGTGAAAGATAAAATATATTATTATTATTACGATTTCAGCATTCGACTAATGACAATTGTAAATATTACTGCATTCATTTTAAAAATTTGTACTACAAGTGGTGTACATTTTTTTTTTTTTATAAAATATGATAAATTATAAAATTTTTCAAATCTAATATAGTATGGATTATTTCAATATTACGAGCTCAAAATAAATTTATTTAAGTTAATAACATAATTATTGTTATTTCCATAAGAGTGTGGTAACACATTTTCCCGTTGTTCACGAGCCAAGTTCACAAAAAAAAAATGCTACAATGATTACTCATTAAGAAAATGTATTTTAAAATTCTCTAAACTCACACTCTTAAGTAAAAATTAAGAAATATGCCTAAATGCGTAATATAGTTAGGGATTGTATTAAATTTTTTTAAGTTCTAAATCCATTTCATTAATTATAAGTAATAAAATATGAAATATACTTAAGGAAATTAAATTATAAAATTAACAAAACGTGTGTTCATAACTATTTAGAAATTTTTTAAAATACATACTTATATTTATGCACTATATTAACACTACAAAATTAAAATTCTAATTTTGTTAATTTTTAAATATGATTATTTTAATTATAAATCCATCAATATATATTATAATTACGAAAATTATATTATAGAATTTGCATATATATATATATATATATATATATATATATATATATATATATATATATATATATAATTTACATATATGACATAATATACAATCATTAAGGAAATGAATCCAATTAGAATTTAAATTTACTAATACAAAAATTAAAATTTGCATCTTTTTTTTAATATAATTTTCTCTGTTATTATTCATATTGTTGGAATTATAATATATATGAATTACACTTAGGAATAAATCAAATTAATTATGTAAATTTTTCTCTATAAATTTATCTAAATGTGTGTGCGCGCGTGCGTGTGTGTGTGTGCGCGCACGCGCGCTCATCGATCATATCATAATAAAATGGTGAAAAACTGCTAGGAAGTGGTTATGTCAAATTTGCACAGGCGCTGCACGGGTGCTGCACGGGTGTGCGTTGCCTGTGCGGAAAAAATAATGTCATAGAATTGAGAGACATTTTGTATTATCTGCATGGGCCTGCTCTATTATTATATTGTACATTTTAAAATATTTATATTTTTCAAAGTTTTTATTTAAATTCATAATAACAAAATTTTGTCCGTGTATCGCACGAGTAAAGCACTAGTGACATGAAAAGGGCAATACAATTGAAACACTTCAAACACACATAACAATTCATATGGAAATCATACTGACAATATTGTAACAAAACAACTCATAATGCATCCATATATGGTTTAATAATAAAAACAAAACAAAACATCCTCTTTAGTACCCTATTCACACTTAATATTAATAGTAAAAATAACAAACCATAATTTGGCTCTTAACCTAGTTTTGGATATGTATTGTCAACTTCACATTTCTGTAATTTCTAAATAAATATTCTATTTTAATGATATATATTATACGTTGGTTGAAGGTTGATTTAATTAAGGTGAATTAATTAAGTAATAATGGCTGAGGTGGTGGCTGTAGGGCGGCGGTGAGGGAAGAGGAGTATTAATTAATGAGTTCTTTTCACACAGGTATATTTTGAGTATTATTTAATTTGTTCACAAGATCAAACGAGTATCTATATTTCTCTTATTTCTAACATCATTTCCAAAATAAGATGTGTGCATTCTAAATTTGTATTGTGAATGTAAATATAATAATTTACACAATATAATTTCCTAACTAATATTTTGTTGTTTACTTATAAAATGTAGACGAAATTATTGAAACCTCGCATTTTTATTATGGTGTAGACAATTGGAAAGCTGCGCTGTAGGGATCGGATCGGATGATTTCACAATTAAATAGCAGAATGCATGTGCTTTTAACAATGTTGTTGGATACATGCATCATTCAAAATACTTTACGACCACTGTAAGATAGAATAGAAAATTAACACACATATGGACAACTTAGTTGGTCACATAGGTGAACCTTAGGAACAATGACACGGGATCAAGTCCCACCACTAGTTAGGGGTAAATCTGTAATTTTTTTTTTTGCGCTTTTCAGATTTTAATTTTTTTTCTTTTCTTTATTTTTTCCCTTCCTTCTTGTATTTTCAAGTCACACTTGCAAAAATTTCTTAAAAATCACTACTACATAAAACACCTTTAACGTCGGTTTTTTAGCACTTTTAACGTCGGTTAAAAATCGACGTTGATCTGGCCGACGTTGTATATAAATGATACGGCGTCGGTTGTAAAAACTGACGGCGTATGTATTTTTTATTTTTTTTTTAAAATAAATAAACGACGTCGGTTTTTAAAAAAAACCGACGTCGTTTATTTAAAAAAAAAAATTTTAAAAAAAAAAGAAACGACGTCGGTTTTTTAACAAAATCGACGTCGTTTATTTAAAAAAAAATTTAAAAAAAATATGAAACGACGTCGGTTTTTTAACAAAACCGACGTCGTTTATTTAAAACAAAAATAAAAAAAATGAAACGACGTCGGTTTTTTCATATTTAAAAAAATTAAAAAAATAATAAACGACGTCGGTTAATATGAAATAACCGACGTCGTTTATTATTATTTTTTAAATATTAAAAATATTTTACGAATCTACCTAAAGCCTGTACAGTATATTTCCAATTCACACATAAGTTTCAGAACCTGTGTAACAAATTAACATTTATAATTCACTATTGATCAAACTAATAAAGTTCTCAATTAATCAAAGCTAATAAACATCACAACTTATCAAACATCACAAATTCACAATTATATATATACGACGTCGGTTCTTAGGCGAACCGACGTCGTATATATTTTATTTTTTAATTAAAATATACAGCGTCGGTTCTTAGCTGAACTGACGCCGTAACTTCTATTTAAAAAAAAAGAAAATAAAATAAAATTATACGACGTCGGTTCGGCTAAGGAACCGACGTCGTATATTAATTAAATTAGATACGACGTCGGTTAATTGGGAAAACCGACGTCGTATCCCTTTTTAAAAAAATTCTAAATTTAAATAATCTTTTGACGTCGGTTTTTTTAAGAACCGACGTCATTTAGGCGACGTTAAATGTATTTCCTGTAGTAGTGAATCTCAATTATTGAGGATGTCCTTAGTGTAGAAATGGAAGAAGCTAGTAGGTAATTAACAATGTAACTGCGTCATTTCAGTTTTTATCAAGGTATATTTAGTAGTTTGTGAAATGATCAAATTCTTACATTATTGTGATTTAAATGCACAACTAGCTGTTAGTTGTACTATTATTCCATCTCATTTCACCATTTAAAGTCGATGAAAGCAACATTTTTTGCATCCGATAACAGGATATGTATTAATTATATGAGTTTTACTACATGAACTCTCAAATTATACTTCCTCACTTTTACTTCCTAACCTGACATGCAATGATAGCCCATTTTCATCATGTGAGTCCCAAACAAAATGTCTACACAAAAAATTGCAAGTTAGAGTAGGATTTAGGAGTAGAACTTGAGAATCCGGCCACATACTAATTTCCTAATTACCCTAGTGCAACTGGCTAGTATTTAGGGGTGTAAATGAGCTGAGCCGCTCGGTCAAAGCTCGGCTCGAGCTCAGTCAAATTCGAGTTCGAGCCGAGCTCGAACGGCTCATTTAATAATCGAGCCGAGCTCGAGCTCTAATGTCTTAGGCTCGTGGCTCGACGAGCCGCTCGCGAGCGATATATATATATATATATATATAAAATATGTATACATATAATATTATAGTTTATTTTTAATTGAAACATGAATTTAAAATCAAATAGGTTAAATTCGAGTTTAAAATCGGACTCGAACTTGAGTTCGAGCTCAAATTCAAGCTCAAACTCGAGCTCAAGATCAAGCTCGAACAATCGAGCTGCTCGAGCTGAACTCGAGCAGCTCGAAAATTGCCGAGCTCGAGCTCGAGCATCAGTTTTCAAGCTCGATTGAGCTCGAGCTCGAACTCGAGCCGAGCCTTCCTTAACGAGCTCGAGCTCAAGCCACCCTATGTTTGAGTTCGGCTCGGCTCGTTTACACCCCTACTAGTATTAATCAAATACTCATTCCGTTTCATTTTATAGGTCTAGTCTCACCAAGAAAAATTGTATTGGATGTAATGGAATTTTTTATGATCTTATACTTGAGGGCCTCTCATTTGTATGAAAATGATTTAGTGACTAGTAATTGGTCTATCTACTACAGGAACTTTTCTGACTATCAAAAGCCTTAACATTGTTAGATGAACTAATTTCTGAAAAAGAACAAATCATAATTAAGTAATTTATTAACAAAAGCAAACGAGGAACATTCTTAATTGCCCACAATGCTTGCTGATTACAAATACCTCATGCTAAACAACTTTTTTTTTTTTAAAAATATTAATCCCTCGAAAGTCATAGGAACAAACAATGAAAGGAAACCAGGAATACAATCAAAATACTCTTCTCTCATAAACACACTACTACGTAAAGCTCTCTTAGCTAACACATTAGCTAACATATTCCCATTTCTTTGCACAAACTGAAAACTAACATCAGGCATTTGAGAAAAAAAAAAAGTCCGAATCTAGTGAAGTAAGGCACCAAAAGGGTTGATATGACCACCCATCAGCTACGGCACACGTTACGACCTAAACATCTGTTTCCGAAATAACCCGATTCCAACCCTTTTCCTTTATCCGGCTCAAAGCCTCCCGACCCCCCATAGCCTCCGCCTCCCTCATTGAAAACAAGCCCCTCATCTTAAACATAGCAATCCCCAGCACAACCCCCTCCTCATCTCGCACGCTCCACCCCACCCCCATAGAACGATCCGTATAATCCATAGCCACATCCACATTTAGTTTGAGGTAATTTGGTGGAGGTGGCATCCAGACACCTTCACAGCTTGGCTGCATCAAAACCTGCCCAGACTGCACATTTCGATTCACCATTCTCCAATTCTGGCTGAACAACTTAGAAACTGTTTAAACTTCCAACACTACAACCACCCAAATTGTAAGCATGGAGATTATATTTGCCATACTAATAAGTTTGCCAAAGCCCAAAACCATGGGTATCCAACCAGTCCTTATGCATAGGCTTATAGTAATTAGCCATGCAGACAATTTGTGCGTTTGGAGATGCACGAGGGAAGCATTCCAATTTCCTTTGGATTTTTCTCACCTTGGAGGCATTCATACCCAAACGCTTCAGAATAACAACTCTTTCTAGCGCAGGGGATTTTGAGAGCAGCAGTTTCATAAAAAACATTTCGAATGCAGATCCACTGAATGATTCAATCTGGATTTTGTTAAGCATCTGCATCTTCAGCTCCTGAATAACTAAACAACCATCCGGATCCTCCAAAAGCCTTGAAGCAGCTTCTTTGTCATCGTCCTCCCAACCCTATAACTCAAGAATAATTGAAAAACAAGCACAACTGTGAGGATATTTGAAAAAGCAAAACAAGAAGTATCATACATGATTGCCAAATATATACTCTACCTTATCCGCCATAATCTGCAGTTCACATAGGTTGGGGCATTTTTCAAGCAATTGCATAACACCGATGAGCTGCCTCCCACAACCAAAACTTATTTCATACAGTTTCATCACTTGCAGATTTATTGCAGTTGGAAACATAGATACATCCATACACTTGAAAAATAGGAATAAAGAAACAAAATTAGCCACCACAATAACTTATATCTATCCATCCATTTGCATCAAGTAAATGAGTTAGATTCTCACCAACACCGAAGTGGCACACAACCCAAGAGTCTTAATGGATTTCAAATGCAGTGCTAACCATCTCGACTCAAGCACATGACCACGTATAGAAGCAAGAACAGACAAGATTTCAAGCTTTGGAGGGCTGATCTCAAAGTAACTAATCCCTACACAGTGCTCGAAAGCCAGCTTCTCAAGCTTAGGAATTCTAAAACTAGAGGCAATTCCATTAAAATTGCGCTTAAATTGAACATGCAAGAAAGCTAATGAAGTGACATTGGAAAATATATCACAAGCATTTACAGGCAAATCAATAAAGGGAGCTTGGACTATCAGTTGCTTAATTGTCCTGCAAGAGAGTAAACAAAATGGCAGCTGATATTCTGGCTCTAGATAATTATATAAAGATATGTTCAGTTCCTCCACACCATTCCTTGACAGAAAACGACACCACCTATCAACATCAGACTGCCGCGGCTTAGGATCAGTACATGAAATCTTTAGAGTAAATTTCTTAACCGGCCCATCACGGAAAAAGAGGATATTATTGATTATGTTCACGAGGGTTCTACCTTCATCATCTTGGCACTGTTGGACACTTCGCAAGAATTCGGAATCGAACGTAAGGCGCTCATGCTGCAACCAAACATGATTCCAGTGGCTTGAGAGCAGAGCAGTTCTGGCGGCATCTCGGGTGGGCAAACACTCCAAAATTCTGTCCTTTACCTCTGCCGGCAGCTCACTTATTAAATCCCTACTTTCATCCGGTGCGGTTTTGAGTAGCAGACGTCGAGCCATTAAATTGAAAGAACAATGAGGCGTCAGTCGAAATCAAAAGCTAAAATATTTCTATTCTTCAATTGCAAGATTTCGTATTTCGTAAATAAAGGAAATTAGGAAGAGTTGGGAAGAAAACAGAGATTGGGGGAAAAGTGACGGAAACCCTCTGCATCCGCTTCGGATTTTCTTCGACTGCAACTCGCCGTTAAACTGGAAACAACAGTTAAAATCGCTCCATTTCCATTCCAATTCAGCACACAAGAGAGTTTGGGAAGAAAAAAAGAGATTAGAGGAAAGTATCAGACAGAAACCCTTGCCTGTTCTACTGTCTGGAAGAATACTGGGAAACTTGGGTTGGGCCTTTGGCGGGTTAATATGGTTTTTAGCCCACTAACCGGGCCCCCAATGTTATTTATGTCGTAAATTATATCTTGGACGAATCCTTATAAAAAAAATGACGTCATTTAATATTAACTTATTAATGACATCAACTAGTGTATTATACTATCATGTTTAATATTTGTTCTAAATGTTCGTAAATTTGAACCTTAATTTACATAAATACTAAATTACATATACATTATATATATATATATATATATATATATATATATATATATATATATATATATTTCTATTTACTATATAGTATATTGATATTCATAATATTTTTCTATATATTTATAAAAGAGTTAATTCCATTACTTTGACTATATTGATTTTTCATAATTAGTCCCTAATTTTTAATTTAGACAATTTAGATCCCTGACTTAATTTCTAATTCTTTCTAATGTTAGTACTTTCAATAAATTTTATTTAAGTAAAGATCAAATAAAGGTATAAAATTGTCTATTCACCTGTTTAGTTAATTTAATCTAAGGTGGGGCCGCAACCACTCTACAATTTCTTTTTTATCGCAGTTGAGGTGGGGCCACAACTCCACCGCCAACCGCTGCTTTCGCCAGAAGCTAGCCAATGTAAAAGAATTCCCTTTTCTCCATTTTTATAGTCCTTCATATCTGCATAAGTGGATGTGCTTATTGATCATTGCCCGACAGAATGTTCTCCCTAGATTATATTTGGCAGGACTTGTAAAGGAGTAATGTAGATTAGTTCACGTTGTTTAGTTTTATTTGTGTGGTTAGGTTTTATTTGACTTTGTTAAAATTAGTCTCCATATTATTAGCTTAGAAGCTGTTGTATGCAGGCTATTTAAGCTGTCTTCTTTCCCATAATAAATCATTCACTTACTATCTCTATAGGACTCTCAGTTGACTCCTATCGAGCTCACGAATCACTGGTGAACTCTTTTCCCTCAATCTTCATATACATCTTTGAGATTCTTCTGTATATGTGTTTGTGTTTTCTGCATTTAAATGTTCCTAATTTTAAACATATGGAACTGAGGTCTGAGGAATTGATTCTTGATTATCTTACAAAGATGATATCTGTAACCTGCAACCTCCCTACTCGGTAACCACGACTGTGCTAAATGGAAGAGTCATAAACACGGTTGGGCTGTTCTTTTGGGTAGGATACAAAAATAGACAGCTTTTGAAAAGGGAACAAAGATGAGCAAAGTACTTCCATGAAATGCATGTTTGGTTAAAAACAAATGCATTCTGCGAAAGCATGTTAGCTTTTCCAAAAAAAAATAGTTAAAAGGTAGAAAATGAATGTATGATACGTGTATGTGTACAATATTGTAGTTTAAATGAAAAAAATGTATGTGTACAGTAATGTAGTTAAAAGCCAAAAAAAAAAAAGAAGATGGTATATATATGTATAAGGAGAAAAAAAATAGTATTGTTGTTAACCTTATTAAATGTTGAATCATTTATAATGCATAGTTGTTAGTTAATTAGAATGTACTAATTATTACATAATTATGAGGAAAATTAAATATAATTAACAATAATGTGTAATTAGTGTATAATAATAATGCGGTGGGCGGCAGGGCGGTGGCCGGCGGCACGATCACCGGCAGCGCAGGGCGTAAGTTTTGGGATGGAGTTTTAAAGTCGACAATAGTCTTGGGATGGAATAAAATTAGGGTTGTTGGTCTTGGACCCACTATTTAGGTATTATTTTATTCTTATATTTCAAAAAATAAATACATAACTACGTATTTATTATTTTGTATTTATATACGATATTCTTTTGGTATTCTCTAAGTACAATGTACAGTATTCTAATTTGAAACAAATATTATAAAAGATAACAATGCATTCTTAAGATGCATGTTCAAAAAGGACAACATGCATCCTACAGTTTAGTGTTGCTCATATTTGTATCCCAATAATTTTTGTCCTCTTTCTGTATCCCACCTAAAAAATAGGTCTTACCGGCGAAACCACCCCTAAATGGAATGCAGGGGATTGTCGTCCTTTTCGTTGCTAAATAGATGGAATAGACAACTTTACCCCTTCATTTGACCTCTACTTAACCAAAATCTTACGAAATAACCAATATTAGAAAGAATTAGAAAGTCAAGGAATCTAAATTTTTTAAATTAAAAGTTAGGGACTAATTATGAAAAATGAGTTAATACTCAATATAGTCCTCGACTATAGTGGTTTTACTCGATTTAATCCTAAATGACTTTTTGTACTCTATTTAGTCCTTGACTTTGATGATTTTTCACAATTTAGTCCTCCATTAAAAATTCTGTTAGTTTGCTGTTAGTTGTAGGGTTAACATGGTAATTTCCTCTTCATTTTATTTTTAGTTAGATTAATTACATTTTAATTAACATGGTAATGTTTAGCTAATGGGAAAAATGTTTTTTTGAGGAGAAAGAGACCAGTGGAAGAAATGCAGGGGTGAACAATTGAAGGAAATTTTAATTTACACTTCACAGGCCAATTTCAATAGTGCTCATCAAACTTGGAAATCATGCATCACTCTTCGTCGCCGGCGATTACCCATGTGACGACGGCACCGGTGGTAGGAGCCATGTCCATCTCCAGATCGTCACATGAGATGGAAGATGCGCTTTGTGTTCGTCCCAACCTTTGCAGTCCGGAGATCAACCGTCACCACCCTCTCTATTATTTTGCTGTTTTCGAAGGACATGGCCATGCTCATGTAAACATATCTCAGTCTATACTAGCCCCTCCATTCAAAGTTTTATCATAAAACATTTTTTTTCCATTAGCTAGATCGACAAAAATACAGAGAGCAAAATGGCATCAATGTCAATGGCTAAGTTGATCGCAGCCAGCCAGAAGAGGGTGCAGCTGCTCAGCGCCGCTGCTTTCTTCAACCCATTACCGGTGAGGCCCTCAAAGTCCGTGATCAGACAAGCGGCTCCAAATCTCAGCATCTTTGAAAGAGAAGGCCATCACTGGACTCATTGTCGGCATATACCCGTGAAGTGTAAACTGTAAACTAAAATGTAATTAATCTGACTAAAAATAAAATAAGAGGAAATTACCATGTTAACCCTACAAGTAACAACAAACTAACAGAATTCTTAATGGAGGACTAAAGTATGTAAAACCATCAAAGTCAAGGACTAAATAGAGTACAAAAAGTCATTTAGGACTAAATCGAGTAAAACCACCATAGTCGATGACTATATTGGGTATTAACTCTATGAAAAATCTATATAGTCGGAGGACCACTGCTAGAATTAACTCTTTATAAAAACAAAAATTAATGTACATAAATATTACCATACGTATCAGGTTTAATAAAATTCATCTTGGACTCAGCGCCGGCCCTGGCCATGTCGGGCCAGGGCGACCGCACAGGGCCCCCAATTTTTGGGGGTCTATTTTTTTTTAAAAAAATATTTTATTTATAGTTCAATATTTTTATACTTGATAAATATTTTTTTAGAATCGATATATTGGTCTTAGTTGTGAGTGAATAAGATTTTAGAAGTAATTGACATCAAAATTTGGGTGAATAAATTTGTATTTAAATATGCACGAAAATGTCACTAATTTTAAATTAAATTTTAAAATATATTTTTTTTCTTTGTTGAATTTTATGCATTATATTTAGACAAAAAAAGCATTATTACTTTTTCCCTTTTGTCATAAAATGTCTATGTGGAGCAAATTATATCGTGGACCGTGGTCCACAATGCATTGTGGACCGCGGTTCCAAAACGACGTCGTTTTGATTAATGAAAACAGACGAATGAATTCGCGCCACTCACTTTCTTTTCATATATACTGCAGTTACATTTCAACACAACTTCAGTTACATTTCAACACAACTGCAGTTACCTTTTGATATAACTACAGTTTCATTCGATAATATAAAAACACTAAAGTGAAACTGTTATTCAGTATCTGTTTATATACACTGCAGTTACATTTCAACACAACTACAGTTACATTTTGATATAACTACAGTTTCATTCGATAGTATCAAACACAAATGTGAAACTGTTATTCAGTATCTTTTCATATACACTGCAGTTACATTTCAACACAACTACAGTTACATTTTGATATAACTACAGTTTCATTCGATAATATCAAAACAAATGTATGGCAGTATCTTTTGGAATGAACTGTAGTGTCAATTACGGGGCTCCGTCTCCCACTTACTAAAACGACGTCGTTTTGGGACCGCGGTCCACAATGCATTGTGGACCGCGGTCCACGATATAAGAACTGCAATTACCTTAGTTATAAAGATTTTCTAGATCTTCTGGACTTTTATCTTTATATTTCATAGGTCTTAATTTTTGGATTATGTTTCTTACTTTTATAAATAGGTATATCTTTGTTTTTTGTTTTACTCTATTATATTTAATTAGATTGCATCTCGAAACAAAAATAGTGAAAGTCCAAATTAGACTTTTAAACATGTCCCTTATTTTTAATGGAACGGCCCTGCTTGAACTATACTCATAATCTAGGGAGCGATAGAATGTAATTTCAGTGGAAATTCTTTAAAATATTTTGGGATTTTTGCCAATTGAAAAAATTGCCAAAATTGTAGTTTTGCCTACAATTTCTATACTTGAAAATATATATATACTGTACAATTTTATATATATATATATATATATATATATATATATATATATATCAAATCAAATGATAAAAACTATAATATTGCATAAACTAAAATTAACGAAGATAATGCTTTTTGAATCAAATTAACGAATATATATGTTCAAAATATATTAATATTGCAATAGTTTATATAGAAATTAAGGATGAGAGAGATAGAGGTGAAAAAGGTAAGAAATTAAGAGGGGTGGAGATATATTAATTAATTATATTATTATTAACAAAATAAGAATATTTTTAATTTAATTATATTAATTATGTTTTTACTAAAATGCACTCCAGTTTTGGGGGGAAAACTTCTTCAGGCATTTATGTTATTATATATATATATATATATATATATATATATATATATATATATATATATATATATATATATGATTTTTAGGACAAAAAAAAAAGATCTTGAGACAAAATTACTCATCTCTTTTTTAGGCTCTGTTTGGCAAAGCTTATTTAGGAGCTTATAGTTTATTTTAAGCTACTAATAAGATATAAGCTCTATTTGGTAATGTTACTAAAATAAGCTAGTAGCTTAAAATAAGAGCTTATTTTTGAACGGTAGCGTTTCAAAATAAGTTAGTAGCTTTTTAGTTTTCAAGCATTCAACCACTGTTTCCTTTTGCTTTATTTATTTATTTATTTATTTTTATTTCTATTCAAGTATTCAACTACTAATGCTTGTTTAAATTGAATTATTTAAATTATTTGATGTGTTTAGCCTCATTAAATTGATTATTATTATTATTATTATTATTATTATTATTATTATTATTATTATTATTATTATTATTATTATTATTTCTAAATTAGCAATATGGCTTCAACAAAATGATAATATGGATAATGGAGACCAAATTGATGTTATTATGGCCACATTTGCCTTACATAATTATATTCGAAAGAATTTACAAGATGACATGATGTTTAATGTGCTTGAGCAGCATCCAGATTACATACCGTCCGATGAACTTCAAGGTTCAAGTAGTAATATCGCCATCAACGAAAGTTTAAGTCAGACCTCTATGGAGATGAAAGAGATTCGCAACAATATTGTTACTTCATTATGTGATGCTAGATCATGATTTACTAATAGTGTTATTTTCAAATGTTAAATTTTAATATGTAAACAAACCAATTTAAATTTTATGAAGATGCCCTTTTTAGTCTTTTTACATTTATCAGTTTATCAAAAAGCTAATTTTACCAAACACTTTTAAGCCTAAACAGCTAGCTTAACAGCTCTTTAGTTTCAGCTCCTAGCTTATAGCTTTTCAGCTTTCAGCTACCTCTTCAGCTAGGTTTGCCAAACATAGCCTTGACCTAAAATTGATGTCTAACATCTCCTTCTCGATCATAGCGTGTCTTCTTTTTCTACTCTCAACACATAACGTTAATAAATATGTCAACCTCAATCAAATATATTTTTCCAAAACTCTCTTATATATTTTGTTGCTTTTCCAAAACTCTCTTATCAATAAACCCTAAAATTAAATTGAAAGCAACAAAATAGATAAGAGACTTTTGAGAAAAATATACTTAATTGAGGTTGGCCTATATATTGATGTTATGTGTTGAGAATAAAAGAAGAAGACAAGCTATAATCGATGGAAAGATGTCAAACATCAATTTTAAGTTAAAAAATAGATGAGTAATTTTGTGTCAATATTATCTTCTTCTTCTTCTTTTTTTTTTTTTGTCCTAAAACCCATGAAATTAAAATACCAGGGGGTATGAGCTTCTAATTCCATGAAAATGATGGAATTACAATTCCTACAATCAAATCGAAAGAATTTGCTTACTTTCATAATTATGTGAGAATTAGGTAAGAATGAAATTGTAATTCATAATTCAAGTTATGAAGTATCTATTTTCCATATAATGATACATCTTATGCATTCATTCACTTGCTGCAAATATGCGCAAAATTATGCAAACTTGAGATATGTTTACAAGTAATCTTAAAATCTAAAGAGTTAATTACCATTTTGGTCCCTCGACTATAGCGAAAGTACTAAATTGGTCCTCAACGTTCATTTTTGGCCGATTAAGTCCTTAAGTATTGATATTTTGTCTGATTTGGTCCTTCGTTTGTTGGGGTGTTAAGTGGTCGTCTACTTTGAGGGCATAATAGTCCTTTCAGTTGAGACTTTGATGCCATTGTCACCACCACTCATTTTCTTTGATCTCACTCTGCCTCCAAGCTTGGCTTTTCCTTCCAGGACTACAACTAAACGCCATTGGTGAAGACCTAACCTCCCCACTCCCTTGAGATATGATATGATTGATGAGATATGATGAGAATGATGACAATGATGGATTGAATGAGTTTCTTCCCATGCTATTACTATAAAAATTAAATATTTTTTTTAGAGTGAGAGTGATATAAATGATATCTATATGTCTATGAAAATTTGAGAATTATTATGCTATGACAATCTTTTATTGAATTATGATTGTGTTGGAAAATGGTTATTACCTTACCTTGCAAAACTATCCTATTATGGTGGTTTAAAGCTAATGCTATGCTTACTTTCCTAACTTATGATGATTAAATCAAGTTATTCGAATCTATGCATTTTGTTGGTTATTCTTATAGGTTTGTACATGAAGCATGTTTAGCAATTCCATATGATAAGTGGGTGTGAATTGATCTAGACTTACTCTCTATATAAATGTATGATTATAGCTATGTGAGTACTTGCTTATGCATGTATATCCTATACTTGTTAAACTTGCTCTATTTATAATTATAAGTGCCATGTGTATTTGCATTGATTAAACTATCTATTTTCCAAACTTATATATATTGTTAGCATTGAAAATTTGAACGATGTTGTTGGGTCATAGTTGATAATTGATTATTAAATTAATTTCATTAATTAAGCTAGTTGGACTAATATTTATTTAATTGGGATGATTTAATGGCCCAATAAAAATTAATTGATTTAATTACCTAATTAAATGTAATTGGATGTTGGATTGTTCGGCCCAAGTTGGTGGAATATTTAATTGAGTTGGACCGGAATATTGGACCGCTTAAATGGACGGGTTTTGACTTGGTTTGGTCCATAATAAATTATATGTGAATTATATAATTTTGAGGAAATTGTGGATATTAGAAATTGGTTCGAAAATATAAAATCATGAACCTGGACCTAATGGTGTCCTGATACATTCCTTATATTTAATTCAAAATATTAAATTAAATATAGGAATTATCCAAAGGGATAGGGTTGTTAGATTTTCTCTACACACCCACCACTATAAATAGTGGTTTCATTTTAGAAGAAAGGGAGCTCTGAAGATCTGCATACCGAAGCTCTGTCGAAATTTCACCAGAATATTGCCTGGAACACACCCGCAATATATGAAGATCAAGTTGCATATTAGCCCTTCATTGAATAACAAACTGCTTAACTCCAGAGGCCCTTCAACAAGGAACACTTCCAGTTCAGCATACTCTGAACTCAGCACACTTCTAAACCCGGCATACTTCCAGTTCAGCATACTCTGAACGCAGCATGCTCTTGCCCGACATACTTCCAGTTCAGCATACTCTGAACTTGGCACACTTCCAATTCGGCATACTTCCGATCAGCATACTCCGAATTCGGCATACTTCCGATCAACATACTTCTAGTAGAGAATCAGAGGATTTCTACACAGAGATTGTACCCCTTTTTTGTTTGATATATACTTCATTGTAATCGATACTTTGAATTTTGAATATATAAAATTCAAGTTTTTCGCGTTTACATATACTAATATTTTACATGGGTTGGATGGTTTATACTTAGCATGTTTATGCTAACGGGTTGTTTTCCTTTTAATCTTTTAATACCCTTTTCAAGTTCATCATGTTGTATGCCGAACGCGTTCTTAAAGATGGACTCACTAATTGTAGTGTTTCCTTAGCTAGTCTAGTAGATTTGATTAGCCCCTCCCCTTGTCTTATTGGATTCTATGTGTAGTATTTTGGAGCTCTTAACTCTAGCGTGATGTAGCTAGACTACCTTTATGTTTTGAATGGTGCATGGACACCCAGGTTATGAACCCTTTTGATTGGATGAGGTATATGTTATGTTAACTTTTAGCCGGGTAGTTATCCTAGTGTGGATAGCTACGGCGGTAGCATCCCAATTATGTTTAAGATGTTAACTTTGGTTTTAATATTCTAAACTTAGGCGTTATTATCTATCTTTAAGTGCCAAGGACCTTGTGGTCCAGTGGCATCAAACCTTTCCTTTTATACAGGAGGAGGTGGGTTCGAGCCTCAGTGGGGACAATATTGACTCTTGTGCTTCAATAGATTGAGAAAGTCTAGTAGCTATAGCTATTACTCTCTTTTTTTTTATGAGTTATTTTACCACGTTTTGTGGTAAATAACCCTAAATTGTTCAAATTCTAGATTTTTTAGGTTAATATTTAATATTTTAATATTATCTATTAAATTATTAAATCTTTTATAATTATTAAATCTTAAAAAAATTTAAAACAATAAAAAATACACAGTTAATCGCCGAAAAATTTAAAACAATAAAAAATACACAGTTAATCGCCGCCTAGGCATTAGGTGCCTAGAAATTTTTTCAACCACATGCATACGAGTTGGTCTTTCAAATAATTAGAAACATAGAAACATTCTATGCAATTATATTTACCATAATAATTACATACATATATACATATCATATCATATCATATCATATCATATCATATATACGGGTAGGACTTTCAAAAGGAAAATTGAAATTAGTTCTAAAGTATACGGGTTGTGCATTGATTATTACATACATAAATAGAAATTTTGATTGGTAATGCTGGGAAGTATAGGGCTTGTGCATTGATCGTTGCAATATACAATTCGTTTGTTACATATTACGGTGTACGAGGTCTTCATTTTTTTTTTGCTTTGCGATTTTGCAAGGTTTGCCATTGGGCTTTCACGGGCTAGTACATGTTTTCAAACTCTGCAATCTGTATACCAAGGAGAGCTCTCTCTCACAATGGTCTTCATTTGTTTTCCCGAATTACAGGAGCATCCGTAGATGGAGAAGATGAAGATTGCTCTGAAGGTGAATCATTAGAAAGCAAATTAGAAAAGATGAATAAAGATTCTAAATATAGTTAGGTTTCCATTGTATTTATATGTGTAATACTTCGTATGTGATAATTATAATTTGTTAGAATTTTCAAAAGAAAAGTGTAATTAATTATTTAAAGTTTTTAAATACTAATTCTAATTGACTTTTTTGTCCAAATGTTTAATATTGCTAAAAGAGTTAATACCACAAATGGTCCTCTGACTATTGGGCTAGTACTCCTTTTAGTCCTCGACTTTTAATTCGACCACAAATGGTCCTTTGACTTTTATTTTTGACCACAAATAGTCCTCTGTTAAAATTTCTGTTAAATAGGTGTTAAATCTAGGGGTAATATCGTCAAATTGATTAATATTATTATGATTACTTCTTTTTTGAGAAAATATATGACAACGTAATTAATTCCAAACATTAATAAACATTAAGTTAATAATATAAAAACAAAATAGACGTGACAAATTACATAAAATAATAAATTAAATAAAAATCCATGATTAATGTTCACAATTTGTATTTGATTAATTACGGAGTATATTAATTCAACGGTGGCGGCCTTCAGTTATGGCCCGAACAAAATGTTTGATCGATTAATGAAGAGTGAAAACTATTAATCGGTCATGTATGAACAACCATAAAAATGATGGAAGCAAGGTTTTTGAAAAATATTTCTTCCATTTTAATCTGTTGGTTAAATTAAAACAGATAGCTCTAATATTAAATCTTCATTTTGTACGCATAATTACGAGAATAAGGTGTATTGTCTTTTTATTTAGGAGTATTTATATTTGTTAATTGTTTCAATTATGTTTGTTGGTGAAAAATTTTAAACATTTTTTTTATGACCATTATATATATCAATTTGACGATAATACCCCTAGATTTAACACCTATTTAACAGAAATTTTAATGGAGGACTATTTGTGGTAAAAAATGAAAGTCAGAGGACCATTTGTAGTCGAATTGAAAGTCGAGGACTAAAAATAGTCCTCCCAACCAAACGCCCCGTTAGATGTTTTGATTTTTGAGTTTGGAAGAATACAAGTACGGAGTATATTATTTGAATATGGAAGATGTAATATTTAATATATTAAAAATACTTTATATTTAAGAAAAGTATATTATTTGAATATGGAAGATGTGATATCTAATATATTTAATATATTAAAAATAAACTTTATATTTAAGAAAAGTATAATATTTGAATATTAAAAATATATTACAGTATTTTATATAATGTATATTTAGTGAGAGAAGGAATCGGCAGAAATTCTTGACAATATTTTAAATCTTTTTCCAATTGACAATATTTTTTCAATTCAAAAATAAAATTTGAATTTGGTCATTCAAGATTTATAATAAAAATAATAACTATGTGAGAATTTTGACATTTATAATACTTATTCCCTTTGAATTCCCATGTATATCAAACATTAGAATTGAAATTCTCAATAATTCTATTCTTGTAAACCAAAAACTCGAATTTAAATTTACTACTTTATTCCACATTATTCATCCCCCATGAAATTACAATTCCTTTTCTACCTAATTCACTCATTTCAATCAAACGCCCTGTCAGATTTCTTATTCTCCATTATTAGCTCCATATTATTTCCTTATTTTACTTAATTCCTTAATTCCATTATTAGCTTGATTATAATTAATTCCTTAATTTCTTAATCAGTATAATAATAAAAGGAAGGAAACGACAACCTAATAATAATATTATAATTTTCAAAAAAATAATAATATTATAATAACTAGGATTTACAATCTATTTAATGGTTTTCCTTTACAATGATTTTAATTGTATCCATGTATTCATTAAATAAAAAAAATATTTTTTTTTGTTTATAAAGACAATTTTATTACGATTTAAATATTCTGTATTAAATATTTTAAAAATGATAATTTGGAAGATTTGCATATATTCATTATAATGATAATTTAAAAAATATTTTATTTATTACAAATATTAATACTTTGAAAGATTTGCATATATTCATTAACTTAAAAATGATTTAAATTATCAAATTCAATTCAAAGTGTTTAAAATGAAAGAAAAAAAAATCCTCCTCCTTCTCTCTAGCTTCTTTTCCAGCTTTCTTTTTTTCCTCCGGCAGTTGCCGGCTTCTCCTTTCTTTCCGCCATTGCGCTTAGCGGAGGCGGCGCTTGCCCTCTTCCCCTTCGACACCTGCCATCGTCCTCTTCTTCGCACCTCCGCGACTCTTCCACCTCCGCCTTCCACCTCCGATAACACCGCCTCCCACCTCTGCGCCGGTCACCAACGTTTCCCATCACCGCCTCACCCTCCCATCTTCGCAGCCACGCCGCACCCATCGCCGCAACTCTTCCGCACCTCCTTCGCCACCACTGTAGCATCTCCACAGCCTCCCACCGCCGCAGCCAATCCCTCGCCTCTCACCTCCGCCCCACCGCCGGCAACGCAGCCTTCGCCTTCCACCGCCGCTTCACCTTTCTTCTTCTATCCTCTTTCTTTTAATAAAATTATATATATATATATATATATATATATATATATATATATATATATATATATATATATATATATATATATATATATATAAATAAATAAAAGAGCCAAAGAGAGTTAGGCCTAAAATGGGTAGAAAAAATGGCGGTCAAATTTTTTAATCAAATAGATGGTTCAGATGAATTATTTAATCAAATAGATGGCTAAGATAATTCAGATTAATATTATTAATAGAGATTACCTAATTTAACCTTACTTTTATGATTATCCGTTAAGTTTTCCGTTAAATATTCTCTTCTCCGTTAACATTCCTGATAAGTGCCTATTTGTCCATATTTTCACCCCATATATAAACCTATTTTGAGTGATAAATACGTTGGTTTTATGCAAATTGTGCCTTAATTCAATTGTTTATATCTTTAGGTGCATAAATTGATGAATTGAAGAAAATGTATGTCTTTCGGGACATTTTTGGATGAATCTCAAGCCAACGGGGAGCCAAGGTGAAGCTAAGATGATGTCAAAAATACTTCCAAGGGAGCCAAAGAGTTGCACTTTCAATGGATTTGACCACATGAACAAAACAAAGGAAAAGTTGAGCAAGAGATTCCCGCAACCATGGCGACATTTTGGTAATCGGGTCATATCTCTTCCTAGGAATGTCCAAATGAGATGATTCTTGAGCCATTGAAAAGAAGACTTAAAGGGATACAACTCTTATCAAGACATCAAAGTGTAGATCAAAAGGAAAAATGGTCAAAAGATCAAAGAGTTGTAATTGCGACTAAATATGGCGACACCTCGGTGATTGGATAATATCTCAAGCTAGGAAATTTCAAATGAGATGATTCTTGAACCATTGGAAAGAAGACTTCAAGGGCTACAATTCTTGTAAAGACATCAAAGTGTGATTCAAAAGGGAAAAGGGTCAAAATCAGGCTGCAAGTTGGAGCTGCGTCCCAGGCAGATTCTCGCCGCGGCGAGCTTCACTCTCGTCGCGGCGAAAGTCCCAATATTTGGGCAGTGACGCTCTCGCCGCGGCGAGCCCAATTCTCGCCGCGGCGAAAGTTGCAGATCTGCGATTTTGCAATTCTTTGAATTGCCATTTTTGCCCCCCATTCTCCACCCACTATAAAAGCATCACTTCCTATCAACCCTAATAAGCTTGGCTGCGGATTTGGACCAAAAAGGAGAGCAAGGAAGAAGATTTGAAGCCACAACAAGAGTGGAGAAGAGCTTGGAAGACACATTCGGGAGAATTTCTTCATCTCTTCTCTATTTTAAGCTTTAGTAAATCTTCCTTTGAATTGTTTGTTGTTGAATCTATTTTAGCCATGATAGGCTAAGCTTTCCTTTGGGATTTTTGGATCGATAAGTGTTTATGAACCTATGTGCCTAGTTCTTTAATTGCTTGGATGAAATATTTATTTGGGTTTATTACTTGTGTTGTAATAGTGGCTTAATTTCTTGATGATTGTAGTTAAGGATCCTAATTACTTGTTTCATTGCTAAATTTGTCTATGAATTAGAGCACCCACAATTGCACTTGATTCTTGTACCTCGAGAGAGGACATGTTGATTAAGGGATTTATTGTGAATAGCTCACGAGAGTGAGTATTCCAATTGTGAATAGCCCACGAGAGTGGGTATTCCATTTATTGCTTGTTCTTGATTATATGTTGTGAATAGCTCACGAGAGTGAGTATTCCAATTACCTTATTTCGGGATTGAATTACGAGAGTAATCTTTCCCTTTTAGATTGCAATCATCCACACTTGTTTAACCCGAATGATTATTTCACTTTAGATTGGCACTAGGTGATTAAACACTTTGACCTCCAAAAATCCCGCTCTTAATCTCTTGTATATAAAAATCCGTTTGCCTTACTTCATTTATTTTTTTTTCATAATTATAGATAAATACACATTGTTAACGTAGGAATAGCTTCTCGTGAATTAATTAGTAACTAGTGCTTGATACCCCGCTTCCCTGTGGATCGATAACCCCGGAATACTCCGGGTATTTGCTTGTACCTCAAAAAGGCTACGACCAATTAAAGCATGTGCTCCATCTCAACTAAAAGCCTAAGCTGATAGTTGGACTGCACATATTATATTTATGCTCACACGCCCCCACGTGTGCGGTGGATTTCCGAGCGCAACACGTGGAAGTCGCTTATTGAGGGTGACGCGGAGATTCGAACCCATGATTTTTTGCATGGCTCTGATACCAAATTAAAGCATGTGCTCCATCTCAACTAAAAGCCTAAGCTGATAGTTGGACTGCACATATTATATTTATGCTCACACGTTAACTTTTAACTTACCCATTAATTTCTATAAGAAAGGTCTTAGGTTCGAAGCTCATCCCAATCAAATTTGACATAATTAAGTTTCTCACTCTATTTTACTCTTATTAAATTAAATAAATTAGTAGCTACAACAAAAAATGATACATATGTATTTCTTTAATTTAGAATTATGTATCTACAATACCTTTAAAATAATTGTGGCGGTAACACCCAGTTTTCTGCTGGTTAGACGCTTCCGCAATGTATTATATTTTAAGGATTTTGTAATAAATCCAAGTGTTGAAAGTTGGGGTGTTACAATGTATCTACAATACCTTTATTTGAAAAAATTATTCATTATCAAAAAATTAAATTAAATTAAATAAGGGAAATAATTTCATTAGTTATATTGTCTTTATTTTCTCTAATGCAAAGATTCTTTACATTCAAATTTATCAATTGATATTCATTACATTGTCCATTATCTTATTTTTACAATATCTTGTAATTAAATATCAAAGTTATAGTACAAAATAATTTTATATATTTAGTTACCAAGTATTTTATTAATACTATGAAAAAAATTAAAATAATTTGAAGCTAATTATATTAACTATTTGGGGATTGGTTGACAAAGAGAGTATTCAAATAATAACCCAACAAATTGAAGCGGAATCACTCTATTTTACTCTTATTGAATTAAATAAATTAGTACTTACACCAAAAATGATACATATGTATTTATTTAATACCATGAAAAAAAAAGGAATAGTTTGAAACCAATCATATTAACTACTTGGGGGATTTGTTGACAATGAAAGTACTCAAATAACCCATTACCCAGCAAATT
>CP025650.1:15544902-15559728 GCA_003576665.1 Ipomoea trifida
CTTGCTTATGTATACCCTATACTTGTTAAACTTGCTCTATTATAATTATAAGTGTCATGTGTATTTGCACTGATTAAACTATCTATTTTCCAAACTTATATATACTAATATTTTACATGGGTTGGATCATTAATACTTATCATGTTTATGCTAACGGGTTGTTTTCCTTAATCTTTTAATACCCTTTTCAGGTTCATCATGATGTATGCCGAGCGACTTCTTAAAGATGGACTCACTAGTTGTAGTGTTTCCTTAGCTAGTCTAGTAGATTTGATTAGCCCTCCCCTTGTCTTATTGGATTCTATGTGTAGTATTTTTGAGCTCTTGACTCTAGCGCGATGTAGCTTGACTACCTTGATGCTTTGAATGGTGCATGGACACCCGGGTTATAAACCCTTTTGATTGGATGTGGTAGTATGTCATGTTAACTTTTAGCGGGGTAGTTATCCTAGTGTGGATAGCTACGATGGTAGCATCCCCAATTATGTTTAAGATGTTAACTTTGGTTTTAATATTCTAAACATAGGCATTATTATTTATCTACCTGTAAGTATACTATTATTCTAGGCTTAATTGTTAGAATTTGGAGGTGTTACATAGCGTATCACCAAAATCGGTGGTATAGGCGGCTGACCGGTTAGGCGGTCTACTAGGCTGCCTAAGTGCCACCTAGGTCTCCTTAGTGCTGACTAGGCAGCCTAGGCACCAACTAGATCGACCTCCTAGTCGGCCGATTAACTATTATTCTCTTTTTTTTTATGAGTTATTTTACACAACGATATTGTTTTGAGGTAAATAACCCTAAATTGTTCAAATTCTAGATATTTTTAGGTTAATATTTGATATTTTAATATTAACTATTAAATTATTAAATACTCCATAGTTTATAATTATTAAATCTTTAAAAAAAATTAAAAATTTTTAAAACAATAGAAAATACACAGTTAATCGCCGCCTAGGCGCTAGGCGCCTAGCGATATTTTCAACCATGCATAAGAGTTGGTCTTTCAAATGATTAGAAACATATAAACATTCTATGCAATTATATTTACCATAATAATTACATACATACATCATATCATATCATATATACGGGTAGGACTTTCAAAAGGAAAATTGAAATCAGTTCTAAAGTATACGAGTTGTGCATTGATTATTACATACATACATAGAAATTTTGATTGGTAATGTTGGGAAGTATAGGGCTTGTGCATTGAGCGTTGCAATATACAATTCGTTTGTTACATATTACGGCGTACGAGGTCTTTTTTTTTTTTTTTTTTCTTTTTTGCTTTGCGATTTTGCAAGGTTTGCCATTGGGCTTTCACGGGCTAGTACACGTTTGCAGACTTTGCAATCTGTATACCAAGGAGAGCTCTTTCTCACAATGGTGTACATTTGTTTTTCCGAATTACAGGAACATCCGTAGATGGAGAAGATGAAGATTGCTCTAAAGGTGAACCATTATAAAGTAAATTAGAAAAGATGAATAAAGATTATAAACGTAGTTAGGTTTCCATTGTATTTATATGTGTAATATGTGATAATTATAATTTGTTAGATTTTTCAAAAGAAAAGTGTAATTAGTTTTTTTTTAAAGTTTTTAAATACTAATTCTAATTGACATTTTTGTCCAAATATTTAATATTACTAAAAGTTCATTAACTTTGGGCGGGAAAATTGGTCAAGCATTTCTGTTATTATATATATATATATATATATATATATATATATATATATATATATATATATATATAGAGAGAGAGAGAGAGAGAGAGAGAGGAATGTATTCATATGAGGACACATTCATTATAGAGGATTATGAAGACAAATCTTGTCCATTGATTTTTAAAAATTAATGGTGTAGATTTAAGTGATATTTAGATTAATTTTAGTATGATTCAACGTGTCCTTTATTTGTTTTAATATGGGAGGGTATTTTTGTCAATTTAGAGTGGTTTAATTTTTTTTTTTTTTTTTTGAATAAAAGCAAACTTTAATTAAGATCAAGGTTCAGTACATCAACAAGGAAGGGAGGGGGAGAAGGTCCCCAAACCTTACGATCAGCAATGAGTAAAGCATCCCTCGCAAGAGAGTGGGCTGCTTTATTCGCAGATCGTTTAACGAAAACAAAGCTTAAACTAGAAAAGTCATCAGCTAGGTTCCTAATATCATTCAAAATAAGATCAAAGGAGGTGCAACACGTTGAATGTTTGACAGCTTCAACCACCAAAAGAGCATCAGTTTCAATTTGAGCATGATCAACCTGGATGGACTTGAGCCATTTTAGAGCTTCGCGAATCCCCATTGCTTCTGCCAGTTTAGCGTTGTAGTAGCATGCAAATTTTTTCTGCACAGCAGCCATGAAAGTACCCTCAGAGTTTCTAAGAAGAAAGCCAACCCCCGTTGCGTTTGTAAGATTATCGTTTGCAGCATCCACATTGACTTTCAGGTAGCCTGGTGGAGGGCGTTGCCATCTGACTGGTGGTGCCGGCGAAATAGGAAGCTTTACGTCTGCATGAACTGATTTCCAAGCGTCCAGATAGGCTGCCGAATCCTCAAAAATACTCGCACATTGTGGCTTGACATTGTTCCAAACTCTGTTATTTCTGACTTGCCAAAGCTTCCAGCAGACAGTGAGTAATAAGCAGAAGGCCTCACCATCCATGAGCTCCATGTTAATTTCCAACCAGGTGTGCATGGGAAAGGTGGTGTCCAGAGAGATGGTGTCGAATTTCCTCCAGCAAGACATAGCAACATCGCAATGAATGAACAGGTGGGGTATGGTTTCCACAGCATTCGAACAGAGAGGACAAACTTGAGGACAGTCGACTTTCCTGGTGAGCAAATTAGCCGCAGTAGGTAAGACATTCGTGCAAGCTTGCCAGATAAGTTGCTTAACCTTCGGAGGTATAGGTAAGTGCCAGAATTTCGTCCATTTGGAGTTTTGTTGGATGGTAGGGCTCCCAACAAGACACTTGTAGCAACTTTTCACAGAGTAAGATCCCTTGTCCTCCCTAGTCCAGATTATTTTGTCCTCGTGGTACACCATGGGTAAAGGAATGCTGAGGATTTTGGCTTTGTCTTCAGCCTCGAAGATGTCGTCCAGGATCTCCACGTCCCAACCAGATTTATCAATAAGCATGATGGATGAAACAGTAGCCTCGCTGAGCTGTGGCGGCATGATCGTCTTGATGAAGGGGCAATCTGCGTCCGGCAACCATGCGTCTTTCCAAACGTTAATCGATGATCCATTACCCACACGCCAGCAGCAGTTTTCCTTAATGACTTTTTGAGCTGCAAGGATACTACGCCAGACGAACGATGGATTGCTTCCAAGGCTGGCCTCAAGGAAGGTGGTGTTTTTGAAATATCTGCATTTGAAGACTTTTGAGAGCAAAGAGTCAGGCTGCATTATCAGTCTCCACGCCTGTTTCCCCAGCAACGCCACATTAAAATCGCTAATCCTCCTGAATCCCATGCCTCCTACTGATTTGGGCTGACATAGGTCCTGCCAGCGCTTCCATTTTATGCCTTTTCTGTTATCACCTTGGCCTCTCCACCAAAAGTCGTTGAGAGCTACTTCAATGCTGTCACATAGTGTTTTTGGGAGATGGAAGATGCTCAAAGCGTATGTCGGGATAGCTTGGAGGACGTTTTTTATCAACACTTCACGGCCTGCTCTGGATAGGAATTTGTTGTTCCAACTATTGATTCTCCCTATGATTTTGCCTTTGAGGAAACCCAGAATTTCAGACTTTCTCCTGCCGATAAGGGATGGAAGGCCCAAGTAAGAACCCTTCAGATTGCCTTCTTTGATGCCGATGATTTCACTTACAACTTCTCTGGTCAAAGGATCCACATTTTTGCTGAATTGGAGGCTGGACTTGCTGTGGTTAATAACTTGCCCAGACGCGAGACAGAATTCATCAAGAGTGGCCTTAAGAATGTTGATTTCAAGAGAGTTTGCCCTGCAAAACATGAGACAGTCGTCTGCAAAGAAAAGATGGGTTAGGGCAGGAGCATCTTTGGCAATGACCACCCCATGAATACCTCCGCTTACCACCTCCTTATGGATCAAGGCACTCAACCCCTCCATCATTAAGATGAAAAGGTAGGGGGAAAGAGGGTCCCCCTGTCTCAAACCTCTACTTGGGATAACAGAGCCAATGTTTGAACCATCATGGAGTACAGAGAAAGTCACAGAAGATATGCAAACTGAAATGAGCTCCACAAAGTCTGCACAGAAGCCTAACTTGATCATGATCCCTTTGACCAGGTCCCAGTTTACTCTATCAAAAGCCTTACTCATATCAATCTTTAAACTCACCATACCATCTTTCCCCTGGGTTTTCCTATGCAAGAAATGGTTGGCTTCGTAGGCAAGAAGCAGGTTATCTGAGATCAACCTACCTGGGACAAAGGCACTTTGGGAGTTGGAGATAAGGGAGGGAAGAAGGGGTTTGATTCTGTTTGCTATGGTTTTGGCTAGGATTTTGTAAAGGACATTACAAAGGGAGATTGGTCTCAAGTCTGCCATGGATTCAGGTTTTGAGGATGTTGGGATGAGCACAATGTGGGTGGCATTACAACCCTCTGGAAGTTGTTTGGATATTCTAGCTTGCTCACAGAAAAGGATCACATCTTTTCCCACTATATCCCAGTATTGTTGGAAAAACCCAGGGGTCAGACCATCGGGGCCAGGTGACTTGTCTTGCTTCATGTCAAATAGAGCTTTCCTTATCTCCTCCCCATCGAATTTACTGGTTAAGATCAAGTTCTGGGCATGGGTGATATTATTTTCCAGACTTCGAACAATAGGGGATAAATCACAATCTGATGAGGAAAATAAAGAATGAAAATAGTTAAGAATGAGCTCATTTAACTGGTTACCACTTTCAATCCAAGCACCATCAGCATTCTTCAGTCTACGGATCTTGTTGAACTGCCTCCTCCTCCTTACAGCATTATGATAAAATTTGGTATTCTGGTCGCCGTCCTTAAGCCAATGCTCTTTAGCACGCTGTCTCCAGAACGAGTTCTGATGATCAAGGGCTCTTAGGTGGTAGAGTTGAGCTTCTTTGAATAGGGCACAACCTCTGGGATCTGTTCTGGATTTGAGAGATTCTAACCTCCTCTCCCAAAAAGCAATGCGCTTCTGGAAGTTCTTTGTGAAATGTCTCCCCCACTGCCAGACAGCCTTACCACATCTCTCAACTCTATCTAACATGTCAAGGCCAAAAGAATTATGCCAACTTTCGATTACAACCTCGCGGCACCTTGCCTCCTTGAGCCACAGATTTTCGAATTTGAAGCGGGGGGGCCGGTGATACTGATGGGTCGCTTCGACATTAAGGAGGAGGGGAAGGTGGTCGCTTCTTGAAGTTATAATTGATGCAGCCCTTGCATTGCCAAAAGCGTCCTTCCAAGAATCTGAGACAAGTATCCTATCCAATTTTGCTTGAATCCAGCCAGGCTTACCTCTTGATTTTTCCCAGGTAAGTTGGTGTCCTGTGAACGGGAATTCAGAAAGGCCGCTAGACTCGACAGCTTCACCGAAACCGTCCATGAGCCATCTTGGTTGAGGAAGGCCGCCATTCTTCTCACTAGGGTGAAGGATATCATTGAAGTCGCCAATAACCGCCCAAGGGAGGTTATCGTGAGTTGAGAGGTTTTTCAAAAGGTTCCAACCCAGATGTCTTCTACTGCGATCTGGCTCGCCATAAAATCCGGTTAAACGCCAAAGAAACTCGCCATCGTTATGAGAAACCACGGCGTCGATGTGTCTGTCAGAGTAACTCTTAATGTTGAGCGATGGACCATGTTTCCATAAACACGCAAGACCTCCACTGTGACCCACATTTTCCACTACCAGCAACCCTTCAAAGCCCAGCTTCCGTTTTATGGGCTCAAGTTTCTTTCGGCCCACAAGAGTCTCAATAAGAAAAACAATGGTTGGCTTCTTACTGTGGATTAAATCCACGAGAACTTGAACTGAGGTGGGATTGCCCAGCCCACGACAGTTCCATGCAAGGATACTCATTGGTCTAGGCGGGCCTGGGAACCAGAACCCGCCTCTAACAAGTTTTTTTGGTCGTGATCCATACTCAAAGGGTCCAGAATCATTGCATTATCTGAGAGCGGCCCATTAACGAAAAGCCCACAGTCCTCATGAGATCTCCTTCTTGTTTTGTGTTCATGAATAAGCATGCCCAAGACCGAGGTTTCAGACTGACCGTCAGGAAAAGTTGAAGGCGCCACTGCACTTTCATTAAATGATCCTCCCTCGAGCGTGCCTCCCACATTAATGTTGTTCAGAGTGTTGGCAGAATGGGCATTAACCGTCGTGTAAAAGGCCTCATCACCCACGTTTTGTCCAGTGGTAACCTCGTACCTCGGGATTCCCAACTGGGTTTGAACGTTCTGAATGTCGTCGGGGGTGGTGGACGGAGGGATGATAGGCTCCGGGCGGGCAAAGAGGATCCATTTGTTGCCTTCATGCTGTATACGTCGTCCCGACGCTCGAAGCTCTGGGCCAAAAGCCCTGGTGCACTCATGGACATCAATCTGAATAGGACAGAAGCGTTCCCCATGACCGAGCATGCCGCAAATGAAGCAAAAGGTTGGAAGGCGCTCATATTTGCATTCCAATCTAATGGTTTCCCCTGTAGATAGCTTGATGTTAAGGCCCTTTCTCAGAGGTTTGGTGACATCCAGCTTGACCCTAATCCTGATAAAAGCATTCCAAGTGCCGTCGTAGTTCGAGATGTCCGCTTTGACGAACTCCCCTAGACTGTTACCAATCTTCTCTGCTGTCTGAAGGTTTGTGAGCTGTTCGGTTATCTTGTGGATTTGGATCCAAAATTCAGCCTTTGATAAGTCCACATCGAGAGGGGAAACATTCTTCTCCAGCTTGTGCAAAATGAGTAAGTTTTGTTCAAAGGACCAAGGGCCATCCTCCAGGACCCTAACCATGTCTTTCTCAAGGAAAAAGATGAAGATGAAAAGGTTGGCTCGAACCTCTTTCACCATCATGCCTCTGAGTGGGCGCCATATTGTACCCATGGTGTCTCTCATGAAGGGGAATTTTACTGCTTTCTCTGTGAGTAGTGTTCCAACAAGGATAAAAGCGCCATCATCCATCTGTGCCGGCAGGTCGTCGACATCAATAGGAATGTCGATGTCGTCATTGATACTGAGTCCGCCATAGTGAGCTTCAAGAGTTTCTTTGCCACGACTGGACGACGCCATTGCTATGGGAGGGGAAGGAGAATTTTTGGTTGATGGTGGTGTGGGAAGCACTGGAGCGAAGAGCTGGAGGTGTGAGCAATTAACGGGGGTAGAAGGGTGGTAGATACAGTCATACAAAGATGGTAGGACTCATTGGGGAAGCCTCATCAATGCAAGGTCACCAACCAACAATAAAGAGAAGTAAAAGGGGGGGAGGAACAAACAGAACAGCAGTAAAGAGGAGTAAATGAGATGGAGAAACAAACGAAAGGATGAAGAAACTTGTTATGAAAACAAGAAGGAAAAACTTGTTAACAAGAACAAGAGGGAAAACACCACTTATTGGAATAAATTGAGAAGGAAATTAAAGGTTACACACTCATAGAGTGGTTTAATTTTGGAAAGCTTTTTTTTTCGGATTCATTTATGAGATAATGGATGACTCTTGGGGTTTTTTTCCTCCAAACCGTCTCTTTGTTTTCAATTCCGTTTTTGGAGTGCACACGTCTACTTTCTTCTGAGTGCGGTTGTATTCTCAGCAGAGAATTGGTAAATTGGTGTTAGAGGCAGTGGTCGTCGAGCGTAGCATTGATGGTGGATGGTGGCGGTTCTCGTCGTCGACTAGGGTCAGCTTACGTCGTAGTATGAGTTAAAAATCAATAGAGTAGAGCAGTTTTGGCAACGTCTTGGGTGGGCAAACAATCCAAAATTGTCCTTTACCTCTACTGGCAGTGTACTTATTAAATCCCAACTTACAACCGCTAAGGTTTTGATTGCCAACGTCGAGCCATTAAATTGAAAGAACAATGATTTCTAGTGTGTGTGTGTGTGTATATATATATATATATATATATATATATATATATATATATATATATATATATGCTGATCTAATGACTATTATACTGTGTGAAAGTATGAGTTGAAAATCAATAGAGCAGAGCAATTCTAGCTACATCTTGGGTGGGCAAACCGCTACGGTTTTGATTACCAACGTCGAGCCATTAAATTGAAAGAACAATGATTTCTAGTGACAATAGATCAAGTGTTGGTCTTCTATAATGCAATCATGGCATCTACACTATAAGATGTCATCCTTATCTTAAAAAGGTTTACAACAATTCAGGACAACCATTGTTTACATTTGTACTTTAAACCATGCAATGGAGCTTAAAAAAGTTTACAACAATCAGGACAACCATTGATTACATTTGTACTTTAAACCATGCAATGGAGCTGCACCATACTCAATTCCTAGGAGTATCCCCATCAATGGAGCATGGTGTGGTTTTTGAGGAAATATGAATGATGTGGAGGAGAGAGGGTGAGGTGAGATAATGAGCAAGGTCTTTACAGGGAGAGAGGTTTTTTTACTGACAAGTAGGGCCCGCGTGGGGAGGAAAGCGCACCTGTTCACACGTTAGGCACACCTTGCGTGCCCCTTGGTGCATAATAGCTTCTGTTTTTTACTCACACCTGCAAAAACTTTTCAAAAACCACAACGGTTGGAAATGCTCTAAAACTCTACGAAGCCAACCACTTTACCTAAAGTTGTAGTACACGTAGACAATTTGTACTTTTAGAGATGCACAAGCCATGAAACAACTCTCTTAGAATTTTGACCGCCATAGAGGAGTCCAAATCATATGATTCTTGAATAACAGCTTTCTCCCGAGCAAGGGATTTAGAGAGCAACATTTTCAATAAAAAAAAAAAACATTTTGAGTATGAATACCCTAAATCAGTTCAATCTTTAATGTGTTAAGCTTTTTTAGATCCTAACCAATAAGATCATCCCAAAGTCTTATCTCATAAGATAAAAATGTCTACAACTCAACATGAAATGAAAATTAAGTACAACCATGAGGAAATTAAGAAAAAAGAAAATCATGATTGCCAAATATATACTCCATAGGATCGGTTTCTTACTCTACTAGGAGTGCATATAGTAAATTTCATAACACAACAACCGGCAGGCATGGCGCAAGAGATCGAATGTCATTTATCATGTTCACCAGAGTTACGCTCATCTTTCGGCACACTCTAACAGCGCCACATTGAATACAATTCGCCCATGGCCCAACCCAACATGGAGCCATCGTGTTCCATGCAAACAATTTGGGCTTTTGGAGATGCACGAGGAAAACGCAACAACTCCCTTAGGCTTTTGACAGCTACGGATGTGTCAATATAACGATATTCCATAATAACAACTTTCTCTAATGCGGGAGATTTTGAGAGCAGCATTTTTACAAAAAGCAATTCGATTGTTGATCCACTAAATGATTGAATCTTGATTGTGTTAAGCATCTTTAGATCCTGAACAATAAAGCAACCATCTGGATCCTCCAAAAGTTTTGAAGCAGCTTCTTTATCACGTTTGCATACATCCTATAACTCAAGAAGAAATGAAAGACATGCACAACTCTGAGGCCATTTGAGAAAGAAAAAATAGAAGAATCATATATGCATGATTGCCAAATTAAATGTATACTCAACCTGAATAGCCATAATTTCCAGTACACATAGGTTGGGGCATTTTTGAAGCAATTGCATAACAACGGTGAGCTGCTCCTCACAATCAAAACTTAATCCATATAACCCCAGTACTTGGAGATTTATTGCTGTTGCAAACAAAGATGCATCCATATACTTGAAAGATGGAAATAAAGAAAGAAAAAAAATTAGGCAGACAATTAAGAACTTTAACAATTAAGGCAGAAGGAAACCATCCATTTGCATAAAGTAAAATGAGTAAGATTAAATTCTCACCGGCAAGGAAGAGCCACACAACCAAAGAGCCTTAATTGCTTTCAAATGTGGTGTCAACCATCTTGATTCAACCACATCATTCACAGAATTACGAACCGACAGCATTTCAAGCTTTGAAGCGCTGATCTCAAATTTATCAATCTCTAAACAATCTAGGAGATTCAACCTTTCAAGGTTAGGAATACTAATACGGGAGGCAGTTCCATTAACAGTGCGCCTAAATACAACAGCCGTGAAAGATAATGAAGTGACATTGGGAAATATACCACCAACATTATTTACTGGCAAATCAATAAAGGGAATGTCTCAGTGTCACCAGCCCGCATATACAAAATGGCAGCCCATATCCAGGATCTCTAGTACAAAAATCTATGGTAAGCTCCTCCACACCATTTCTTGATAGAAAAAGACACCACCTATTCAAATCAACTGTCGCAAATCAGGATAATAATTTCAATCTCTAGAGTAAATTTCTTAACCGGCCCAGCACGGGAAAGGAGAATATTATTTATTATGTCAACGAGAGTTACCTTCATCATCGAAGTCATATGAGAAGCAATCGAACGCAAGCTCCCGTGCTGCAACCAAACATCATTCCAGTGGGTTGAGAGTAGAGCAGTTCTGGCAGCGTATCGGGTGGGCAAACACTCCAAAATTCTGTGCTTTACTCTCCGGCAGAGAACTTATCAAATCCCTACTTGCATTGCATCCACTACAGTGGTTTTGATTAGCCGACGTCGACCCATTAAATTGATGCGTCACTCGAAATCAAAACCTAAAATCCTTCTATTCTTCAACTGTAAATTTAGTATTTCGTAAATAAAATGAAATTAGAAGCTAAGAGTTGGGGAGAAAACAGAGATTGGGGAAAAGTGACAGAAACCCTCACCTCTGATGTTTGGCCTTTGCGGGTTAGAAAAGCCGAAGGGAAACGGAATGCTATTCCTCTTGAAGATTAGCAGTGGAGCAGAGTAGCAGACGCCAGACAGAGAAGATTAAGGCCGGCCGCCGGTGGAGACTGGAGAATCGCGGTGGAGAGTGGAGACAGAGAGACTGCTGAGTCGCAGGGCCGAAGGGCGAAGGCTGATTGTTGAACTAGGGTCTAGGGTCATTTTAGTTTTAAGGATTTTACATTATTATTATTTATTTAAAATTTTGGTTAATTGATAGTTTCGACTCAAATTATTAACTGAAATTCTCCATCAGGATCAGTGCAAGAGGCCATTAAAGGCCTGGGCAACCTCTTAATATTTAAATTTTAATGGAACCTATGGGCCATCTCGCCAATCGGTCTATGCATCAAAACGATGTCGTTTTGATTAATGAAAATAAACGGTTGAAACGTTCCGTTCCTAATTGTTGTCATCCCTAATTGTTGTTTATATAACTTCCTATGCTCGAGAATCTCTCATTTATCCTTTATTTATACAGAGTATGTTTTAACATTATTGTTTTAAAACTTATCAATTTGACACCTGATTCTTGTGTATGTGATTTGGGTGATTTTCTCCTCAATAACTTGAAAATGCGATCTATTTTTACTCTTGGATACTTTTTCTCTCAAGGTTATTAGCCAACTTTTTATGCATACTATTATTGTTTAATTTATTTTGGAACGTAACTAGTCCAATTTTCTTTCTATATGACTTGCAAGAATTTTGTTGGAAAATTTAGTAGAAGGGGACAACGAATAGAAACACTTGCACTAAATATTAAATACATCAATTTATGAAGTATCTATTTTCCATATAATAATAAATCTTCTACATTCATTCATCTGCTGCAAATATGCCCAAAAATTATGCAAACTTGAGGTATGAAACTATGCAAACTTGAGATATGTTTACAATTTTTTTTTGGGTGTTAGAACACGAGGTGTCCTGAGTATACTCTAACTGTAATAGGCACTTTTAAACCCGTACCATATTTAGAATAATCCTCGAGTACACCGTTAATATATTAGATAATATATTAATGAAATTCTAGTTGTTTCCAATATTTTTTGCATTCCTTAATTCTACTTTGTGTTGTTGAATTGATTAAGTTGATTTTCCCTATGATTTTCTAAGTTTGATGTAGTGTTACCTATTTGTGAACATGCAATATCAAAACTTCAGTAAGTTCATAGTGGCTCAAACACAAAATGATGTTCGAAGCTTAGCTCATTTCAAGATTCAAAGTTTGAAATGCTTTTAATTAAGGGGTTACTTCCCTACTTTAATTTTTATCAGTTGAGAAGACTATCATTATTTGTTACTAAATGTTTGAATGCAATAATGAAGAGTTTAATGTTACGTGGAAGCTTTTACATCTCTTTGTGCCTCCACACAAGCAGAAATTGTTTACATCTAATGGGTATCCTTCAAAGATGTATGTAGCGGTGCACAACTCCTTTTTAGTATCCTTCAAAACTAGACAGTGTTAGTGAGTGTTTTTATCATACTTAGCTTAGCTTTACATTAAAATGATTTAGTGAGTAGTAATTGGACTCTGTTTTACTTGTTAATAATTGCCAAACAGTCTATGGAGTGCACAACACAATTAGGTACAAATGACAAAATAATTAGGTACAAATGACAAAATCTCTTGCCTCAGGACTTTCACAATTCAGTCTTATAGGAATTATATGGATGAATCTAAATCACAGTAACTTAACGTACGACCTCTAAAGTAAGAGGACTAGTAATGGGTGCTCACTACACAATACTCAGAACTTAATGCTAGATGAAATTAACTTATTTAAAGAAAGAAAATGAAGCATAAATGAAGTAATTTATTAAATATTCAAGAAAGTTACAATTTCATTGAAATAGAAGCCATGCATATCATATATACAAAAATCATATTGATAGATATATTAGAGACGAATCCGAGACAATCTGACCTGAGGAGAAGCGAGGATGACCCAGGCTTGGGGCGGGCTCAACCCGGGGTGGCCTCGGCTTGGGTAGCCTCAACCTGGGACGGACTCACCCTTGTGTGCTACACGTGCTAATGCAATTAAAGAGGATCCAACCACTTGCCCTATTTCCATGTGGCGGTTAGGATGAAGCCTTAGTATAATTTAGCTTATATACTTTTTATTTGTGGTCCATACAGTTGTATGAACCATGGTTCATAGAATAATGATGGGTTGAATGAGCTCCAAGTTCAAAGCCAATCAAATCCGTGAAATTGAGCCCAAAAGTTAATTGGGTCATTGGAATAATTGAAATTCATAAGCAAGATTTCTAGGCCTAGATTAGGGTACACGGTGCGCACAATTTGGTGAAACATAATTAACCGACGGAATTGAAAAGTTTTGGTTAATTATTTTTTTAATCAAAATCACTGTTGCAAAAATCCCCGCCTAGGCGCTAGGCGCTCCTAGACCGAGGCGAATTGCTCCCTAGGCGTCCGCCTAAGTGGCCGGCCACCTAGGAGGCCGCCTAGCGCCTAACTCGGCCGACTGGGCCGAATTTGGCCGAGTTAACTCGCCCAACTCGACAGAGTTAGCCGAGTTAACTCGAGCGATTCGGCCTTGTAAATTTTATTATTACATTTATATATATTTAAATTTATTTATTTATATAAGTAAGAGAAGTAAGAGATATACGTATGATATATATAATATAATATATGACATACACCCACACACATGAATTAATTTTTATTTTTATAGATCGCCGCCTAGAACCGCCTAGGCGCCGCCTAGACCGCTTAGGCGCTAGGCGCTAGTCTATTGCCCGACTAGCGCCTAGCGCCTACTGCAACCATGAATTCAAAATATATATCTGTTTGATTAATGGTTAAGAATTTTTGAAAATTTTGGTTAACGATTAATTCAGTTCGAAAGTACGATTAACTAAATTAACTGATCGGTTAATTGAAATACCGAATTTTGTTATAATTTTTTATAATTCATAAATCATATCATTAGACTAGGTTTTTTTTCTTCATAATTTATATGTTGATCTAATGACTATTTTATTGTGTGAAAGTATGAGTTGAAAATCAATAGAGTAGAGCAGTTTGGCGGCGTCTTGGGCGCGCAAGCACTCCAAAATTCTGTCCTTTACCTCTACCGGCAGAGGACTTATTAAATCCCTACTTGCATCCGCGGAGGTTTTGTTTAGCTTTAGTCGAGCCATTAAATAAAAAGAACAATGATTTCTAGTGACAATAGCTGGGCTTTCTAGTGACAATAGATCGAGTGCTGGTCTTTTATAATGCAATCCTGGCTCAGCAAAATAAGATGTCATTCTTATCTTAAAAAAGTTTACAACAATTCAGGATAACCATTGATTACATTTCTACTTTAAACCATGTAATGGAGCTATACCATACTCAATTCCTAAGAGCAACCACACTAATGGTTTGTGAGTTTTTGAGAACATAACTTATGTGGAGGAGAGATAAGATTTAGAGCTTCCTACAAGAGGTTGTTTTCTTGTGGATCCCACATGAGAGAGAAAGTGGAGAAGAGAGGCACAAGCATGTTTCAGTTGCATCATGCGGTCACTCTAGCGCATTAATTGCGTTTTTTTTCTTCCTTTTTTGATTCAGACATTCTTTTCATTTTTTCCTTCTGTTTCCTTTTTCTCTCCCCTCATCCTCTCCCCTCATCGATCTCTCTCCTAATTGACACCTCAAAAACCACCAAAAACACTACTCCCATAGTCCTACTGAGGTTGCCCTAAAACTCTGCTAAGCCATCGACTTTACCTAAAGTTTAGTCCACGTAGACAATTTGTACTTTTGGAGATGCACGAGAGAAGCCAACAACTCTCTTGGAAGTTTGACCATGGAGGAGTCCAAATCATATGATTCTTGAATAACAGTTTT
>CP025650.1:15563458-15587472 GCA_003576665.1 Ipomoea trifida
GAGATTTCGAGAGCAGCATTTTCACAAAAAGCTTTTCAGGTATAGATCCACTAAACTCTTCAATCATGACTGTGTTAAGAATCTTCAGATCTTGCTTAAAAATGCAACTGTTTGGATCCTCCAAAAGCCTTGTACCCGTTGTAATATCACAAAAGCATTGCTATCACACAACGAGAAATGAACAAGTGAATAACACATACAACCATGAGGAAAAGAATCAATCATGATTGCCAAATATATAGTCCATAAGTTTCATCTCTTACAAAATCTGATGCAGTAATCTTCAGCTCACATAGGTTGGGGGAATGTTGAAGCAACTGCAAAACAAAGGCAAGCTTCTCTCCACATGAAACACTTAACTCATACAGCTCAATTACTTGCAAATTTATTGCGGTCGGGAATGTCATTGTGGCTATTTCTGAATTTTTACACTTCAAAAAAAAATCATATGTGCATTGAAAGAACTCTGTCAATACTAATAATCAATCCATTTGCATAAACTACTCATAAAGGAAAAGAAGGCAAAAGTAGAGATTCTCACAGGCAACAAATTGGCACTCAAGCAAAGAGTCTTAATTGTTCCCAAATAAAGGGTAAACCATCTGGATTCATCAAACTGCCAAGACAGAGAACCGATAACCCTCAAGATTTCAAGCTTTGGACTGCTGATCTCAAAATTAGTGATCCCTTTACAACGACTGAAAGTCAGCTCCTCAAGATTGGGAATTTTGTACACAATTCCCTTAACATTATCACTAAATTCAACCTTCTTGAAAACTAATGAAGTGACGCTAGGAAATATACAAAGAGGGATCCGCAAATCAAAAATGAAATCACCCAGAATCAGTTTCTTAATTGTCCGGCACGAGAATATACAAGATGGTAGCTTATGGTTACGGGAAATAAACAAATTAAGTTCCTGTAGACCATTATTTCTCGAAAGAAAACGACACCACCTATCTAAATCAGACTGCTGGGGCTTAGGATCCGATGAAGGTGTAAGACAAATTTCTTAACGGGTCCAGCTCGGAGCATGAGAATATCATTTATTGTGCTAATCTGAGCCATACCTTTCTCACCTTCGTACTTTGAGAAGCATTCGAAGAAATCCTGATGAAACACAAGCCGCCCAAGCCGCAACCAAACATGGTTCCAGTGAGTTGAGAGCAGGGCAGTTCTGGCCGCGTCTCTAGTAGGCAAACACTCCAAAATCCTTTCCTTCACTTCTGATGGCAGTTCACTTATTACATCCCTTCCTGCATCCGCTTCGGATTTTCTCCGACGACAACTAGCCATTAAACTGGAAACAAAAGATAAAATCGCTCGAGTCACATTCCAATTCAGCTCACTAGATGTTGGAAACAAAAGAAATTTCGAAGAATTTGGGAAGAAAAAAAGAGATTAGGGAAAAAGGGTCAGAAACCCTCGCCTTCTCTACTCCACTGTCTACTGCCAATGGCCTGTTTGGTTGGACGTAGTTTGGGAGGAATTGCAATTCATTGAATTACCAAACTACAGAGTTTTTTTTTTTTTGAATAATATTGAACCTGTTACATGTAGTATCTGTCCACCAAACTACAGAGTTTGGTTGAAGGAAATTGCAATTCCTTCTAAGGGTGTGTTTGGAAGCCCGGAAAATGACTTCCAGAAATCATTTTCCGGGCTTTGGCTGTTTGACTACCATTGGAAAACCCAGTCAACGGAAATTGATTTCCGTTGACTGGGGAAAATCACCCCAAAAGGGCGGAAAATGACTTCCGCCCAATTTCTTGCTTTTGGTTACCTATGGTTTCCGCCGGAAACCAAAAAATGATCTGGTTTCCGGCGGTGAACCAGAGCATTGCTCTGGTCCGGCGGACGGAAACCAGAGCAGTACTCTGGTTTCCTACTGGAAACCAGAGCACTGCTCTGGTTTCCTGCTGGGCTACGGAAACCAGTGCAGTGCACTGGTTTCCGCACTGCATTGGTTTTCGCATGGTTTCCAGCGGAAACTGTATTTTTTTTTTGTTCAAACAGGAGAGGGTGATACCCAAAAACGAAAAGAGAAAAACTAAGTAACGGCAGCCCCGGTCACCCGAACATGGCGGGTGAGACTAACGCCAAAACAATCTTCAGTCAGCAAGGATTGAACCGCAGCCGGAGCATTACGCAGAGCAATGTACTCAGATGAACTCATAAAGGCCTTCTTCGCAAGCGTATCTGCTACCCTGTTTTGTTCCCGAAACACGTGGCGAAAATCCACTGAGTGAAACTTAATAGACTCCGCATGGCATCGCTCAATGAGATTACGAATCCCACCTTTGGAGAGGGTAGGATTAGCCAAAAGGTCCACGACGGTTTTCGAGTCACTCTCCACAATGATATCTCGATAGCCTTGAGTGATTGCCAACCGCAGACCATGCCAAACTGCCCACGCCTCAGCCATGTCAACGGAGCAGCGTCCAACCTTCGCCACGAAACCTCCTCTCCAATTACCATCATGGTCTCGGATAACACCTCCGCATCCTGCTCGTCCGTCGGCAGATGACCAGCTACCGTCAACATTCACTTTCACATACCCCACGCCTGGTTTAATCCACGACACCTGAGTGATACTAGTCGGAATGGTGTTTAAGCCAGGCATCCCTACTTTCGAAAAAGCCGACCGGATCTCATCCTCTTGTCTCGCGATCCATCTTAGCTTTTGTTCCAACGGCATGGAGCGGCCGTTAAAAACTTTGTCGTTTCGCCACTTCCATATCCACCAAATGCGGATTGAAAATTTCTCCGGCCAGCCTATAGTTACAGGACCAAAAGTGTAATTAATTCTATATAGCAATATAATAATGGAAAATAGAATTATAAATAACAATGAGATTTATTTTTGTTTTATTTTGAACCAAAGTTTAGTTGTATGCGCATGAATTAAGTTTGAAAAAGAATTATTTCAATTGTCGTACGTAATTAGGTTGATTTAATATAATTGTATGTTTATTTAATACATAAAAATAAAAATACCAATATTGGTGTTATTTGAAATTTTTAATTAGAACTTTATAATGATATTTTTTTTATATACTCCCCCTGTCCCATTTTTCCTGTCTTATTTACTATTCATTGGTCAAATCAAATATGTCTTTATGCCTTATTTTCTTTAGTAATTTTTTTTAATTTTTAATTTAAGTTTTTGTGTTTAATAGTACTTTTAATGTAGTTTCTAAATATATAAATTTTATATATTAATGCTAAATTTAATATTATTAAAAATTAGATTAAAAATAACTTCAGTCAAGCCTCGTTAAACAAATCAGATAACCAAAATGTGACGGATGTAGTATTAATTTTATTTGTATATAAAAAAAATCGAACTTAAGTTGAAAAAGAATATACTGAGTATTAGTTTAGTGTACCTTAAAAGTAGGCCATGATTCATGGTTGAATAAATGTTTTAGGTAATCATTACTATAAATTAAATTAATCATTTTTTAGGATGGACAGAAAAACAACATTCCTGTTTTAATATATATTATTATGTGAGTCTATGTTATTTTTAATTATATATTGCAATAGTATTGTAAAAAATCAATCTACAACATTTTAAAAATTAACCAATATCATATTAAAAATGAATACAATATAGTTATTTAATATAATTGTATGTTCATTAATACATTAAAATAAAATATTAATATAGGTGTTATTTAAAAGTTTTTGATTAGAAATTTTTAATAGTATATTTTTATATATTAATTTTATTTGTATAAAAAAAACTAAACTTAAGTTGAAAAAAAAATATACTGAGTATTAGTTTAGTGTACCTTATAAATTAAATTAACATATATAGCATTTTTGTAATTATTTAATTAGGTAAAAATGATTGTAATTTCAAATTTCAAAACAGAAGTATTTTTTTTTGGATGAACGTGAAAATAACACATCTGTTTTAATATATATAGATATAGAAATTACGTACATTAACATAATATAGTAATATTTTTTTTGAATACTATAATATACATCATATAATAATTTGATTGTTTACGAATATAAAATAAAAAAAATATGCAAGATTAATATATTTTGAACCATAATTGAATTGCATGACATATTATCATGAGAGAAATTTAATTACGTACATTAACATAATATAGTAATATTTTTTTTGAATACAATAATATACATCATATAGTAATTTGATTGTTGGAATTTGTTTTGAATATTATCATGAGAGAAATTTAATTACGTACATTAACATAATATAGTAATATTGTTTTTGGAATACTATAATATGCATCATATAGTAATTTGATTGTTGAAATTTTTTTTGCAATATTATCATGACTCATGAGAGAAATTTAATTACGTACATTAACATAATATAGTAATATTGTTTTTGGAATACTATAATATGCATCATATAGTAATATATATATATTATAAATACGCAAGGTGAAACTATTTTGTTTAAGGAATCCATACAGGGATGTAATTGATTAAAATATTTCATTAATTTCCGTGTGTAATAAGGAATGAAATCATATTTTGAATATTTTGTCAATTTTAGCCATAAATAAGGAATGATAAGGAATGTTAGAATTTCTGATAAGGAGTTATTATATAATATTATGTTGACCGATTTCAAATTTTTTGGACTAAAATGAGCGGGAAAGATAGTATTTCTGTTTTAATATATATATAGATATAGATAGGTATTGTGTATGAACTTAAATCATAGTGACTTAGTGACTTCTAAAATTAAAGGACTAGTAATGGGTGCTCACTACATAATACTCTGAACTCAATGGTAGATGAAGTTAACTTATTTAAAGTAAGAAAATATAGCATAAATAAAGTAATTCATTGAATTAGAAGCCATGCACATCATATATACAAAAATCATATCAAGATTTTAAAATAATCTGTTAACTTGATGAATCACGTACAAATTTCATGGCGGAATGCAAATGCAACAATGAAAATCAATAATTTTTTCAATCTGACGTATTAACTTGGGTGATTTCAAAAATTATAAGGTATATTAAATATTCTTCAATTTTTTTTTTGAATACTATTGTACAACTAGTCAGCTACGGCCACTTGACCACAAGGTCTTTGGCAATGATTATTCATATTTAAATACAATAAATGTACAACAAACTCAAAAGACAATATGTTTTTCGTCAAAGTTGAATACCGAATCAACCCTAAGGACTCCCCATGCCCCTACCTAACAGAGCATGTGGAAGGAGATAAATCACAGTAATTCAGTGGCTCAATACACATGCTAAGAAGACAATATGATGTTGAGCCGATTGGAGGATTGGATCTTGGTATGACACACATGTACAAAACATCTAAATTCTTCAAAACATTTCTTATATGTAAGATTAATACCTGACATACTTTTAATCAAATTGTTTAAACTTAGCTATTTGAAAAGGTTGATAATATGGTTGACATATTAACTAGAATACAACAATAATACTTTACATCGACAAAATATTAGAGCTACAACACACCACACAATCCACAAGTTGCATTATATTCCATAGGAAATAGGGCAATCAAATTGGAAACACCATTGCATTGCATTATATTCCATAGGAAATAGGGAAATCAAATTGGAAACACCATTGCATTGAAGTCGTAAGAAACACTTGGCTAAGCAGTAAGAACTCACATCACATCATCTGAAGTAAAATTTAAAACAATTAACAGAAGCAAAACCTAAAGAAGGATGTTCTTGGAGTCTAATCAACACCTTAGGAAACAAGCTAAGGTACCATCCTCATCTTACATTTCTAAGTTGCGTACACACTTAACCCATGGGGTTACACGATACAATAATTTGTGCTTTCAGAGATGCACGAGGGAAGCAGCACAACTCCTTTAGGAATTTTATCATCTCCGTATTGTATTGCGGACGAATATAACAATATTTCGGAATAACAACACTCTCTAGTGTAGGAGATTTTGAGAGCAGCATTTTCACAAAAAGCATTTCGACTGTGGATCCACAAAACGGCTTAATCTTGATTGTTTTAAGCATTTTTAGATCTTGATTAACAATACAACTGTCTGGATCCTTCAAAAGTCGTAAAACAACTTCTATGTCATCATCTTCAGAACCTGTCTACAACTCAACAACAAATAAAAAAAAATAAAAAATAAAAAACATGAACAAGCATGAGGATGTTAAGAAAACAAAAATCATGATTGCCAAATATATACTCTATATAGGTTTCTGTCTTACAATACTTACAGCTGTAATGTTTAGTTCACATAGGTTGGGAGATTTTTGAAGCAACTCCAAAACACCCATGACATGTTTTTCATTGGCAAACTTTACAAAACTCAGTTTGATTACTTGCAGATTTATTGCAGTTGGGAAGGAGGCTACTTCAACATCTTCCCACTTATTAAAAAAGAAAAAAAAAAAAAAAAGAGAAAAGAAAAGAATATAAGCTTTGAAAAGAACTCTATCAAACCAGAAGAATATTTAATATGTCAATACTATATATAGTCCATATATGAAGGAAGAGAGATACTCACCAACATGCATCTATGACACAACCAAAGAACCTTAATTGTTTCCAAATGAAGTGCAAGCCATCTGGATTCAGCTGCAGGTCTATAACCAGTAATAGACAAGCTTTCAAGTTTTGGAGCTCTGAACTTAAAATTACTGATCCCTTCACAACTATTCAATTGCAGCTTTTCAAGATTAGGAATGCTAGACACAATTCCATTAACATTATGGTTAAAAAGAATATCAGTGAAAATTAATGAAGTGACACCAGGAAAAATAGAAGGAGCATTTATAGGGCAATCAAAACGGCAGAGTCTCAGCTTCTTGATTGTGGGGCATGAGACTATACAAAATGGCAGCTTATATTGACAGTCCCAATGAGAGATGTCAAGTTCCTCAATGCCATTTCTTGACAGATAAAGACACCACTGATCCAAATCCGACTGCTCCAGAGTAGGATCAATTGAGTGAAAGAGGTGCAGGCTAAATTTCTTAACGGGTTGAACACGCTGCAAGAGAATGTAAGTTATTATTTTATAACGCACAATACTTTCACCACGGCATTTTTGGATATCCCGGAAGAAGTGCATATCGAAAGCAAGCCGGCCAAGCCGCAACCAAACATTATTCCAGTGTGTTGAGAGCACAGCAGTTCTGGCGGCGTCTCGGGTGGGCAAACACTCCAAAATTCTCACCTTTAACTCTAACGGCAGCTCACTTATTAAATCTCTACTTACATCCGGTACGGTTTTGAGTCGCCGACGTGGAGCCATTAAATTGAAGAACAATGAGGCGTCAGTCGAAATCAAAAGCTAAAATCGTTCTATTCTTCAACTGCAAGATTTCGTATTTCGTAAATACAAGGAAATTAGGAAGAGTTGGGAAGAAAACAGAGATTGGGGGAAAAGTGACGGAAACCCTATGCATCCGGTTCGGATTTTCTTCGACAACAACTCGCCATTAAACTGGAAACAGAAGTTAAAATCGCTCCATTTCCATTCCAATTCAGCCCACAAGGTTTTGGAAACAAAAGAAATTTGGGAAGAAAAAAAAAAAAGAGATTAGGGAAAGTATCAGACAGAAACCCTTGCATGTTCTACTGTCTGGAAGAATACTGGGAAACTTGGTATAGGCCTTTGGCGGCAACAGTGGGTTAATATTGTTTTTAGCCTACTAACCGGCCCAATATTATTTATGTGGCAAATTATGGAACGTTATACCGTGGACCCTGGTCCGAAACCAACTGTATTTTTATGGTTTTACAGTATTTTTTTAAATTAAAATATAATTGTAATTTCAACAACAACAAAAAAAAAGTGACGAAGAATCAAGAACAAAAAAAACACACAAGTTCATCATATCACAAAAACACACACGACAAAAGGTGAGTATTTAAATAACATTGTGAAATTTGGAAAACATGGAACATAAGAGATAATACTTGGGCTTATATTCTGTGTATCTTAACATTTGAAAGCACAAGCACATCACAACCTGTGTTACTGACATGAATACACAGAACGGTTGCCTAGAATACACAGAATATTGACACAAAATACACAGAGCTCATTCTCCTAAACATTCGAATGCACAAACACATCACAACTTGTGTTAATAACATGAATACACAGAACTGTTGCCTAGAATACACAAAACTCATCTTCTAACATTTTTGTACGGGGTGCACAATGCATTGTGCACTCTGATCCACAATATAAATTGCCGCAAATTATGCTATGGACATGGGTTCACCTTGCAATGTGGACTCAGGTCCATGTTCACAATTTAAAAACTCTATGTTCACAATTTAAAAACTCTATGTTCACAATTTAAAAAACTCTATTTTCATAATTTTAGAACTATATATCCACAATTTCTTATATAATTACACTTTTGAGTAAAGTTCAATGGTCTATTTGACTCTTTCCCCTATAATATATTTTAGGAAAACATGTACCATTAATAAGAAAACCTATTGCTTAATTTAATGTTATTATTAAAAAAATTATTTATTATTTAATACATGGTAATGTTATTACTAAAACCAATTGTAATCTCTATTTATTACAAATTTAATTTAATTTTTTACATTCCCATCTTGAGTGTTATGTAGTTTCAATTTTCAAAGGTATGCACTTTCATTTTAAATTACGTTTATAAAATTAAATATTGATATTTATAGCATTTGCTTCCCTCTAAAGCAAATTTTTGAAATGAGTTAATTTCATTTTTGGTCCTAGATTTATGGCGTCATTCCACTTTTAGTCCTTTTTTTTCGAAACATCCCATTTTGGTCCTAGAATTAGTGTGGCATGACCATTTTTGGTCATTTATCAACAAAATCGTTAAAATTCTCATAAATGCAAGGGCATTTCGGTCTTCAAATAGGAATTTTTTCATAAAAAAAGTAAAAATAAAAATATAGCGGATCAACTTACTTTGTAAAAAAAGATCAAAATGCCCTTATATTTAACGTCATTTTAACGATTTTGTTGAAGGAGGACCAAAAATGGTCATGCTACAATAATACTAGGACCAAATATGGATGTTTTAATAATAATAAAAAAAAAGACTAAAAGTAGACTATCACCTATAAATCTATGACAAAAAATGGAATTAACTCTTTTTTAAATTATCTCATTGCATTTTCCTACACACTTTAATGCATGAAAAATTCTAAAGCTCATTAATGCATGCAAATTTCCAATAACTGAAACTTGTACCGCCATTCTTAACCTGAACCAAAAGTAGCATCACTTTTCACACCTAAACCCAAATCCATTCACACCATCGTCATTCGTTAGTTTAACCAGACCACCGGTCATAGACGACGGGAACAATGCAAATCCGGCCAAATATACCGGAAGCAACACCATAACAAAATAATTCATTTTTTATGTTGTAATACACTTATAAATTCATTTTTTATTTACAATTTTGTAAATACAAAAACATATTTAATTAAATCTGATCTGGCCTAAAAATATTACAGCATAAAAATTCAATAAATTTATTTTGCAATTCTACTTTAATTTAAAAAGGAAAATCGGCGCTTTTAGCCCCTCAATTGTTTTACTTTTGGAAATTTAGCCCCTGCCAATTGATTTGAACAAACTCAATCCTTTAATTGTTCATAATGTGTCACATTTAATTTAGTCCCTCATGTTATATAATTAATATTTCTTTTTAATAATTTTTTTCATGAGATTATAATTGTCCATTCCTTTCAACTATTTAACTTTATTCTCCTTCTTCTTAACATAGGCCTTTGCAATTAAATATATGAGATTGCATTATACTAAGATTGGAGATTTCGTAAAAACAATAAAAAAAAAAAAAGAAGACACAAATAAGTTGTAAAAATAACAAATAAGCTACGCATTATACTGTCGACCTCCCTAAACTAAGTATAACATAAAAATAAACAACAAATTAGAATATTTATCCAGCAAAAAATAATGAATAGTAACATCATTTGCTTCCACATCATTCCAAGTTAAATACTAGTATTTTCACCAAAAATAACTGAACAAATAACAACCATCTACTACATTAAGCAAAAATATAGCCGTCATTTAATTTGGCATACCAGAATCCAATCTTATATAACCGCCTAAAGCAAAAAATTTACCCTGGCAGAATAGACAAAATAACAACCATAGTGACTAGTGAGCCTTTTTCAAAAACTAGTAGTAGTATATTATAAGGCTATAGTTTTTAGCCATTTACAAAATATATATCCCTTCAATATTGCAACTGTCACAATCTTCTGAAATCACTTCTTGTTTTGGGGATGCTTCTTTGACAAAATATTTCTTTTGATTTGGCATTTGGTTTGTTGAAGATTAGATAGAGTCACAAAGGTTCTTCCCCCCTTGTTTATGATTCCAGGATGTTGATTTGGTTGGGTTATATGACTAGCTTCAACAGATATAAAAGTTGACATCTGATTTGGAGTATGTCCTCCACTAGTCATTAGGTTGGTACTTTGAGATGACAATAAATCCTGCAAAAAGAAAGTAATTTCATTGATTATAACAATAAGGGAGATAAGACATAAAAAAGTTTAAAAGTGTGCATACCATTTCATCAAGAACAAATTTCGGCACTTGGGTTTCAATTGATACATTTTCAAAGGCATCTTCCTTCTCAAACTCAGCTTCATTCCTACCCAACTTCAATTTCTGCCGCTTGAGCTTGACCATTTTGAAACTTGGCGGAATAGTTCAATCCTAAATTTCAGAGACAAAAATATATTGACAATGTGTGAGGGCATTAGGATGTACCTCCAAACCAATCAAAGGTCTACCCCCTAATAGAAATCTTTCTTTGCATGTACTGTAAATTCACTGTCAAGTTTCAGTTTTACATTAGTACCAGGATTAGTTCTTCTCAACTCCTCACAATAATCATGCAACAAATCAAACTGTTCACCTTCAGAACCTTCCAAATACTTCAATGCTTGTTTCTTAGCTCTATAAGATTGATGCATGGATAGTTGACAGTTAAACTTAGCTTTAACATGTTCCTGAAACACCATTCTTCCCCAGGAAGTATTTAGTCTAAACTCATCTTTATAGAATTTTGCAAGGAAACCAGAGTTAATTATCTTATTTTCATACTGATCTCCACAAATATGTTCTGATCTATATGTTTTAATTGTAAAAGGACAATTTTCATTACTTTTTGATGCATAAATTCTCCATTTACAATTCTTTTCTCTACATTTAACACTCACCCTTCTACCTTCATTCTTAACAAATTTTATATCTTTTCTTCTCATAGCAGCAACAAAGTTTGATATGATGGGCCTTCACCAAGGCTTAAAGGAGTAGCTATAGCATTAGCATAAATTTCATTCATCATCCTGACTTCATGCATCTGATATATAGGTCATTTCAACTTCATAATCCCACTGGTCATCAACTACATGTTCCACAAAAATCTCAACTGTTTTGTTTTCTGGTATTTCATACACAATGTTATATAGTTCAGTATCCATTTTAATTTTCTTAAATTTTGGGTCCCTACATGTGCCATACTTAAACCAAAAGTTGACTTTTTTTGTCATTCGCCAATTTCCTAAGTTCAAGCATACTGCTCTCTTCTCCATTAAAGTAGTCAAAATATTCTATTCTCCCCTTCTGATAATCCAAAGCTGGTTGTAACAACATTTCTAGATTAAATAAACAAAATTATTGATTTACCCGTTTAATTTTTCGACTAAACCTGTTTTACAATACACATTTTCAGATTTCAATCTTCATCTTCAAAAGTTTTGGAAACCTATACCTTGTACACTAAACCAAACTTAGGGTGTGTTTGGTTGGTAGGTTTAGTCATAAGGATGTGTTTTGTTGGTGGGTTTAGGCATAAGGAATGTGTATGAAAGTGATTGTTTGTGTTTGGTTGATAGGTTTTGTGAATGCTACTAAGTTTGTAATAACCCATTAATGAGTAAACCCATACCCTACCCTTATTAAATAAGGGTTTCATCTCCCTTCCTCCTTTCTTCCCCAACTATTAACAATCATTCCCATTCCACCCAACTACCAAACATGCTAAATACTTTCACCAAAACTCATTACCAAATATTTAATACTCATTTCGATTCCGATTCCCATAGTGTTTCTGAATTGACGTGTTGATATTCTTTTAACGAGGTTTTCTCCTCGCCCTGTGAACCTAGTAAACCAGCCTATGTTACCCATAGCTGACCGGTTCAAACCCAAGGGACCTCCAACCTCTCGGTTGCAGGTAGAGCACTCTTTACCACCCAGGCTGTCCTTACGGACAAGGGTAGTGTTGATATTGGTTGTGATATAGGATGACTTATTTATACAGTTGGAGTAGATGTATAGGTTGGTTTAAATATTGACTTTTGAATTTTAAATTCATCTCAAATAAATTAATGTTAGTTTTGGAGATTGTGAAAGTCATTTGTAATTCAATACATATAGTTATTGAAACTTGTAATTATGCTTGTCCACTTTGCAAGCTTGCAATATAGACTTTATTCAAAATTTTACTTTATATTGTAAATACATAAATCCATTATTGTTAGTGACATTTTTAAAGTTGTTTTGAAACATAATAAACAAGTTTGGTATCCTACACATAGTGACAAATGAGATTGAAACATGGTTGGGTAGTTCTAAATGAAGTCATAATAAACATCTGCATAGCTGCATATGTAGAATCTAGTACAACTAACAGCATCAAAAAGAGAAACATTCTTGGAGAGTATACTGCTTGCGGATTCAAAATACTTCACCCTCAATAAAAGTTAAGTCCAACATAACCTTCAATCTACCACGGCTTAAGTACCAAATGAACTGTCCGTACGGATAGACTCAAAATACTTTACAACATAATACTTACTCAACAACATAGGAAACAAGGTATCATCCTTATCTTACAAGATTAATGTCAACTTCCACCACACACATGGCCTAACAGATCTATGTTGCATCCAAACTGAACCCATGGAGTTTCATTATACTAAATTCCTACAAGGTTAAAACCATATGTAATCAAATAGTCCGAACACGGTGTCGTCGTGTTCCACGCAAACAATCTGGGCTTTCGGGGATGCACGAGGAAAACGCAACAACTCCCTTAGAGCATGGCCATCAATGTATCTTTCTTGGTTCATGTCAGGCCAAGATCTGGTTTATAATCTTCAAACCGATGTAGGTGAATGGTTTTTGATGGTATAGTTCTTCTGCAAGTTACAAGATCATGTCAGAAAAATTTAAAAAAAAAAAATAAAAAAAAAAATAAGAGAAGATGCAGTGCGCGCGCTTGGCGCGCACTGCCGCCCCAGCGGGCGCGTGCTTCCCACGCGCCCGCTGGGGCGAGTCAGAGTGGCCGCCAACTGGCGGCCACTCTGACATTAACTCACCTTTTATTTTTTTTTTTTAATTTCAAATGTCAGATTATTTAGTTTTGTTTTTCTTTTCCTTTTATTTTTTAATCTCCTTCCATTCTCTCTTTCCTAATCACACTTACAAAAACTCTTAAAATACCGTGAAAGATCCCGACTGATAAGGATGCTCTTAGGCTTTTGACAGCTTCTGAGATATCAACATATTCCATAATTAAAACTCTCTCTAGTGCAGGAGATTTCGAGAGCAGCATTTTCACAAAAAGCTTTTCAGGTATAGATCCACTAAACTCTTCAATCATGACTGTGTTAAGAATCTTCAGATCTTGCTTAAAAATGCAACTGTTTGGATCCTCCAAAAGCCTTGTACCCGTTGTAATATCACAAAAGCATTGCTATCACACAACAAGAAATGAACAAGTGAATAACACATACAACCATGAGGAAAAGAATCAATCATGATTGCCAAATATATAGTCCATAAGTTTCATCTCTTACAAAATCTGATGCAGTAATCTTCAGCTCACATAGGTTGGGGGAATGTTGAAGCAACTGCAAAACAAAGGCAAGCTTCTCTCCACATGAAACACTTAACTCATACAGCTCAATCACTTGCAAATTTATTGCGGTCGGGAATGTCATTGTGGCTATTTCTGAATTTTTGCACTTCAAAAAAAAAAATCATATGTGCATTGAAAGAACTCTGTCAATACTAATAATCAATCCATTTGCATAAACTACTCATAAAGGAAAAGAAGGAAAAAGTAGAGATTCTCACAGGCAACAAATTGGCACTCAAGCAAAGAGTCTTAATTGTTCCCAAATAAAGGGTAAACCATCTGGATTCATCAAGCCGCCAAGACAGAGAACCGATAACCCTCAAGATTTCAAGTTTTGGACTGCTGATCTCAAAATTAGTGATCCCTTTACAACGACTGAAAGTCAGCTCCTCAAGATTGGGAATTTTGTACACAATTCCCTTAACATTATCACTAAATTCAACATTCTTGAAAACTAATGAAGTGACGCTAGGAAATATACAAAGAGGGATCGGCAAATCAAAAATGAAATCACCGAGAATCAGTTTCTAAATTGTCCGGCACGAGAATATACAAGATGGTAGCTTATGGTTACGGGAAATAAACAAATTAAGTTCCTGTAGACCATTATTTCTCGAAAGAAAACAACACCACCTATCTAAATCAGACTGCTGGGGCTTAGGATCCGATGCGTGGCGAAGGTGTAAGACAAATTTCTTAACGGGTCCAGCTCGGAGCATGAGAATATCATTTATTGTGTTAATCTGAGCCATACCTTTCTCACCTTCGTACTTTGAGAAGCATTCGAAGAAATCCTGATGAAACACAAGCCGCAACCAAACATGGTTCCAGTGAGTTGAGAGCAGAGCAGTTCGGGCAGCATCTCGAGTAGGCAACCACTCCAAAATCCTTTCCTTCACTTCTGCTGGCAGTTCACTTATTACATCCCTTCCCGCATCCGCTTCGGATTTTCTTCGATGACAACTCGCCATTAAACTGGAAACAAAAGATAAAATCGCTCGATTCACATTCCAATTCAGTTCACAAGATGTTGGAAACAAAAGAATTTCGAAGAATTTGGGAAGAAAAAAAGAGATTAGGGAAAAAGGGTCAGAAACCCTCGCCTTCTCTGCTCCACTGTCTACTGCCTTAGAGCATTCCTATCAATGGATCAAAAGGAAATATTGGAACAGTGATGATGCAATGGAGGGGATCAAAACTGATGTGGCTATTGGATCATGGAGAAAATAATGCTCCTGCAAGAGCTTGAATAATGTCAGAAAAACAAAAAAAAAAAAAAATAATAATATATCTGGGTGAGACGCAAGTGCGTCTCACCACCCAACCAGCCGGGCGCGTGTGAGACACGCGCCCGGCTGGGCGATTGAGAGTGGCCGCCAGCTGGCGGCCACTCTCAATTTAATTATTTTGGCCGTTGCTCCGTTGCTAGCAACGGCCAAAATTGTTGCCGTTGCCAGGCAATGGCCATATTTCCGGCCGTTGCCTGGCAACGCCTATTTTTATAAAAAAAAAATAAAAAAATTTAATAATAATAATAATGTTGCCTTTACAATTAAAAATTAAAATTAATAATCATTTTAATTAATTAGGTGTTAAGTATATTAATTATAATTATAATTATTTTTAATTAATTTCAACTTTACAATTATAGCACGTATTGTTTAATTATTTTTAATACAATTATAAATTTATAAACAAAATAGATAAAGAAATAATTAAAATATAGTGGGATAAAATGGTGGGTCCACAAAAAACTAAGAAATAACTCAAACTAGTGTGGAGAAGAGTTATTGTGATTGAATGAGATAGTGGATGATGAGGTGGAAGCTGGGGCCCACAAAAAATTGGAGAATAAACCCCAACTGATAAGGATGCTCTTAGATGTTTTGATTTTTGAGTTTGGAAGAATACAAGTACGGAGTATATTATTTTAACTAGTTTTATACGCGCGAATGGGTTAATGCCCAATGTTTATATTTAAATAAATATTTAAAAGTATATCAAGATTATATAGAGAAGTTTATACTGGGTAATTGAATGTAGAATTTTTTTATTTAAATATCTAACTCAAAGTATATATATGAATCCAAGATAATATAGAAAATTCATTATAATTATTATTAAAATAAATGTTTGCAACCTTGTAAAATCGATAGTCTAAATATTTGGTCTAAAAATGATAGTCTAACTAAATACTACTTTTAATTTGAATTTTTCTAAGTGTTCTTAATTCCCTTTTGAGTAACATTGTCATTATCTTAATCTTTACTATTTGTTCTCTTCCTTTTGGTTGGTAGTGTGTTATTTGCAATTCGGTTATTGTTGGTAGCATAGATGACATTGTCATGCAATGAGATTATGATATAGGAGCTATGGACTTTTCTTGGTGTTCTGCTTGGGGTTCATTTGGTTCAACCATTATTGTTGAATGAGTTATTGTGGATAAAGAAATTAAATTAATTAATAAAAATTTGAAAATTTAAAATATTATGTATTCCAAAGATATTAAAAGGTAGTTTCTCGCTTCAATTTGCTGGGTAATGGGTTATTTGAGTACTTTCATTTTCAACAAATCCCCCAAATAGTTAATATGATTGGTTTCAAACTATTCCTTTTTTTTTTTTCATGGTATTAAATAAATACATATGTATCATTTTTGGTGTAAGTACTAATTTATTTAATTCAATAAGAGTAAAATAGAGTGATTCCGCTTCAATTTGTTGGGTTATTATTTGAGTACTCTCTTTGTCAACCAATCCCCAAATAGTTAATATAATTAGCTTCAAATTATTTTAATTTTTTTCATAGTATTAATAAAATACTTGGTAACTAAATATATAACATTATTTTCTACTATAACTTTGATATTTAATTACAAGATATTGTAAAAATAAGATAATGGACAATGTAATGAATATCAATTGATAAATTTGAATGTAAAGAATCTTTGCAAATAAAGACAATATAACGAATGAAATTATTTCTCTTATTTAATTTAATTTTTTGATAATGAATAATTTTTTCAAATAAAGGTATTGTAGATAGATAATTCTAAGTTAAAGAAATACATATGTATCATTTTTTGTTGTAGCTACTAATTTATTTAATTTAATAAGAGTAAAATAGAGTGAGAAAATTAATTAAATAAATTAGTAACTACAACAAAAAATGATACATATGTATTTCTTTAATTTAGAATTATCTATCTACAATACCTTTATTTGAAAAAATTATTCATTATCAAAAAATTAAATTAAATAAGAGAAATAATTTCATTCGTTATATTGTCTTTATTTGCAAAGATTCTTTACATTCAAATTTATCAATTGATATTCATTACATTGTCCATTATCTTATTTTTACAATATCTTGTAATTAAATATCAAAGTTATAGTAGAAAATAATGTTATATATTTAGTTACCAAGTATTTTATTAATACTATGAAAAAAATTAAAATAATTTGAAGCTAATTATATTAACTATTTGGGGATTGGTTGACAAAGAGAGTACTCAAATAATAACCCAACAAATTGAAGCGGAATCACTCTATTTTACTCTTATTGAATTAAATAAATTAGTACTTACACAAAAAATGATACATATGTATTTATTTAATACCATGAAAAAAAAAGGAATAGTTTGAAACCAATCATATTAACTACTTGGGGGATTTGTTGACAATGAAAGTACTCAAATAACCCATTACCCAGCAAATTGAAGCGAGAAACTACCTTTTAATATCTTTGGAATACATAATATTTTAAATTTTCAAATTTTTATTAATTTATTTAATCTTTTTTCTTAAACTAGTGATTTTTTTATGCACAACAACTCATTCAACAATAATGGTTGAACCAAATGAACCCCAAGCAAAACACCTAAAGGAAAATCCATAGCTCCTATATCATAATCTCATTGCATGACGTTGTCATCTATGCTACCAACAATAACCGAATTGCAAATAACACACTACCAACAAAATGGAAGAGAACAAATAGTAAAGATGAAGGCAATGGCAATGTTACTCAAAAGAGAATTAAGAACACTTAGAAAAATTCAAATTAAAAATAGTTAGACTATCATTTTTAGACCAAATATTTAGACTATCGATTTTACAAGGTTGCAAACATTTATTTTAGTAATAATTATAATGAATTTTCTATATTATCTTGGATTCATATACTTTGAGTTAGATATTTAAATAAAAAAATTCGACATTCAATTATCAATGTATAAACTTCTCCTATATAATATTGCATTGATATACTTTCAAATATTTATTTAAATATAAACATTGGGCATTAACCCATCCGCGCAATGCGCGTATAAAACTAGTATATATATATATATATAGCTTGTTGGGTTTTGTGTTGGTAGCTTGGAATCTGTGATTATTGAACCACAAACCTATTTTGATTTTATCCACCCTACTTTTCATCTTTTTATGCTTTTGTATTTCTAAATAATATTGTGTATTTTATCTCGTTTGTTGTGACGAGTTTCCCATCTAATTTCTTTGACCAGTTTCTATCCCGCGTTCTTTTGACGGGATTCTAGTGGTGCGTGATATGAGTATAATTGTCTTGGTGTACGCGCTATTCCTCTCGGTCAGCGATGATGACAATATCAAAATGCCTCCGAACCATAATATGTTTTCCAACCCGTTCGGCAGGCAACTCTTTGATAATTTTCAAGTGGGAATTTTGTCAAGGAATGAATTGAAGATCCAGGTGGTGTGCAAGACTTTTCAACGAGGCTTGCTTATATTTAGCCAGATTATTGAAGACTCAAAAGAAGCATTAAGTCCCTACAAGGATCTTAACTTCAATTTTGTAAAACAGTTTGCGATTTTTGTTTGTCAGATTGTAATTCTCTTGCGCTTTGTTGTAATCGTTCCATCCTCTGTTTAATGAATTAATGTTGTTGTTGTTCAAAAAAATGAATAAAATTATTATAAGGATAATTTTATTACCATTTAAATACCCTGTAATTACTTTCTATTCCTTAATTTCTTATTCTCCATTTATTACCATTTAAAAATGATTTTTTTATTATAAGGCCTGCCACCCCTAGCCGTGGTTCGCGACGTCAGCGCGACGGAACTCCCAGTTCCGTCGCAAAGATCCTGTGAGGCCATGGGCCATGGTGTGGACCTTTGTGTCCTGTGGCTATGGCCTTGTCACGAACCAACCTCGTGGGTCCTTGTGGCTTGTGGGCTCGAGTTTGGTTCGGTTGTGTTTAGGAGCCTATGTGATATGTGTACGAAATTCTTTTTCCAAATGAGACATGATTTTCTATTATGTGAAGTGCAAGTATAAATTGTTATATGTGTTGTGCATGACAATCTTGACTTGATATTGAAATGAGCATATCTATGACCTCGTTAATGAATAACAATTGTGATTTGTTGGCCTAAGAGCATGACTGGAAATACTTGAGTCATTATGGTTTTAAGTATCTATGCTTGTGCATATCTAATATATATGTATGTGTTCATTTTCCTATTTACCTAAATCAAGTTTCGTACCCTATAACTACTTACATATTTTAGAAACCTATATTTATATGGTTATGTTCTTTAAGACTCATATAAATACTAATCTCTGTATTTTCAAGAAAAGTCTATTTTAAACCCCTCTCTCTCTCTCTCATATATATATATATATATATATATATATATATATATATATATATATATGTATGTATGTATGTATGTATGTATGTATGTATGTATGTATGTATGTATGTATGTATGTATGTATTTACTTACACTTAATCTATGATTTAGAACCTATAGTTATGCTTTAGGTTAGTATCGATATATGAAATCCTATGATGAGAAGAATTTAGTAAGGGGGTGTGCACACTTAAGGTAGTGGTCCTGATTCCAAATAATTATTTGAGTAGGGGAGAGGTTGCTAGACCAGTAGAGAGTTGGTGTGCCCGAATTTAGTGTCATTCACACTTGGTGAAGACCTAACTTCCACACTCCCATGAGATATGATATGATTAATGAGATATGATGAGAATGATGGCAATGATGGATTGAATGGGTTTCTTCCCGTACTATTACTATGAAGATTGAATATTTTCTTGAGAGTGAGAGTGATATAAATGATATCTATATCTATGAAAATTTGAGAATTATTATGCTATGACAATCTTTTATTGAATTATGATTGTGTTGGAAAATGGTTATTACCTTACCTTGCAAAACTATCCTATTATGGTGGTTTAAAGCTAATGCAATGCCTACTATCCCAACTTATGATGATTAAATCAAGTTATTCGAATCTATGCATTTTGTTGGTTATTCGTATAGGTTTGTACATGAAGCATGTTTAGCAATTCCATATGATAAGTGAGTGTGAATTGGTCTAGACTTACTCTCTATATAAATGTATGATTATAGTTATGTGAGTACTTGCTTATGTATACCCTATACTTGTTAAACTTGCTCTATTATAATTATAAGTGTCATGTGTATTTGCACTGATTAAACTATCTATTTTCCAAACTTATATATACTAATATTTTACATGGGTTGGATCGTTAATACTTATCATGTTTATGCTAACGGGTTGTTTTCCTTAATCTTTTAATACCGTTTTCAGGTTCATCATGATGTATGCCGAGCGACTTCTTAAAGATGGACTCACTAGCTGTAGTGTTTCCTTAGCTAGTCTAGTAGATTTGATTAGCCCTCCCCTTGTCTTATTGGATTCTATGTGTAGTATTTTTGAGCTCTTGACTCTAGCGCGATGTAGCTTGACTACCTTGATGCTTTGAATGGTGCATGGACACCCGGGTTATAAACCCTTTTGATTGGATGAGGTAGTATGTCATGTTAACTTTTAGCGGGGTAGTTATCCTAGTGTGGATAGCTACGATGGTAGCATCCCCAATTATGTTTAAGATGTTAACTTTGGTTTTAATATTCTAAACTTAGGCATTATTATTTATCTACCTGTAAGTATACTATTATTCTAGGCTTAATTGTTAGAATTTGGAGGTGTTACATAGCGTATCACCAAAATCGGTGGTATAGGCGGTTGACCGGTTAGGCGATCTACTAGGCTGCCTAAGCGCCACCTAGGTCTCCTTAGTGCTGACTAGGCAGCCTAGGCACCAACTAGATCGACCTCCTAGTCGGCCGATTAACTATTATTCTCTTTTTTTTTTATGAGTTATTTTACACAACGATATTGTTTTGAGGTAAATAACCCAAAATTGTTCAAATTCTAGATATTTTTAGGTTAATATTTATTATTTTAATATTAACTATTAAATTATTAAATACTCCATAGTTTATAATTATTAAATCTTTAAAAAAAATTAAAAATTTTTAAAACAATAAAAAATACACAGTTAATCGCCGCCTAGGCGCTAGGCGCCTAGCGATATTTTCAACCATGCATAAGAGTTGGTCTTTCAAATGATTAGAAACATATAAACATTCTATGCAATTATATTTACCATAATAATTACATACATACATCATATCATATCATATATACGGGTAGGACTTTCAAAAGGAAAATTGAAATTAGTTCTAAAGTATACGAGTTGTGCATTGATTATTACATACATACATAGAAATTTTGATTGGTAATGTTGGGAAGTATAGGGCTTGTGCATTGACCGTTGCAATATACAATTCGTTTGTTACATATTACGGCGTACGAGNNTTTTTTTTTTTTTTTTTTTTTTTGCTTTGCCATTTTTCAAGGTTTGCCATTGGGCTTTCACGAGCTAGTACACGTTTGCAGACTCTGCAATCTGTATACCAAGGAGAGCTCTTTCTCACAATGGTCTACATTTGTTTTTTTGAATTACAGGAGCATCCGTAGACGGAGAAGATGAAGATTGCTCTGAAGGTGAATCATTAGAAAGCAAATTAGAAAAGATGAATAAAGATTCTAAATATAGTTAGGTTTCCATTGTATTTATATGTGTAATACTCCGTATGTGATAATTATAATTTGTTAGAGTTTTCAAAAGAAAAGTGTATTTAGTTATTATTTAAAGTTTTTAAATACTAATTCTAATTGACATTTTTGTCCAAATATTTAATATAGTTAATTCCAGCAATGGTCTTCCGACTATGTTGATTTTTCAAAATTAGTCCCCGACTTTTAATTTGGACAATTTAAGTCCCTTGACTTTCAAATTCTTTCCAATGATGGTCCTTTCGTCAAATTTTTGTTAAGTTGAGATCAAATGAATGGGTAAAATTGTTCATTCACCTGTATAGTGTACTATTACTCGTATTTCTCATGTCTTATACGCTATATATATGAATATAATCTGAGTCGAAGTCTCTTCGATTGAGATTACATGGCTTCGATTGAGACTTTCACTGAGATTACATTCATATATACAGCGTATATGACATGAAAAATACGAGTAATAATACACTAAACAGGTGAACGGATAATTTTACCCCTTCATTTGACCTCAACTTAACCAAAATTTGACGAAAGGACCAACATTGAAAAGAATTTGAAAGTCAAGGGACTTAAATTGTCCAAATTAAAAGTCGGGGACTAATTTTGAAAAATCAACATAGTCGGAGGACAATTCCTGGAATTAACTCTATTTAATATTACATATATATATATATATATATATATATATATATATATATATATATATATATGTATGTATATAGGAATGTATTCATATGAGGACACATTCATTATAGAGGATTATGAAGACAAATCTTGTCCATTGATTTTTAAAAATTAATGGTGTAGATTTAGGTGATATTTAAATTAATTTTAGTATGATTCAACCGTGTCCTTTATTCGTTTTAATATGGGAGGGTATTTTTGTCAATTTAGAGTGGTTTAATTTTGGATAGCTTTATTTTCGGATTCATTTATGAGATAATGGATGACTCTTGGGGTGTTTTTTTTCCTCCAAACCGTCTCTTTGTTTTCAAGTCCGTTTTTGGAGTGCACACGTCTACTTTCTTCTGAGTGCGGTTGTATTCTCAGCGGAGAATTGGTAAATTGGTGTTAGAGGCGGTGGTTGTCGGGCGAAGCATTGATGGTGGATGGTGGCGGTTCTCGTCGTCGACTAGGGTCGACTAACGTCGTAGTATGAGTTAAAAATCAATAGAGTAGAGCAGTTTTGGCGACGTCTTGGGTGGGCAAACAATCCAAAATTTTGTCCTTTACCTCTACTGGCAGCGTACTTATTAAATCCCAACTTGCATCCGCTAAGGTTTTGATTGCCAACGTCGAGCCATTAAATTGAAAGAACAATGATTTCTAGTGTGTGTGTGTGTGTGTGTGTGTGTGTGTATGCTGATCTAATGACTATTATACTGTGTGAAAGTATGAGTTGAAAATCAATAGAGCAGAGCAATTCTGGCTACATCTTGGGTGGGCAAACCGCTAAGGTTTTGATTACCAACGTCGAGCCATTAAATTGAAAGAACAATGATTTCTAGTGACAATAGATCAAGTGTTGGTCTTCTATAATGCAATCATGGCATCTACACTATAAGATGTCATCCTTTATCTTAAAAAAAGTTTACAACAATTCAGGACAACCATTGTTTACATTTGTACTTTAAACCATGCAATGGAGCTTAAAAAAGTTTACAACAATCAGGACAACCATTGATTACATTTGTACTTTAAACCATGCAATGGAGCTACACCATACTCGATTCCTAGGAGTATCCCCATCAATGGAGCATGGTGTGGTTTTTGAGGAAACATGAATGATGTGGAGGAGAGAGGGTGAGGTGAGATAATGAGCAAGGTCTTTGCAGGGAGAGAGGTTTTTTTACTGACAAGTAGGGCCCGCATGGGGAGGGAAGCGCACCTGTTCACACGTTAGGCACACCTTGCGTGCCCCTTGGTGCATAATAGCTTCTGTTTTTTACTCACACCTGTAAAAACTTCTCAAAAACCACAATGGTTGGAAATGCTCTAAAACTCTACGAAGCCAACCACTTTACCTAAAGTTGTAGTACACGTAGACAATTTGTACTTTTAGAGATGCACAAGCCATGAAACAACTCTCTTAGAATTTTGACCGCCATAG
>CP025650.1:15606412-15637732 GCA_003576665.1 Ipomoea trifida
TTATTATTATTATTATTATTATTATTATTATTATTATTATTATTTAGGTTAATAATAATAATTAGTGTTAAGGAGTTTATTCTATATTAATGTTAATATTAAATTATTATTTCCGTCGGTTGGTGTGAATTGTCTAGACAATTTACGAAGTTTTCATTTCTGTCCCCCACGTTCAATGTAGAATATGTAGTTATTCATTTCATTTCAAATGACAATAAAATAAATAAATAAATACATAATAAAAATATTTAAAAATACATTATTAATATCATGGAATCCATTGTACTACAAATGACAATTTAAAATTTAAAAATCTTTATTAATGTGGTTATTTTTTTTGAAAATTTTATGATGTTAATTAATATTTAATAAAATAAAAATTTTGAAAAACAAATTCGAAGTAATAAAAATTGGAAGGGTTGTGTTCTAGTTAAATATAGAATTACGAAGGATGTTTATGACAACGTATCAATTCTTATAATCACAAATACTGAACAAATTAATGGAGTTTACATCTCTAATTAATTAATATATAAAAGGGTATAGTAGTAAAATTTTACATTTCGTTAGAGTTGATGACCTTTTTAGCCGATCTGAGTATTTAAAATTTTAAAATTTTTGTTTATATGATTGTTTTTTTCTAAAAAACTTTATGTTATTAATTAATATTTAATAAAATAAAAATTTTAAAACACAAATTTAAAGTAATAAAAATTTCCTATTAAAAATTGAGAGTGGAAAGAAGGTAATATTATTGCCTTCTTTTAAAGTAGTGAAAAGAAGGCAATGCAATTAATTACCTTCTTTGTGAGAAATTCTGGTCAAACAAAAAAAAAATAAAAGAAGGTAGTCCAATTACCTTCTTTTCAAATAGGGTTTTGAAAAGAAGGTAATGGCATTGGATTGGTACTTTACATGTTTTTGTCTAGGGTTTTTATAATGGCATTGGTACTTTACATGAAAAGAAGAAACTAGATATAGAACCACATGTTTTCAAAAAAAAGATATAGAACCACATGAAAAATTCAATTGAAGATCAGCATTGCTACTAATTTCTGTAGATTGGCCAACAAAAGATGGTACATCACCGGAACAATCCTTTAGACTTGTAAGAAACATTTGTCCCATATTAGAAAAGGGAAGTTTGAATTAGTTAGTATATATACAATTTTTTTTGAGAAGTTTAAATTGTATATATATAACTAACATAGAGACTATTTCGCGTGCAAGAATAATGTAAATCAAATTAAATCCTAAAGTCTTGTCCATGCATTAGTTACAACTAATAATATGATTAGCATTGTCTTTCAACCAAGAAAACAAGAAAAACTATTAAATATATATCCAATGGGATTTATGGTTTTTAATTTTTTATTTGGTGCATACAAATAATAAGTGACATTTTAAAATCAACAGAAACTGCGTGCATATAATCTTGTCACCGGTGTAGAATACCAAAAAGAAAAAAGAAAGCGGAAATAAGAAAAAGTGAAATTAACATTGATACCACGTACAAGAAGCCCAAATATGATGAACTAACAGACACCCGTACTTAGGGACGTATCCAGGAATTTGTTTCAGCGGGGGCAAAATATTAATTAAAATAAAATAGATAGTTAAAAAAAAAGAAAGAAATACTTAAAGAAATATAATCATAAATATTGTTGGATATATGCGATAAATAAAACACATCAAAACTTTATAAAAATATTTATAAAAAAAATATGAAACATAATTAATTTGATAAATTAATTCAAATAGAAAATAAATTATAAATTACATATCTCATTATTAGTATATATATATATATATATATATATATATATATATATATATATATATATATATATATATATATATATATATATAAATTTATAAAACTTTTTTAAAGCAATAAGGGAATTGAACCCCCTAACCTTTCTTCACTTTTTTAAAGCAATAAGGAAAATGAACCCCCTAACCTTTCTTAGCACATATATATCATAAAAAAGTCATCCTGTGTATATTAATCAATTATATAGATCATAAAAATGTCACTAAATAAGCTACAAGATTAAAGTAACCACTTGTGCTTCCCATTGGAACCAAACACACGACCTTTGCTTAGGTTAAATGCAGCTCAACCATCTTGTCTAGCTAGCTCTTTGTTTATTACATCTGTTTTTATATATTTATATCTAAAACATGTATATACATACATCTATACATACAAGGCTATATATGGGGTGGGGGTGGGGTGAGTGGGGGCAGGTGCCCCCACTGCCCCCAGGGTGGTTCCGTCTCTGCCCGTACTAACATCAACACCTGCAAAATATATTATAAAATAATGAGTCAGTAATGAAAACGTCACATGTATACTTATGTTGCATTAGTTAAAAGAAAAAGTGATAATTTCAAGACATTTGAGTGTAAGCCTAGAAGAAATTTTATTTAGAGGTTAATAATATACATGTATAGAATAAAGAGACCGACCTTTAATCTCTAATGAAAATCTTGTGTAATATGTTGTTGTAAGCAATCTCCAAGAATTTGGAGAACGCAAAACGCCAAGATCTCTTGAAAAGTAAAATGCTTAGCACTCCAATGAATCCAACAAAGAAACCAGGCCCCAAACCAGCATAAAACCACATGAAAAACTCATGGTTATCACAACTTGTGCCTGTAGATTGATCAACGGAAGATGCTTTAGGACTAGGGCTCCAACTTTTCAGAAGTGGGGCACCACACAATCCTTCATTGCCAATATAAATGGATCGATCATTGAGGGTCTGAAGTTGATTTCCTGATGCTGTTCTTCCATACAAATTGTTGAACGGCAAGTTTAAGTAACTCAAAAAGTTCAAAGATGATAAACTTCGAGGAATGCGACCGGAAAGCAGATTCCTTGATAAATCAAGAGATTCAATGTTGCTCAAATTGCCAATACTTTCAGGGACAGCTCCACTTAGTGATTTCCAGAAAGATTCAAATTATTTAGTGCGTGCATGCATGTAATCTTGATGTTCCAACCAACTCAGGATTAGGGAAAGAATAATTAACCAAGGGATATATGGGCAATGCACAAAAGAACTCTACTCAGCTACTTACGTAATCAATAAGAGAATTAGGCTAAGATTGCCCCACTGTCGTGATGCATCAATCATAACCTTAAGCACCTAAGCATTGTAAGCCCCCAAAATTACCTCTACTTTCATAGCAGGAAAATTAGGTTGAAATTGGTAAGGCTCGAGGTCTCCATCCAACTTTCGTTGTAATGAATCCCTCTCCCAGACTAGCAATTAATTGTGGCCATCAATCAATAACAAGTGCAAAGAAATCCCCAAATCAACATAAATCCTAGGTAAAAGATTCAATCCCTTTATGCAATTAATTACCAATTGAACATCAAGATTAACAATGGATCCCTAATCCAAACCCATAAACGAACTACTCCCGCATGATGGGAGTAAACATAGCAAAGCAATAATAAATAATCATAAACATTGCAAGAAATAAAAGGGAAGAGAAACTTAACTGATAAAGAACAAATCCAACTTCAATCTTTGATTCCAATCTTGAAAGTAAATAAGCTAATGTAAAACTAGTCTAAACTATGTTGGGGAAAATATAAACTAAAAACTAGGGTTTAGAACTCTGTAAGGGAACCTTCTTCAATTGTAGAGAATAGGTCAAATATATAGGAGGTAGATGGGCCTTGGCCCATTAGGCATCTTCCAATTTTTTTCCAACTTGTATTCTTCCTTGTAATTCCATTTTCTTCCAGAACTTGTCCAAAATGTTCCAATATTCTTCCTTTGTTGTTCCTTGTAGATAATTCAGCACTTGGACAATATAACACACAAACAATTCCAATTTCACTAGGATACAGAAAATAACATTCAAAACAACTAGAATAAGGGGTGAATAATTGTACAAAATAGCAGATATCAACAACCTTTTTGGAAGTTAACCACTAAAATTGTTGCCATCTAAGTACAGTGTTTTCAAACTACTTAAGAGACAGCCAGATAACACTGTAGTCAAATCTGTCAATTTATTGTCACTTAAGTCAAGCACTTGTAGTCTACAAAGATGACTTAGACTATTTGGAATTGAACCTTCAAACTGATTGTCAAATAGCCCTAGAGAGATTAAAGAAGTCAAGTTTTCAAGACAATTGGGAATTAAACCTTGAAAATCATTTCCGCTGAGTTCCATGTCAATCATATTGTGAATCTTACACAATGGAGAACTGTGCCAGTAAAGGAATTCCCACCAAGGTCAACGGTCTTTAAAGAGGCTAAGTGCTCAAACATATCTGGAAAACCAGAATTAATACGATTTTCAGCTAGACTGAGATGCTCTAGTCTGGTGAGATTAGACAACCATAAAAAGATTGTAGAATCCAATTGATTCCAATCCAGATTAAGCCAAACAAGAGAAGTAGTGGAGTTAACATGTGAAAGATGATTGGTGGTGTCAAGATTGCAAAAAGCTAAGTTTAAAGAAGATAAAGACACGAGCTTGTTGATTGCGTTTAACCAACTTTCACTATGCCCAATGGAAATCCCAGGCATGTCAACAGTTTTTAGAGAAAAAAGGCCGAACAACCAATCCAAGTTATTTGTAGCCAAATTATCAGAACGAATAGGTGCATAATCCTCTACAAGTAATATTCCTAAGTCGAGATACTCTAAACTTGAAAGATTTCCAAGATGAGTTGGAATGCTTCCCACAAACCCCGAACTCGAGAGGTTGAGATACTTCAAGTTTTTGAAGGATCCTAAGAATTCAGGAATTTTGATTCCAGAAAAATTGTTCAAACTTAGATCAAGGTAATCCAAATGTGTTAAGTTGATAGGAGATTGATTTATCTCACCTTCCAAGCAATTGTTGCAATATAAAGAATAGCTCCAGTAGTTCCCAATATCATCATCATATGTTGCCTGCAAATTATGTAAATCTAGCTTTAGGACATGGCCAATTGTTGAGCTACAAGACACTCCCTCCCATTTACGTACAACAATCAAGACCGGTGCATGAAGAGAGACGATTTGATCTATCAGTCAGACTTTTCTTAAATTGAAGAAGAGAAATTCGCTCCCCTTCAAGGCAACCTGAATTATTATTTGAGTAACAAAACTCAAACCTGCATTTGATGAGAAGAAAAAGAAGTAGTAGCATGATATTGAAAGTGGTATGTCTCATGGTGGGTAGAGTGTACTGTAAACAAAATCTTAATTGGTATGTCATTCCTTTTGAGTTTTGAAAATATATAGGACCAATGTATATATATAGAAACTGAATATGCCTAGTGATGGATGGGTATGTAGATTTATCCGTATCTCTTAGAGCAACCCAGCAGTAAAAAACCTCCTTAGGTTTTTTTTGTTAGCAAAGGGAACAAAATAATAATAATAATAATAATAATAATAATAATAATAATAATAATAATAATAATAATAATAATAATAATAATAATAAAGAATTAATTAGAGGTTATCATGATTTCAAAAAAAAATAAAAAATTAGAGGTTATCACTTGAAAGGTACAAGTGAGAATGCCTTCTCCCGTAAAAGGTATAGACAAATTCATACCATCCATCTTAACAAATCAAAGACTATGACCTTATCGGCCATTACTAAATTTTCAAGTTTGTAATCATTAAAAAATGAATCCGCTCTTAAAACTTTTTAATAATTATAATTGACTCTTTTTTTAAACTAAAATCCTTAACCATTGATAAACCTTGATGGACGACCGATGTCAATCATCACTTAGCTTTTTACTGGAAAACTTTCTTCTCATTTGATCCTACCCCTATATATATATTGGCAATTTTTTGAGAACTACTGCTAAATAGAGAATTAGGAACTAATCAAAGTCGTCCATCTAGAAAGATCTAACGGCTCAAAAGTAAATATTGAAAAAATATATAATGATATTTTTGTAAATAACTCAAACTTTAAAGTGCAAACAACAACATTAATATAGATACTGCAACTAACTTTCAAAACTATAGAGTGCAAGTAAGTAAAACTACAAAGTGCATTGATGATAAATCAAGAAACTAACCAAAAAAACCAAAAAACCAAATCCAAAGTTAAATCATAAATTTTAAACTCCTAAGGTCATCCACACCAATGGTTATTGCTTTGGTTTATGTCAGATTGAGGCCAACTTAGAGGAGAGAGGTGAGGGAGAGAGAAGGAAGAAACCTTACCTCAAATGAAGAAATAATACTGACCAATTGGGATCCACTGCTTTTAATAACACATGTGACAACCACACTTTATGCGCCCAGTGGGCGCGTCGGGCGCGCCTGACAATGTGCTTTTATTATTATTATTTTTAGATATATAAGATTTGTTTAATTTTTTTTCCTCCCTTCCCATTTTCTCTTTCCTAAACATACTTACAAAAACTCTTCAATAACCGCGAAAAAACTCCATTGATAAGGATGTTCTAAATAGCAAAAAGAAGAACAATCCTAGTCAAGTTGGTTGGTTGTTGATTGGTAACCATAAGTTTAGAGGTATGGCTCCATGAAAATTGCATATAAAAGAATGTTTTACCAAACCTTGCTAATTCTTAAGTACAATTGTTCTGATCTCTTGTTATTTGAATCCTTGATTGAGACATCAATTAAACTATATTATCATTACAATATAATGTAATTTATGATGACTTTTCAAAATAGAAGTCATAAAATACATTGAGATGATTACTACGTAGAGATTAGTAAATACATTGACAGTCTAGTCTTCTAGTCTTATTTAAATAGTAAATACAACTGACCACCATCTCTTTGGAATGACTCTATGACAGTGACTTTGTAAATAAATAAATAAATAAGCTAGTCTAGTCTTATTTTAATTAAAAAAAAAAAAAAAAAAAAAAGACTTTGGTTACAAGTAGTCTATCGTTCTGGCATATATATTCACCAATGAACTCCAACGCAGTGGTGCTGTACATAGTTTATTTAATTTATACACCGTTGAAAAAAATTGCACAAAAAATATTATGCAAGTAGTCTACAACATTATTTTGATATTACACGAAAGTAGTAAAATGGTTACATATTTAGGGTACCTTTGATTCAAACATAGAAATCAAAATTGAAATAGGAATATAATCAAATACTTGGTAATGAGTTTTGATGAAAGTATTTTACATGTTGGTAGTAAGATAGAATATGAATGATTACCAATATTAATGTTTTGTTATGTATGATCTTATAATTAGAATAAAAGTTTAATAATACAAAAAAAAATAAAAAATCAAAGCAATTGACGTCCCTAATATAATAACATTCAAAATATCAATATGAATAAAAAATCACTACATCTCTCGGGCTTTCAATGCTTCATCACTACTCTTTTTATCGTTATTTTGAAGGCTCCATAACTCCATAGCTTCCTCCTATATATCTAGAGGTGAATTAGCTGACGTGAGGTAAGATGTAATATTTAACACAATCAAATAAAACTTTTCCAAGTTATATATAAATGTTGCATTCACATAGTTTACAGGTAAGGAAGTGACAAATGAGGAGGAATAAGATGGAATAATAACATTTTTAATTAATGAATGGAATTTATAATTAAAGGTAAGAATAATCAAATTCTATAGTTGTGTTTTAAAAATTGTCAATCAAACAATAACTATGATTTTGATTCTTATTCTTGGTGAGTAAATCTATAAACCAAACATACTCTTAGTTACGAATTAAATAGTTACAGTTTAAATGGTTAAGGATTTTAATATTTTTAATTATTAAAATTTGGGAGTGATTAATACCTATGATTTTTTTTTTTTATAAGTAAATTTGATTTTTCTTAGTATAAATGGGGTTCAAACTCCAAAGTGGCGTCATATTCTTCGGAGATGAATTGTATATACTTAGCCTTATACTCTCAAAACAGACAATTGGTAGATGAGATATTGAGTACCCTTAATAATATTTTCTAATTACATGGATATATTTTTGAGAATCAATTACTTATTTATCTCTTATTGTTTGCATGGACAACTTAATTTGATGCAAATGAGAAATTTGTTACAAAAGACCAAAGATCGAATCTTATTAGCAGTAATATGGGAACATTCTCGATCTCAAAATAAGGGGTTCTTTGTGTACAATGAGCAAAAAGTTTATCCTTCATTGATCAGTTAAGTCACCATAGTTTGCCCCTACATAAACTATTTGGTCAGAGTGTGCAATTTCACTTCTTTTTTTTTTTTTTTTAATTTACTTTTACTTTGGGTACATTTACTTTGGTCGTTCCTGCAAGGCTGCATCCTTCTCCCTTTCAATTCGTCATAAATACATGACTTGACTTAGTCTTCTTTGCCTTAACATGACCGGTGTCGACCGGCATAGTTAATTTAGATATGACAACGATACTGCGGTTAACCTACGCAAATTATATTGTGGACCATGATCATAGTTGAAAAGATATTGCAGTTGTTTTGAAAAGATACTGCAGTTGTGTTGAAAAAAAACTGTAGTTGCACGGAACAAAGACCGTTCATCTGTTCAACACAACTGCAGTATCCGTTCAACACAACTGCATTATCTTTTCAATACAACTGCAGTATCCGTTCAACACAACTGCAGTTTCAAATGGATGACACGACCTCGGTTCCGCTCAACTGCAGTTCCCTTTCAACACAACTGCAGTATCGTTTCAACACAACTACAGTATCAATTCAACACAACTGTAGTATCAACCATGACCCATGGTCCATAATAGGGTTGTCAATGCGGGCCGCCCCGCAGCGGGCTTTTCTTTTTGCGGGCTTTTGCGGGCCAGCCCGCAAAGCCCGCGGGTTGAGAGATGCATAGCCCGAGCCCGCCCCACGCGGGCTTGTGGGTCTCGCGGGCCATCAATAAAATTATTTAAAAAATTTCTAAAGTTAACAATCAAAAACAAAATATGTCCTGATCATCAAATATTTAGATTGATAACTTCACAACCAAAAATTCAAAATGTATGAAGTATCGAAGTCATTTCTTTAAAAAAAAAAAACATTGAAAATTGAAATTGGCAGCGGCGATGGAGACGAGCAGCCGTTCAGACGTGCGACCACTGCGACGGCGATGTTTGGAGCAGATGTCGTGGGCTGAGATCTGGAGTGCGACGTCGTGGCCTGAGCCCTTGGTGCGGCGTCGGTGGCCCGAGCACTGGGTGCGACGGCGGTGGCCCGAGCACTGGGTGCGATGGCGGTGGCCCGAGCTCTGGGTGCGACGGCGATGGCCTGAGCTTTGGCGTGCGGCAGCGGGCAGAGGGCTGAGGAGAGGAGGCAGACTCTGCTTCAAAATTAAAATGCTTCTTGAAGGATTAGGGGTAGGGCGGAGGGAATTTGAGGGTTTGAGGCATTTGAGAGTGTGAGAGCGTGAAACTGAGGGATTAGGGGATTTACTGCAGAAGCTTAGATATTATATATATATATATATTTATTTAATTTTTTTTTAAATAGCTTGGCCCGTGGGCTGGCCCGCGGCCACTGCGGGCCTTTGCGGGCTCAGACCGTTAGGCCCGCTCTTTTGCGGGCCTTTGCGGGCTCAGACCGTTAGGCCCGCTCTTTTGCGGGCCTTTACTTTTGAAGCCCTAGCCCACCCCACGGTGGGGCGGGTGCGGGCTGGCCCGCAGGCTTTGGCCCTAATTGACGGTCCTAACTCATAATGCATTGTGGACTATGGTCCACGGTATAACGACTGGTTAACCTATTGGCCTTTACGAAAATTTATTATATTATTATTATTACTAGTTGTACAGTTGTATTAATAAATTTTGCGCAATTGGATGATGTTCAATGAACAAAAAAATAATAGTAAAATTAAATGATCAAAATAAATTTAAAAAAAAAAACAGATGAAATTTTTAATTTTTTATAATAATAATAACTATCTAGCATAAATTTTCTTTTGAAAAAAATGTATTGAACTTAGTACGTATTATGGTTCAAAAAGATTAGAATTAAATCTTAGCATGGGTTTAGTAGGCGTTAGGCGCTAGTCGGGCGGTAGACTAGCGCCTAGCACCTAAGCGGTCTAGGCGGCACCTAGGCGGTACGACGTATAAAAACAAAAAAATAATGCATGTGTGTGGGTGTATGGTTATATTATATATATATATATATATATATATATATATATATATATATATATATATATATATATATATATATATATATATATATATATATATATATCTTCTCTTATTTATATAAACAATAAATTTAAATATATATAAAACGCCTTTCTCTGCTGCTCAACTTCGGGTTCCACCGCCGGCCTCCGCCCGGAGCTCTAATGGAGCTTTGAGCCAGCGATTTTGGTCACCTTCTACGTTTGCTCTCGCTCTTCTTCCGCCCCGACCACCGTCGCAGCTTCATCCGCCTTCGATCACCGCTACAGATCTTCTTCTTCCGTTTTCTCTCCCTTTGAATAAAATAATAGTAGGTAGGTATTGGGGTTTGTGTTGGTAGTCTTGAACTCCCAACCCTACTTTGACTTTACCCACTTTTTATTTTCTCTATTTTTGTGTTTTCCTCTCGTTACTTTCACGAGCATTTTTCCTTTCTTTATTTTCATGAGCTTTTCATTTTCATTAGCATAAATCGTTTAGTTTGGTTTCGGCAAGTGTTGATCTTATCTTGGGCGAGCAAAAAAGAATGATGACGAAGACCCAGATCTTTGATGAAGCATTAAGCTCCCTGAAGGAATATAGCTTCCTAGTTATAAAACAGTCTGCGATTCAAGTTTTCTATAACATAATTAGAAAAGTTATTTCTATGTCTAACGGTAAGGAATGGTTTACCATTTCATATTGATAGTTGATGTAAACGTTTTATGTTATGAATTAATGGAATAGCTACGTTTACCTTCAAAAAAATATAATAAAAAAAATTAACAAGGCCAACTCGCTCGAGTTAACTCAACTAACTATGCCGAGTTGGGCGAGTTAACTCAGCCAAATTCGGTCGAGTCGGCCGCCCACTCGACCCAGTCGGCTGAGTTAGGCGCTAGGCGGACGCCTATGGAGCAATTCGCCTCGGTCTAAAGGCGCTTAGCACCTAGGTGATGCCTAGGCGGGGATTTTTACAAAAGTGGACTCTTTTAGTAAATGCAATTAGTTTTTCTTATAATTTTTATTACTATAATTAGATTTTAGTATTGATGATATCACAATAAATAAAATAAAGATGCCAAAGACCTTGTGGTTTAGTGGCACCTAGTTGCACCCCACATGGGAGGGGGTGGGTTCGAGCCTCAGTGGGGGTGATATTGGTGGCTGTAGCGAACACCTGGTTCAAGTGTCTCCCCGAGACAATACCCTTTTGGTTCAGCCCCCGGACAGGATAAGGGACCTATTGCTCCACGATGCCTAGGATGTTGCTTCAAGTAGACGTCTGCTCCACGATGCCTTGGATGTTGCTTCAAGTAGACGTCAAGTGTCTCCCCGAGACAATACCCTTTTGGTTCAGCCCCCGGACGGGATAAGGGACCTATTGCTCCACGATGCCTAGGATGTTGCTTCAAGTAGACGTCACTAATCATCGGGACATCTCGGAGGTCCCTCCCACTCACCAAAAATAAAATACAAATTAAATGAAAAACAAAACTCTTAAAAAAAAAGTGAATCTTTAATTAAAAGAGAAGTTAAAATAAATATAAGTTAAAATTTTCAAATAAAAAATCATGTTTTCTTTTTATTCATTAATTAAAAAATCATGATCATATAAAAATAGATATACATTATTTATTAACTAAAAACTATTATTAAATTATTATTATTCTTTTTGAGAAAAATTAAATTATATTTTTTAAAAACTACGTATATACATATGCATGCATGTGTTTTTGTTTTAAATAGTAACTGACAAAAGAAAAAATAATGATGATAAATTTGGTAATAAATTATAATGTAGAACACAAAGAGTACCAAAGATAAACCTTTAAACCCAGTGGGATAGCTCAAGTGGCAAGTGAACTCTCTTTGTGGGGAGGAATTTCGGGAGAACCCGGGTTCAATTCCCACAAGTGATGATTCCCCTTGGGCCAGCTCCCGTGCCTCCCGGAGCGATCGTGGGTGGACCCCGGAATCCGTTAAACGGATGGAGAGAAAGACCCTGTAAATTTACCAAAAAAAAAAAGATAAACCTTTAATGCCACTTCTACTACTAATATATTTTAATTTTAATTACAGTTAAGGACTAATGCTAACAAAATGTTAAAAACAAATGTGAAGGATAAAATTGAGAAGAAAGTGTAAAAGAACAACACAAATAACATAAAGAACAAATTAAATACTTAATATAGTCATGTTTTGTTAAGTTAATCTCCTAACTATCGCCTGTTACAAATGCATGCATTTGTTAATTGTCTTCAAATTTTATTAAGTTATAATTTCACATTTATTATTGATATAACTTTATTTGTGTTTCGAATTACAACATATCCTCATGTGAATCATGTGTAGTAACTGTACCTAAACCACTAAATAAAGGGTAGTGGGACACTAAAATAAGGGATAGTGATATGCTAAATTTTAAAAAGTTACAATTAAACATATTAACTTGTGTACTAATTGGTTTAATTACATCAAATTTACAAGTTGATGTGTTTAATTATATGTTTGTAAAGTTCAAGAATCTAATCATCTCTTTCGTATAAATTAATTAAGTTTAATGGTCTATTTGATTTTTTTTTTTTTCAAAACATAATAGAACCAAAGTAACATACTAAATACAAATTATACCAGAATATGAGTATGCATTATATTACAACATTAGGGGTACAGTCCAGATGACATTGAATACGATATATAATAAATTACATACATATGGCTAAAGACAAACATCAACTGCAAATCTCTTCACTGTACTACAACAGTACAACCTTCATTAGATAAGAAGCAGCATACAAAAAACATTACCATAAAAGGTAGTCCAAAACACATAAACAACATATAAGATCAACACTTATAGCATATAGACCATATAATCTGCGTCTCTTTCAACTTAATCCAAATCTGATGAAAACCAAACAAATACGACGAGCCCACAATCATCACTTCTCATTTGCATTAGGTATCAACACCGGCCTGCAGCAAATATGTTATAAAACAATGTGATGAGTAATATATTTCACACAATCATGGTTGCAGTAGGCGCTAGGCGTTAGTCGGGCAGTAGACTAGCACCTAAGCGGTCTAGGCAGCAACCTATAAAAATAAAAAATAATGCATGTGTGTGAGTGTATGCCATTATATATTTATATATATATATATATATATATATATATATATATATATATATATATATATATATATATATATATATATATATATATATATATATATATATATATATATATATTACTTCTTTATTTATATAAATAAATAAATTTAAATATATATAAATATAATAAAAAATTAACAAGACCGACTCATGACCCGAATTAACTCGGCTAACTTTGCCGAGTTGGGTGAGTTAACTCAGTCCAGTCGATCGAGTTAAGCGTTAGGCGGCGGGCCACCTAGGCGGCGAGAGGGATTTTTGCAATAGTGCATACGATTGACACTTAGTATAATTGTGTTTGCGTACATGTTAATATATAATAAAACATGTGTTTACAATCAATAATATATAGTGAATACGTACTATAAGATATATTTCTCAATTTTTTTAAAAATTAGAATTACATTTATTAGTTAGTAACGTACTATTACATGTATATAGTGCATGCACGTATAGTAAAGTGATGAAAAAATTACTAACATAATAATATTTTGTTGTAAATCATTCTCAAGAATTTGAAAAACGCATCACACCAATTAAGACTTAGCTTCTTGAATAATAAAATGCTTAACACTCTAATAAATCAAACAAATTAAGAAACCGGGTATAGAACCACAAGAAAAACTCATGATCATTATCGCTACTAACTTCTATAGATTGACTAACAAAAGATGGTATGTCACCGGAACAATTTTTTAGAATTGTAAAAAACTTTTGTCCCATATTAGAAAAGAGAAGTAATAAGTTTGAACTAACTAGTATATATACAATTCATTTTCTTTTTTTTTTTTTGAAAAGTTTAAATTGTATAACTAACAAGAGACTCTTTCGCGCGCAAAAATGTAAATCAAATCCTAAAAGTCGGGTCCATAAGTAGGAACATGAAAGATATGATTAACAATGTCTTTCGACCAAGAAAACAAGAAAAATTTTAAATATATATCCAATGGGGCTTATGGTTTTTATTTGGTGCATATACAAATAATAAGTGACATTTTAAAATCAACATAAACTGCGTGCATATAATTTTGTCATCATTGTAGAATACCAAAAAGAAATAAGAAATAAGAAATAAGAGAAGAAAGTGAAATTAACATTGATACCACTTACAAGAAGCCCAAATGAACTAACAGACACTCGTACTAACATCAACACCTGCAAAATATATTATAGAATAATGAGTTAGTAATGAATTGAAAACATCACATGTGTATTTATGTTCCATTAGTTAAAAAAAAGTGATAATTTCAAGACATTTGAGTGTAAGACTAGAAGAAATTTTATTTAGGGGTTAAGAATAAAGAGACTGACCTTTAACCTCTAATGGAAATCTTGTGTAATATGTTGTCGTTGTAAGCAATCTTCATGAATTTGAAGTACGCAAAACGCCAAGATGTCTTGAAAAGAAAAATGCTTAGCACTCCAATGAATCCAACAAAGAAACCAGGCCCCAAACCAGCATAAAACCACATGAAAAACTCATGGTTATCAGAACTTGTTTCTGTAAGTTGATCAACAGAAGATGCTTTAGGACTAGGGCTACAACTTTTCGGAAGTGGGGCACCACACAATCCTTCATTGCCAATATAAATGGATGGCTCATTGAGGGTTTGAAGTTGATTTCCTGATGGTATTTGTCCATATAAATTGTTGAACGACAAGTTTAAGTAACTCAAAAAGTTCAGAGATGACAAGCTTGGAGGAATGCGTCCGAAAAGCATATTCCTTGATAAATCAAGGGATTCAATGTCGCTCAAATTACCAATACAGGTAGGGATAGCCCCACTTAGATGATTTCCAGAAAGATTCAAATTCTTCAAAGCATGCAAACTTGTTAACTCCACCGGGATCATTCCAACTAAGTGGTTCCCTGAAAGGTCTATGGACCTCAGAAATGGAAGAGTTTTGTTATACTGCAGCCTTAATCCTTTTATATCTTCAAAAATTTCATCTCCATACCCAATTAAGTCAGTCTCTGAATAACCATAATTTAAGTTGCCTTCAGTAACCATTCCTGTCAAGTTGTCAAAACAATGAGGGATATATCCTGACATGTTATTATTTGCCAAATTCAATAATTGAAGATTTTGCAATTGACACAATTGCAATGGAATATCCCCATAGAAATGATTTGCTTGAAGTATAAGAAATCTCATATATGATAACTTTTCCCCAATCCATGGCTGAATAACATCTGTTAATTCATTTTCACTTAAATCCAAGACTTCCAAGATTCCTAAGTTCTGCAAACTTGAAGGGACTTCCCCTTCCAGTTTGTTGTTTCGCAGGTGCAGAGATCGGAGATGATATAGAGATCCCAATGAAATTGGAATGTGGCCACATAGATTGTTATTTCCCAAATCAAGAACATTTAAGTCTTGCAGTTTCCCAACACATAAAGGTATCTCCCCAGATAACTTATTTGTTGAAAGATCAAGTTGGCCTAAATCTTTTAAATTGCATAACCAATTGGGGATTTCACCCGTCAATTGATTATTTGAAAGTAAAAGATATTCGGCTTTCATATAACTTTCAACCTCAACATGGGGTTTCATGGGAAGATTTCCACTTATACCATTTTGAGAGAGCTCTATCACTGCGCAATTCCAAGAGAAATCCCAAAACCAATCAGGGATAGCATTTGTGATGCTTGCATTACGCATGGATAAAATCCAAACATTTCTTTGGGTACGAAGCCAATGAGGAAAGTCCGGACCCATTCTAATGGAATCCATTTCAATGATTCCAAGTTGAAAAGGAGGAATCCAATTAGAACTTACATTCCAAACAAATAAATTTCCAGATATCCTCAAGGAATCTAGCTTATTAAGTTTTGAAAAGTGAAATTCTGATAGAACACCCGTAAATGAATTACTAGATATATCTAAACTTTCAAGGTTCAAAAGTTCTCCAAGATTCATGGGAACGCTGCCACTAAACTTATTATCATCAATAAGCAACAACTGCAACGTTGATAAATTTCCAAGTGACTCATCTATTGTACCAGAGAAGGAATTTGAAGAGAGTGAAAGACGTTCTAGATTCCTATACTGGTACAGCCTTTTTGGAAGTTGACCTCTAAAATTGTTGCTATATAACAGCAGTCCTTTCAAACTATGTAAGAGGCAGTCAGATAAAACTGTAGTAAAATCTGTCAATTTATTGCCACTTAAATTAAGCACTTGTAATCTACAAAGATTACTTAGGCTATTTGGAATTGAACCTTCAAACTCATTGTTAACTAGTTGTAGAGAGATTAAAGAACTCAAGTTTCCAAGACAATTCGGAAGTAAACCTTGAAAATCATTTCCGCTCAGATCCATGTCAATCAAATTGTGAATCTTACACAATGGAGTTATTGTGCCGGTAATGCCATTTCCAGCAAGGTTAACGACCTTTAAAGAGGCTAAGTGCTCAAACATATCTGGGAAATCAGAATTAATATGATTTCCAGCTAGACTGAGATGCTCTAGTCTGGTGAGATTAGACAACCATAAAAAGATTGTAGAATCCAATTGGTTCCACTCCAGATTAAGCCAAACAAGAGAAGTAGTGGAGTTAACATGTGAAAGAGGATTGGTCGTGCCAAGATTGCAAAAAGCTAAGTTTAAAGAAGATAAAGACACGAGCTTATTGATTGCCTTTAACCAATTTTCACTATGCTCAATTGAAATCTCAGACATGTCAAGAGTTTTTAGAGAAGAGAGGCCGAACAACCAATCCAGGTTATTTGTAGCCAAATTATTATAAACAATAGGTGCATCTATTACAAGTACTCCGAGGTCGAGATACTCTAAACTTGAAAGATTTCCAAGATGAGTTGGAATGCTTCCCACAAAACCCGAACTCGAGAGGTTAAGATACTTCAAATTTTTGAAAGATCCCAAGAATTCAGGAATTTTGATTCCAGCAAAATTGTTCAAACTTAGATCAAGGTAATTCAAATGTGTTAAGTTGAGAAGAGATTGATTTATCTCACCTTCCAAGCAATTGTTGCGGTAGTTCCCAATATCATCATCATATGTTGCCTGGACGTTATGTAAATCAAGCTTTAGGACATGGCCAGTTGTTGAGCTACAAGACACTCCCTCCCATTTACAACAATCAAGACCGGTCCACGAGGAGAGACGATTTGATCTATCAACCAGATTTTTCTTAAATTGAAGAAGAGAAATTCGCTCCACTTCAAGGCAACCTGTAGCTGAATTATTATTTGAGTAACAAAACTCAAATCTGCATATGATGAGAAGAAAAAAAAGCAGTAGCATGATATTGAAAGTGGTAAGTCTCATGGTGGGTAGAGTGTACTGTAAACAAAATCTGAATTGGTATGTCATTCCTTTTGAGCTTTGAAAATATATATAGAAACTGAATATGCCTAGTGATGGATGGGCATGTAGACACGTAAATCTTCGTATCTCTTAGAGCAACCCAGCAATAAAAAACCTCCTTGGGTTTTCTGTTAGCAAAGGGAACAAAATAATAATAATAATAATAATAATAATAATAATAATAATAATAATAATAATAATAATAAAATTAGAGGGTGATCACTTGAAAGGTTCAGGTGAGAATGCCCTTCTCCCGGGACAAATTCATACCATCCATCTTAACAAATCAAAGGTAATGAACTAATGATATTACCATTACTAAAATTTTATGTTTGTAATAATTAAAAATTTAACTCCACTTTTAAAATTTTTTGATAATTATAATTGACACTTTTTTTTTTCTTTTCATATAATTGACACTTTTTTTAAAACTAAAACCATCAACCATTGATGGACGGCTGAGGTCAATCCTCACTTAGGTTTTTACAAGAAAATTTTGTTCTCATTTGATCCTACCCATATATATATATGAGTATATTAGGCACTTCTTTGAGAACTACCGCTTAACATAGAATTAGGAACTAATCAACGTCGTCTATCTGGAAAGATCTACCGAGCTCAAAAGTAATTATTGAAAAAAAATATATGATGGAATTTTTTATAAATAACTCAAACTCTAAAGTGCAAATAACAATATTATAGAGTGCAACTTTCAACACGTACTATAGAATGCAAGTAAGTAAAACTACAAAGTGCACTGTTCATAAATCAAGAAAACTAAATCGAAAGTTAAACCATAAATTTTAAACTCTTAAATAGTAAAAAGATGGGCAATCTAGTTAAGTTGGTCAGTTACGACATTATTGATTTGATAACCATAAGATTAATTAGAAGTTTTGCCCCGAGAATTGCATATCAAAAAATGTTTTACCAAAGCTTGCTAATTCTTAAGTACAATTATTGTTCTGATCTCTTTTTATTTGAATCCTTGATTGAGACATCAATTAAACTATATAGTATCATTACAATATAATGTAATTTATGATGACTTTTCAAAATAGAAGTTATAAAATACATTGAGATGATTACTACGTAGAGATTAGTAAATACATTGCTAGTCTAGTCTATCTTATTTAAATAGTAAATACAACTGACCACTATCTCTTTGGAATGACTCTTATGAGTCTATGACAGTGATTTTGTAAATAAAAAATAAAGAAAGAAAAAAAGCTAGTCTAGTCTTATTTAAAAGATAATAACAATAAAAAATAGAGTTAATTATCGATTTGGTCCCTCGACTATTGGGATTTCACCACTTTGGTCCTCGATAATTTTTCTTGCCCAATTAAGTCCTCAACTTTGAAAAAATTAATCAATTTGGTCCTCCGTTTATTTTGGTGTTAAACAGCCGTTAAATTAGGATCAAATTGGTAATTTTGCTATAGTCAAGGAACCATTTCGGTAATTAATTTTGACGGAAATGGTCCCTTGACTATAGTGAAAATTACCAATTTGGTCCCGATTTAACGGATATCAAATGGTAAAATAAACGGAGGACCAAATTGGTTAATTTTTTTAAAGCCGAAGACTTAATTGGGCAAGAAAAGTTGTCGAGGATCAAAGTGGTGAAATCCCCAATAGTCGAGGGACCAAATCGGTAATTAACTCATGTAGTCTATCGTTCTGGCATATATCCTTCTTGTTTTCGTCATCAATTCGCCAATGATCGAACTCCAACGCAGTGGTGTTGTACATAGTCTATTTAATTTATACACGGTTGAAAAAAATATTATGCAAGTGGTCTACAACATTATTTTGATATTGGGTAGTTTAAAAAGTAAAAAAATGACTTCCGAAAAATGTTTTCTAGAAAATGAATTATTTCCTGAAAAATATTTTCTTTTCTAGTGTTTAGTTGCGTTATGGAAAATTGTCTTGATGTGTTTGGTTCACTTTCTGGAAAATGAGTAGAATTGTATAATTATATATTTTATTATTTTATTTAAAATATAAAATAATATAAAAATATATAAAATAATAATATTTATTATAAAAGATAGAAAAAAATGTGAAACGGCCATTTTGGTCATTCCGAAAAATGACATACAGAAAAAAATTTCATTAAGTCATTTTCTGAAAAAATGAACTAATTTTCCTTGGTCAATTGAAAAAATTTGTCGTTGACCACATTTTCCGGACGTTGCCAAACACCGAAAACTCGGGAATCATTTTTCGAGTTACCAAACACACCCTAACAAGAAAATAGTAAAAATGTTATTACCGTACATATTTAGGATGTGTTTGGTTCGAACATGAAAATCAAAATTAAAATCGGAATAAATCAAATACTTAGTAATGAGTTTTGATGAAAATATTTTACATGTTGGTAGTATGATAAAATATTTATAATTACCAATATTGATGTTTGGTTATGCATGACCCTATACTCGAAATAAAATTTAATAAATCTGAAAATAAAAATAAAAATCAAAACAATTGGCCTAATATATATAATGACATTCAAAATATTAATATAAACAAAAAATCACTACATCTCTCAAACCTTCGGTACTTCATCACTAGTCACTTTATCGTTACTTTGAAGACTCCATAAGTCTATAGCTTCCTCCTATATATCTAGAGCTTAGCTGACCTGAGGTAAGATGTAATGTTTAACCCAATCAAATAAAATTTTTCCATCGTTTATTAATAAAAATGTTGACATAATTAGGGAAGTTGTGATTGATTAACGAGAGAAACAGTACAGGAAAATAATAATATATGGCAACCTATACAGTAAGTAGGCTAAAGAATAGGAAATAACTTCTAACCTACTAGACTTATTCTCATTATATCTAATAGACATTTCATCCTTATCAATAAAAATTATAACCAATAAAAAGAAGCACATATATAGTTGATTTGACTTGCAGACCATTCATTGTTGCATTAATCACATAGTTTAAAGGGAGGCGAAAAATGAGGAATAAGATGAAATAATAACCTTTTTAATTATTGAATGAGCGGAATTTTTTATTGAAGGTAAGAATAATTGAATTTACTAGTTGTCTGCTAATCTTTTATGAGACACCCTTGTTTGCTTGCCGCGTTGACATGGTGCACAAACATTCGTCGTTCCCTTGATATTCAGGTGTGGTATTCCTCTCACAGCTTCATAATGCATCAATTTGTGCATGTCTTGATAGTTTAAATGCCCAAGCTTGTAGTGCCAAATTTCAGTTTCATATGTTAAAGAGCTATTGCACACAAGTACAGATTTTATCATATAACAGTTGTTTGTGGTTCTGACCCCTTTCATGACACAGGTAGTAGAATCATAAACTTTGCAATTTTCTTTAGTAAATCTAACTAGCATATTCTGATCACACAGTTGACTAATACTAATCAGATTTGCTTTTAGCCCTTCTACTAGGTAAACATCATTGAGTTTCGGCATACCTTCTGCATTTAGGGTTCCTCGGCCGATGATTTTACCTCGTTCACCATCTCCAAATGTGACATGCCCAGCACAATCCTCAACTATATTGCTCAAAAATTCTTCATTACCTGTCATATGTCGGGAGCAACCGCTATCAAAGTACCATGACGTTGACATACTTGCAGTCATTGCGATCTTTGTTGTCATGCAGATTTGTTTTGGTCTCCACACCTGTCGTGGTTTGATTTGTCCGCAGCTTCTCCAACCATTGCCTTTCATGGTGCATCTGAAACATCTTTTGTAAAGAAATCTGTTTATGTACCTTATGCCTTCTATGTTCCTCTTGGACTTCATTTCGGGCACCCATGCGGTTTTATGATTTCCCTGCCTGCTTGTGAATCCTAGACCTGCTTTGTTATGGTTGTTCCCTTGGGACTGAAGAATTTCATTTAGACTATTGGTCCTTGTGTTCAACATTCTAACACGTTTTTTGAAACTTTCCAATTCCTTGTGCAGATATAGTTCATTTGAAACTTTTGCATCTAAATCAGTCTTAAGTTTTTCTACTGATTATTTTAGTGCTGAGTTTTCTTTTTGCAGGTGTTGTTCATTTGAAACCTTTGTTTCTAAATCAATCTTAAGTTCTTCTACAGAGGTCTTTAGGGCTGAATTTTCCAATTCTAGAGACTCAACATTCTTAATTAACTTAAGATTCAACTTACTTACCTTGTACCAGTTTTTGTATAGCTCTTCATAAGCTTCTGCAAGGTCAACATCCTCATCGTCGGTCTGTATCTCCTTAGCTACCTCTTGTGTGATAGGCTGCACCTGATTTGAGTCTCTTGTTACTTCACTGTCGTCTAAAAAATCTGGGATTTTGAAGAACTTCTCGTAGTTTGCACGCTCTTCAACGTCATCAGGGTGGTACATATTTCCATGGAATGCAACAAAGTTTCCTGTCTATGGTTCTGCTGGTTCACCATTGTCAGAATCGTCAGAATCACTCCAGGTAAGTGTGTACGATTTCTTACCTTTGTTGTTTCCACAATCTGCAGCAATATGTCCATAACCACCACATTCATAACACTGAACGCCCTTGGACTTGAAATCTTGATTTTGACCTCTTGGTCTTTGAGTATTTCCAGTTCCAGGTCCTTTGTTATTTGGTTTCAGCTTCCCTTGTCCTTTAGCTTTTCTGAGCATTTTTCCAAACTTCTTAGACAACATGACCATGACATCATTCATTTCTGTATCGGAGTCAGCTCTTGCAGGTACCATAGCGTCAAATGCAACCCCTTTGTTGTCCTTGTTCAGGTACCTATCTTCCTCCTCCATTTCCAATTCAAAAGTCTGCAAATTTCGCATTAAAGCATCTAACGTTAGAGTTTTTAGATCTGTTGATTGCTTTATAGCAACAGCTTGCATTTTGAATCTCGGGGGTAAGGATCTCAAAACTTTTCGAACCACTTTTTCTTCCTCAAATGGTTCACCCAAGTTTTGTGCGTTGTTTATCAGGTTTTTTACCCTAGCACTGAACTCAGAAACTGTTTCAATTTCTTCCATCCTCAGATTTTCATACTTGGTCATGAGCAATTGTAGTTTTGAGACTTTGACGGATCCTGTACCTTCGTAATGATTCATCAGTGCATCCCAAGCAACTTTTGCAATATCTGTGGCTGAGATCAATACAAATTGATCTGGCCCAAGTGCACTATGAATAGCATTCATAGCCCTATTGTTTGCTTGTGAGCGTTTCTTTTCTTCTGATGTCCACTGACTAAGGGGTTTTTTCTTCTCTTCGTTCTCGACTGTCATCATGGGCGGAGTCCATGCATTTTCAATGGCATCCCAACATTCCTCGTCCAAAGATTTTACAAAGGCTTTCATTCTAGCCTTCCAGTAGGCATAATTACTGACTCCCTTTAACAGTGGAGGTCGTGTAATGGATGCACCTTCTTCCATCTTGCAAAACAATTTCTCGAGGATCCCTAGGATCTCGCTAGCAAATTAAGCGACACACGCTTTGATACCAATTGTAAATATGTAATGCAGAATATCCACGAATAAACACTATATTTAACTAGGGAATTAGGCAAGAGACAATTACTCCTGATAATACTCCTAATAGATATAATGTAAAAAATGAACGCACCAATTTAATAACGCAGTTCGGAGAACACTCCTAATCTGCGGGGCCACGCCCAAAATTTTCCACTAGATCAACCTGCTGGTTTTTACAAGTACAAGGTTCAACCGATTTACAAAACTAGGCCTAAGCTACCACCTATTTTAACGCCAACCTTATACAATAACTCAGTAAGAAAATTTTATATACAATTTGAGCTAATCTACCAATTACACAAATTGTATGCCAACCTGGATTTCGACACAAGGTGTACAAGTACTGCGTGGAGCTGCTTCTCCAAATTTAGTACTCGTTTCTAGACCCGAACATTTGAAGTTTCTTTTGTGTAGTCACTGACTCTTGAATTGTTACTCCCTGAAACTTCACTTTAATCTCATTACAAGGCTCCCCTTTTATAGTATTTGTAGAGCCTTGTTTTTAGGAATTTCTATCCCATGTTCAGACACTTTGCATGAATGTGGGAAAGGGAAATAATCTGGTTCACACAAAGTTTTTTTTTTAGGAATAAATCTTTGATTGCCACTTGCCAGATTCATCAACCATTCTTCATATGCTCCACACATTTTCATATCCATGCATTGCATTTTCCTATTTCATTTCATTTTGTGCCACATATCCATCCTTGCATGTATATTTCTTCTTCTTTTCTTTTGTGTCACACATGTATGCATGCATGTTAATTACATCAAAACTTATTTCTTCCTTTCATGGATCAATATATGCCAATTTACATAAACAGAATAATAATTTTTGTACCAACATGCGCAAAAGGTGGTTTTTTCATGAAGATATTTGTCATTTTGGTGCGATGGGGGTGAATAGCTAGTATTGGTGTAAGAATGAGAATACCAATTTCTCTCAGGATTGTAGTTTGATGGAGGGTCATAGTGGAATGGAGGTTTAACGGTTGAAGGAATTGTGGCCTTTAATGCCGGTTCACAACTAGGATCAATTTCCTTCATGATTTGGATAAGTCGGTTGTTAATACTCTCCGATATTGAACTAAGGGATTCCTCTCCATTTTGGTATGTAGGTTTCTCAATTCTTTCATGGGTAAGCATAGATGAGGGAGAATATGAATATGATTGTTGGTTGTGATCAAAGTAAGTGTTCGGGTGTGAATATGGTGGTGGTGGGTACAAATAAGGACTTGGATAATAATATGGGTGTTGTTCATAGGTTAGGGGTGGAATATTTGTTGTATATGGTCTTCCATGGTATGGGTAACCATGGGGATAGGTGTAAGCACTCATTTGTAAGCTTCAATTGATTTGTTGAAGAAAATTTCATGTGCAAAGCTTAACAAACAACAAATATTTCGCAACTAAAAGTAGTTGCAAGTGAGTAGCAAGATATACAAGGCTATTTAAGCTCATTTCTCAAACAAGTAACAAAAATAAGAAAACAATATAAACAAAAAGAAAGAAATTCAAGAACTCTTACAAATCTACTTCAAAAATGTCAACACAATTCAAGAACCGTTTGCCATCCCCGGCAACGGCGCCATTTTGATGTTGTGTGTATGGTGGTGAGTGAATGTGAAGGGGGAAGTGATAAAACGAAGAGTCAAGACTCCCCGAGTGTCGTGTCTCTCAAGGATGGCGAATGGGAATCGAATTTATGTTGGCATTTGGGAGGTTGATAGGTAAGAGTTGCAAGAATCATAGGGAGAGGTTGTGTTCATGGTTGGTTTGAAGGTAAAAAGGGATAGAAAATACAAAAGGTAAAAGGAAGGGGTGCATGCCAAAGTTAAGCCAAAGGATTGATTATCGTAGGTAGCTTGGAATTGGGTTTCGGGATTGATCTAGGGAGTCACGGTATTGGTACCGAGTGGCGTCACACTCAGACTCCCAATCCTCATTCGGTTGAGGCATTTTATCGAACACCTTGCCTACCACTCCTCTCGGATCTCATCCTTTCGGATTAAGAGCGGAGATATAGATGAGTTGGGCTCGTGAGAGGCCGCTATCGCGCACTCTCTCACTTCCACTCGGTTCACTAACTATCCCGACCGAAAATAGAAGCAAAGATTGAACAACATCATCCATACAATCATCAATCATACTCCCACAATACTCAAGATCATAAGATAAAATCTAAGCACCAATCCATAGATTAACAAGGGCACACACACCCAAACTACTCTACTCTAACATAGAAAGCATTAAATCAACAAAAAAAACAAATCAATAAAGTAAAAGAGCAAACTTTATATTAAAAGAAGAGTATTACCTAAAGAAAGCTTTGAATCTACAAGATCTTCATCTTCTACACTAAGCTAAGTCTATTCTAAGGAAATGTGATTGTTTTCCTCCCCAAAAGGGAAGAAATAGAAAGGAAATCAGATCTAGAAATTATTGGGGCTGTTGGGAACTGCTTTGGAAAACCTATAAAGGCCATATATATAGCCTCCAAAATCTCGCCCTAATTATTTCTGCGTTGTGTCGCGTCCACGCGCGCTCACACGCTTGTGAGCGTGCGTGGGAGCAATCTAGTAAGCAACCACGCATGTGAGCGTGCGTGGTGAAGTTTGCTTCTGTTGTCTTCTTCAATGTTGTAGCTCTCGACGATACGGTTCCATAGCCACCTGCCTCACCTCATTCGGACATTCCTAGCTCCAGTTACGTCCGTTTTACTGAAGTGTCGCCGGAATGCCCTACGAAGTGCAAGATTTGTGCAAATTATATTGAAACACACAAGATTAGTCCCTAGACCTATATGCAATGAAATTACCCTATCTTAGCATGTTTCTAGGCCTAATGGACATCTATTATAGCATATTTCACACCTAAATGACCCCTAAAATATTGCTACTTTTGGCACTTATCAAAGGGTTAGGATTTTAGTTTTAGGATTTCAAGATTAGGAATTCTGTACACAACTCCCTTAACCTCATCAGTAAATTCAACATTCTTGAAAGTTAATGAAGTGTCATTCATAAAGGAAAAAATGAAAAAGTAAAATGAAATAATTCAAAGAAGTTATAGTCTTAGAATAATCTAGTTTATATTTAATCTGATCAATTTTAATTTTTTTTTAATCATAATTTTAATCCAAATACATGTTTTTGCCATAATATCTTATGCATGTCACATGTCAATACATGTTGTGAGTAGCCATTTTAAACTAATTTTTAATAATAAATTTTAAAAATATAAATTAAAAATTCGCCCAGTTTTTTAAGTTTTTAAATTATTTATTTAATAATTTATTATTAAAAATTATTTTAACTTACCATCTACCTAAGCAGGTAACTTGATGAAATGGATGACAACCTGCTATTAGGTGAAATTGCAAACATTTGGAGTGTTCAGCGTAATTGTACTTTTTTTTTTTTTTTTTTGGTTCAGTGACCTAATTGCATTTTCAGGTTACATTAAGTGACAATTTGCACATTATTCCTTATACCATTGACCCGTGTACACCTTGCAATGTAGACTTTATTTATTCAAAAAATTTACCTTCTTAATTATTCATTATCATAGATGTATAAATTATTACTATAAATACACCAATTTATTATTGTAATTAAGTAAATACATTCACTATTGTAAAGACACAAATCCATTATTGTTAGTGAGATTTTTAAAGTTGTTTTGAAACATTATAAACAAGTTTGGTATCCTACACATAGTGACAAATGAAACATGGTTGCGTATTTCTAAATGAAGTCATAAGAAACACCTGCATATGTAGAATCTAGTATAACTAACAGCAGATTCAAAATGCTTCACCCTCAATAAAAGTGAAACCCCCTTCAATCTACCACGACTTAAGTACCAATGGAACTGTTCGTACGGATAGATTCAAAATACTTTACAACATAATACTTACTGAACAACATAGGAAACAAGGTACCATCGTTATCTTACAAGATTAATATTTCAACTTCCACCACAAACATGGCCTTACAGATCTATGTTGCATCCAAACTGAACCCATGGAGCTTCATTATACTAAATTCTTACAAGGTTAAAACCATATGTAATCAAATAGTCCGAACACGGTGTCATCGTGTTCCACGCAAACAATCTGGGCTTTCGGAGATGCATGAGGAAAACGCAACAACTCCCTTAGGCTTTTGACAGCTTCGGCAGTATCAATATCAACATATTCCATAATTAAAACTCTCTCTAGTGCAAACATCTTTAATGAATAAGATCCTCTGAAAGTCTTATCTCATCAAATAAAAATATCTATAACTCAACATGAAATGAAAATTAGGTACAACCATGAGGAAATTAAGAAAAAAGAAAATCATGATTGCCAAATATATACTCTATAGGATCGATTTCTTACTCCATTGGGAGTGCATAGAGTAAATTTCTTAACACAACGGCCGGCAGGCATGGAGCAAGAGATTGAATGCATTTATCATGCTCACCACATTGACCAGAATTTGCCCATGGCCCAACCCAACATGGAGCCATTGTGTTCCATGCAAACAATTTGGGCTTTTGTAGATGCACGAGGAAAACGCAACAACTCCCTTAGGCTTTTGACAGCTACGGATGTGTCAATATAACGATATTCCATAATAACAAGTTTTTCTAGTGCGGGAGATTTTGAGAGCAGCATTTTTACAAAAAACATTTCGATTGTTGATCCCCTAAATGAATCAATCTTGATTGTGTTAAGCATCTTTAGATCCTGAACAATAAAGCAATCATCTGGATCCTCCAAAACTCTTGAAGCAGCTTCTTTATCAAGTATGCATACTTCCTATAACTCAAGAAGAAATGAAAGACATGCACAACTGTGAGGACATTTGAGAAAGAAAAAACAGAAGAATCATATATGCATGATTGCCAAATTAAATGTATACTCAACCTGATCAATTCCCAGTTCACATAGGTTGGGGCATTTTTGAAGCAATTGCATAACAACGGTGAGCTGCTCCCCACAATCAAAACTTAACTCATATAACCCGAGTACTTGGAGATTTATTGCAGTTCCAAACAACGATGCGTCCATATACTTGAAAGATGGTAATAGAGAAAGAAAAAAAAGTAGGCAGACAATTAAGAACTTTAACAAGCCAGAAGGAAGACATCCATTTGCATATAGTAAAATGAGGCAGATTAGATTCTCACCGTCAAGGAAGAGCCACACAAACAAAGAGCCTTAATTGCTTTCAAATGTGGTGTCAACCATCTTGATTCAACCACATCATTCACAGAATTACGAACAGACAACATTTCAAGTTTGGAAGCGCGGATCTCAAAATTATTAATCTCTATACAATCTAGGAGATTCAACTTTTCAAGGTTAGGAATACTAATAATGGAGGCAGTTCCATTAACTGTGCGCCTAAATTCAACCGCCGTGAAAGATAATGAAGTGACATTGGAAAATATACCACCGACATTATTTACTGGCAAATCAATAAAGGAAATGTCGACAATCAGTTCCTTAATTGTCTGGCACGAGAGTATACAAAATGGCAACCCATATTCAGTATCTCTATTACAAAAATCTATGTTAAGCTCCTCCACACCATTTCTTGATAGAAAAAGACACCACCTATTGAAATCAGACTGCCGCAGCTCAGGATAATAATTTCCAATCTCTAGAGTAAATTTCTTAACCGGCCCAGCACGGGAAAGGAGAATATTATTTATTATGTCAACCAGAGTTCTACCTTCATCATCGAAGTCATATGAGAAATTGCAATCGAACACAAGCCTCCCATGCTGCAACCAAACATCATTCCAGTGGGTTGAGAGTAGAGCAGTTCTGGCGGCGTCTCGGGTGGGCAAACACTCCAAAATTCTGTGCTTTATCTCTACCGGCAGAGAACTTATTAAATCCCTACTTGCATTTGCATCCACTACGGTGGTTTTGATTAGCCGACGTCGACCCATTAAATTGATGCGTTACTCGAAATCAAAACCTAAAATCCTTCTATTCTTCAACTGTAAATTTAGTATTTCGTAAATAAAATGAAATTAGGAAGCTAAGAGTTGGGGAGAAAACAGAGATTGGGGGAAAAGTGACAGAAACCCTCACCTCTGATGTTTGTGCCTTTGCGGGTTAGAAAAGCCGAAGGGAAACGGAATGCTATTCCTCTTGAAGATTAGCCGTGGAGAAGAGTAGCAGACGCCAGACAGAGAAGATTAAGGCCGGCCGCCGGTGGAGACTGGAGAATCGCGGTGGAGAGTGGAGACAGAGAGACTGCTGAGTCGCAAGGCCGAAGGGCGAAGGCTGATTGTTGAACTAGGGTCTAGGGTCATTTTAGTTTTAAAGATTTTACATTATTTATTTAAAATTTTGGTTAATTGATAGTTTCAACTCAAATTATTAACTGAAATTCTCCATCAATAGTGCCGAGGATCAAATAATAAATATTGTGGCAAGTGGCAACCAATCGTTATACCCTACACCACGGTGCACATAGCAATGTGCACCACGTACGTAAAACGACGTCGTTTTGGTGTTAGTGGACGCAGACGCGAATGACTCTAGAGAATTCATTATCTAAAATACACATAATTATTATCTAGAATACACAGAATGTTTGCCTAGAATACACAGAATGTTTGCCCAGAATACACAGAATATTGACACACAATACACAGAACTCATCATCCTAAAATTCGAGTACACAAACACATCACAACCTATTTTAATAACATGAATACACATAATATTGACACAAAATACACAGAACTCATCCTCCTAAACATTTGAATGCACAAACACATCACAACATGTGTTACTAACATGAATACACATAACGGTTGCCTAGAATACACAGAACAGTTGCCTAGAATACATAGAATGATTGCCTGAAATACACAGAATATTAACATAAATACAGAGATTGGCCGAAACGGGAAACATGATTTCTAGAAAAACAGACGATTAGTTTACAATGCTCAAAACGACGTCGTTTAGGTATGTGGTGCACATTGTTATGTGCACCGTGGTGCACGGTATAATTTGACAGTGGCAATCTTATGGGCCATCTCCATGGATTGTAAATTTTACTATATATGGACCGCGGTTTAGAATGGATTGTGGTCTATGCATCAAAACGATGTCGTTTTGATTAATGAAAATAAACGGTTGAAACGGTTCCGTTCCCTAATTGTTGTCATCCCTAATTGTTGTTTATATGAACTTCCTATGCTCGAGAATCTCTCATTTATCCTTTATTTATATACGGAGTATATATTATTTTAACATTATTGCTTTAAAACTTATCAATTTGACACCTGATTCTTGTGTATGTGATTTGGGTGATTTTCTCCTCAATAACTTGAAAATGCGATCTATTTTTACTCTTGATTTGGATACTTTTTCTCTCAAGGTTATTAGCCAAACTTTTTATGCATACTATTATTGTTTAATTTATTTTGGAACGTAACTGGTCCAATTTTCTTTCTATATGACTTGCAAGGATTTTGTTGGAAAATTTAGTAGAAGGGGACAACGAATAGAAACACTTGCACTAAATATTAAATACATCAATTTATGAAGTATCTATTTTACATATAATGATAAATCTTCTACATTCATTCATCTGCTGCAAATATGCCCAAAAATTATGCAAACTCTTGAGATATGTTTACATTTTTTTTTGTGTGTGTGTTAGATCACGAGGTGTCCTGAGTATACTCTAACTGTAATAGGCACTTTTAAACCCGTACCATATTTAGAATAATCCTCGATTACACCGTTAATATATTAGATAATATATTAATGAAATTCTAGTTGTTTCCAATATTTTTTGCATTCCTTAATTCTACTCTGTGTGTTGTTGAATTGATTAAGTTTATTTTCCCTATGATTTTCTAAGTTTGATGTAGTGTTACCTATTTGTGAACATGCAATATCAAAACTTTAGTAAGAACTTCATAGTAGCTCAAACAGAAAATGATGCATACTTCGAAGCTTAGCTCATTTAAAGATTCAAAGTTTGAAATGCTTTTAGGTAGGGGTTACTTCCCTACTTTAATTTTTACAGTTGAGAAGATTATCATTACTTGTTACTAAATGTTTAAATGCAATAAAGAGTTTAATGTTACGTGGAAGCTTTTACATCTCTTTGTGCCTCCACAAAAGCAAAAATTGTTTACATCTAATGGGTATCCTTCAAAGATGTATGTAGTGG
>CP025650.1:15655566-15713066 GCA_003576665.1 Ipomoea trifida
TTTTTTTGAAAATGCTACTTTCTAAATCCCTTACCCGGGAAAAACTGTTATTCAAGAATCATATGATTTGGACTCCTCCATGGTCAAACTTCCAAGAGAGTTGTTGGCTTCTCTCGTGCATCTCCAAAAGTACAAATTGTCTACGTGGACTAAACTTTAGGTAAAGTGGATGGCTTAGCAGAGTTTTAGGGCAACCTCAGTAGGACTATGGGAGTGTTTTTTTGGTGGTTTTTGAGGTGTCAATTAGGAGAGAGATTGAGGAGGGAGAGAAAAAGGAAACAGAAGGAAAAAATGAAAAGAAGGTCTGAATCAAAAAAGGAAGAAAAAAAACGCAATTAATGCGCTAGAGTGACCGCATGATGCAACCGAAACATGCTGACTGTGCCTCTCTTCTCCACTTTCTCTCTCATGTGGGATCCACAAGAAAACAACCTCTTGTAGGAAGCTTTAAATCTTATCTCTCCTCCACATAAGCTATGTTCTCAAAAACTCACAAACCATTAGTGTGGTTGCTCTTAGGAATTGAGTATGGTGTAGCTCCATTACATGGTTTAAAGTAGAAATGTAATCAATGGTTATCCTGAATTGTTGTAAACTTTTTTAAGATAAGAATGACATCTTATTTTGCTGAGCCAGGATTGCATTATAAAATACCAGCACTCGATCTATTGTCACTAGAAATCTAATAAGCCCAGCTATTGTCACTAGAAATCATTGTTCTTTTTATTTAATGGCTCGACTAAAGCTAAACAAACCTCCGCGATGCAAGTAGGGATTTAATAAGTCCTCTGCCGGTAGAGGTAAAGGACAGAATTTTGGAGTGCTTGCGCGCCTAAGACGCCGCCAAACTGCTCTACTCTATTGATTTTCAACTCATACTTTCACACAATAAAATAGTCATTAGATCAACATATAAATTATGAAGAAAAAAAACCTAGTCTAATGATATGATTTATGAATTATAAAAAATTATAACAAAATTCGGTATTTCAATTAACCGATCAGTTAATTTAGTTAATCGTACTTTCGAACTGAATTAATCGTTAACCAAAATTTTCAAAATTCTTAACCATTAATCAAACAGATATATATTTGAATTCATGTTGCAGTAGGCGCTAGGCGCTAGTCGGGCAGTAGACTAGCGCCTAGCGCCTAAGCGGTCTAGGCGGCGCCTAGGCGGTTCTAGCGGCGATCTATAAAAATAAAAATTAATTCATGTGTGTGGGTGTATGTCATATATATATATATATATCATACGTATATCTCTTACTTCTCTTACTTATATAAATAAATAAATTTAAATATATATAAATGTAATAATAAAATTTACAAGGCCGAATCGCTCGAGTTAACTCGGCTAACTCTGTCGAGTTGGGTGAGTTAACTCGGCCAAATTCGCCCAGTCGGCCGAGTTAGGCGCTAGGCGGCCTCCTAGGTGCCGGCCACTTAGGCGGACGCCTAGGGAGCAATTCGCCTCGGTCTAGGAGCGCCTAGGCCTAGGCGGGATTTTTGCAACAGTGATTTTGATTAAAAAATAATTAACCAAAACTTTTCAATTCCGTCGGTTAATTATGTTTCACCAAATTGTGCGCACCGTACCCTAATCTAGGCCTAGAAATCTTGCTTATGAATTTCAATTATTCCAATGACCCAATTAACTTTTGGGCTCAATTTCACGGATTTGATTGGCTTTGAACCTGGAGCTCATTCAACCCATCATTATTCTATGAACCATGGTTCATACAACTGTATGGACCACAAATAAAAAGTATATAAGCTAAATTATACTAAGGCTTCCTCCTAACCGCCACATGGAAATAGGGCAAGTGGTTGGATCCTCTTTAATTGCATTAGCACGTGTAGCACACAAGGGTGAGTCCGTCCCAGGTTGAGGCTACCCAAGCCGAGGCCACCCCGGTTGAGCCCGCCCAAGCCTGGGTCATCCTCGCTTCTCCTCAGGTCAGATTGTCTCGGATTCGTCTCTAATATATCTATCAATATGATTTTGTATATATGATATGCATGGCTTCTATTTCAATGAAATTGTAACTTTCTTGAATATTTAATAAATTACTTCATTTATGCTTCATTTTCTTTCTTTAAATAAGTTAATTTCATCTAGCATTAAGTTCTGAGTATTGTGTAGTGAACACCCATTACTAGTCCTCTTACTTTAGAGGTCGTCGTTAAGTTACTGTGATTTAGATTCATCCATATAATTCCTATAAGACTGAATTGTGAAAGTCCTGAGGCAAGAGATTTGTCATTTGTACCTAATTATTTTGTCATTTGTACCTAATTGTGTTGTGCACTCCATAGACTGTTTGGCAATTATTAACAAGTAAAAAAAAAACAAAACAAAACAAAAAAAAAAACATTTCTGAGTGTGGATACCCGGAATTAGTTCAATCTTCAATGCGTTAAGTATTTTTAGATCCTAGACCATGGAGGAGTCCAAATCATATGATTCTTGAATAATAGTTTTTCCCGGGTAAGGGATTTAGAAAGTAGCATTTTCAAAAAAAAACAAAAAAACGAAAAACATTTCTGAGTGTGGATACTCGGAATTAGTTCAATCTTCAATGCGTTAAGTATTTTTAGATCCTAATCAGTAAGATCCTCCAAAAGTCTTATCTCATCATAAAAAAATGTCTACAGCTCAACATGAAATGAAAATTAAGTACAATCATAAGGAAATTAAGAAAAAAAAAATCATAATTGCCAAATATATAAATACTCTATAGGATCGGTTTCTTACTCAAGGGGGAGTGCATATGGCGACCGCATGGTGCAAGAGATTGAATGTCATTATCATGTTCACCAAAGCTAAGCTTTTATCATCTTTTCATCTTTCCGCACACTCTAACAAGGCCCCATTGACCACAATTCGCCCATGGCAAAACCAAACATGGAGCGATTGTGTTCCAAGCAAACAATTTGGGCTTTTGTAGATGCACGAGGAAAATGCAACAACTCCCGTAGGCTTTTGACAGCTACAGATGTGTCAATATCTCTAGATTCCAAAATAACAACTTTCTCTAGTGCGGGAGATTTTGAAAGCAGCATTTTTAAAAAAGCATTTCGGCTGCGGATCCCGTAAATGATTCAATCTTGATTGTGTTAAGCATCTTTAGATCCTGAACAATAAAGCAACCTGAAATTGTAATCGTGGATCTTGAATGTCTGAAACCTTAAAGTTTTACTTAATTTTAAAACAGATTATCTTAACCTTTAATTAGTTTGATTGAAACATAAAAGGATAAAAGATAAAGAAAGTAAAACCAGGACACAACAAATGATTACACAGTTCGGAGCCAAATCTCCTACGTCTGCGGGGCACCCACGACAGCCCAATCCACTAGATGTTTGCCAAGATTACACGGAGATGAAATGCTAAACATACACAAGGTCCAAAACCTACTACATCAACCTTCATCAAACAATCTTCAAAACATCTTCAAGTGATTGGATTCGTGCAGCCTCAACACGCTGAACCAGCACCAGATTATGAACAAAGAACCGAGTAGAAAGAACAAAGACTCTGCTGGAACAGTGTTACGAAACTCTTTAGCTTAAAAGGTCTTCGAAAATCTCACAAGTAAAGTTGCCAAATAAAGCTTCATAACCCTTCCTTTATATAGTAAGCCACGTAACAACCTTTCCCAACCTTTTGCTTAATATTCTCTCTTGAAAAGATAATGTCCACTCATTTAATAACAACCCATAAGACTCATTTAATAACAACCAATAAGACTTGATAAAACAAATCAGACTTTGTTTGGATCCAGGAGCATAATGAGCCTTGAAAACATCAACGTAATATATTATAAAAATAAACTAACCTAAGGTTTGTCAAATAATTAAGCCAATATTTATGTGCATCATTTGTGCACTTACACAACCGTTTGGATCCTCCAAAAGTCTTGAAGCAGCCTCTTTATCACTTTTGCATACTTCCTATAACTCAATGAAAGACATGTACAACTCTTAGGACATTTGAGAAAGAAAAAACAGAAGAATCATATATGCACGATTGCCAAATTAAATGTATACTCAACCTGATAAGCCGTAATTCCCAGTTCACATAGGTTGAGGCATTTTTGAAGCAATTGCATAGTAGCGGTGAGCTGCTTCCCATAACCAAAACTTAAGTTATACAACCCCAGTGCTTGGAGATTTATTGCAGTTGCAAACAAAGATGCGTACATATACTTGAAAGATGGTAATAAAGAAAGAAAAAAAATTAGGCAGACAATTAAGAACTTTAACAAGCCATAAGGAAGCCATCCATTTGCATAAAGTAAAATGAGGCAGATTAGATTCTCACCGGCAAGGAAGAGCCACACAACCAAAGAGCCTTAATTGCTTTCAAATGTGGTGTCAACCATCTTGATTCAACTACATCATGCACAGTAAGACGAACAGACAACATTTCAAGTTTTGAAGCTCTAATCTGAAATCTATTAATCCCTTGACAATCAAAGAAATTCAGCCTCTGAAGGTTAGGAATAGTAATACTACTAGAGACAGTTCCATTAACCGTGCGTCTAAATTCAACAGCCGAGCAAAATAATGAAGTGACATTGGAAAATATACCACCAACATTATTTGCCGGCAAATCAATAAAGGTAACTTCAAGAATCAGTTGCTTAATTGTTGGGCATGAGAGTATACAAAATGGCAACTTATATTCAGCATATGAACAATTAAAAAAAATGTCAACCTCCTCCACACCATTTCTTGATAGAAAAAGACACCAACTATCGAAATCAGACTACTGCAGCTCAGAATAATAATTATCAATCACTAGAGTAAATTTCTTAACCGGTCTAGCACGGGAAAGGAGAATTCTATTTATTATGTCAACGAGAGTTCTACCTTCATCATCGTGGCCCGGTTCGACACTATATGAGAAATTATAATCGAACGCAAGCCTCCCATGCTGCAACGAAATATCATTCCAGTGGGTTGAGAGTAGAGCAGTTCTGGTAGCGTCTTCGAAGGACAAACACTCCAATAAGCTAGTAGTTTCTTAACTTTTTTTTTGCCATCTTTATCCTTATTATTTTAAATAAATGACATCATTTACTCTCCCAATTAAACCCTTTTGGACTTTTTCTATGCAATATGTTTGGTTGTAATTTCAATTTGACATTTGTGTTTGAACATTAATTTTTGTATGAACTAATTTTACGAATTATAAACATTTTGTTTTATTTTATATATTTTCAAATATATATTCGTACTTTATAGTTTATTAAAATATATTAATTTTATTATTTTATATTTTAATATGTAAACAAACCTATTTAAATTTAAAACTATTCAAAATTTATGAAGATGTCCGTTTTAGTAATCTTTTTACATTTTCAGTTTATCAAACATCTAATTTACCAAACACTTTTAAGCATAACAGTTCTTCAAATTTCAACTTTGAGCTTATAACTTTTCAGCTTTCAGCTAAGTTTGCCAAACATAGTCTGCCTATATCTATATCTATATATAAGTGACTTTTTCAGCTCATTCTAAACAAAGAATTTAGTTTTAAAATTTGAAATCAATCAAATTAATACATAGGAGAAAAATACATAATTTGAAATATTATACGCCGTAATATATAATTAAAATACATACCAAATCAATCATTAGAAATTCATTAACCTTTATTAGAATACATAATTAAAACATAATCTCCTGTCAATGCATTAGAGATTTTTTTTTTTTTTTGAAAAAATGCATTAGAGATTTGTTAATCTCCATATATAATTTTTCTTTTACCAATTAAGAACAATATATTTATGGCATGCAATTCCAATTACGGTTGAAATATAGAATATTATAAGTATTCATATTTTACGGTTGAAATATAGAATATTATAATTTTCTATATTTTACGATTTGAATATAAAATATTATAATCTTACATTTTTTTTTCATATATCAATTATGATTGGAATATTATAATATAATACAATGGTTAATTTTTATTTTTAATTTCTTTTTACGTACAAATGCAGACAATATATATTTATTAAGGATTATCTTATCTGGAATTAAGGATTGTGCGATAGTTTCAGCGTGATACATGTAAGTATTTCTTTTCCTTTTTTTGATAAAGCGAAGGCTTGCCCAGGCCGTATGGCGAAAACGGCGATGAAACCAAGTGGCAAACCTTAGAGACAATAAGATTTGGTTGTAAGCATTACTCATTTTGGTCAGGTTTGTTTTGTTTATTTATTTATTTATTTCAAGAGACAATAAGATTTGGTTGTGTGTATATTAGTTGGAATGTGTATGCATTGTAGGTTTGCTGGTTTTGGTGTGTGCATATATTTTTTGTGGTGTGTTAGAGTGTGCATACGTTCTATGTTGGTTGTGTGTATGGGTTGGATGCGTGTGCATTTTGTGTGGGTGTTTAATTTTGTTTTCTGTGGTAGTATTTCTCATAACAAGGTTTCTTTGTGCATGTATGCACATTTGCTTGTGCATATATTGTATGTATTGGGGGTTGGGGTTGTCAGGTGTTAATATTTGCTAGTATGCTTGCTAGGTGCATTGTAATTGTATTTGGGTGTGTATTTTAGGTTGGCTAGTATTGGGGGTGTGCAGTCGTGCCCTTTTGTGTGTGCATATATTCTTTGTTTTGTTGTGCATATATGCACATTTGTGTGTGCATATATTCCTTGTTTTCTTCTGTATTTTGTGTATTCATTGTACCCCCAACATTCTGTGCAAGTATGGAGTCCCGGGTTGTGCATGAACACCAAGTTGAATTACAAGTGAACGTTGAGGGTGATGATCCACAAACAATAAAATAGTAAGGGTGAAGGGAGAAGAGTGGCAATTCGTGTATACGGATTCATTAACAGGTCGACACGATAACAATACGAACATGATAAGGCTAAACACGGACACAACACGTTAAGATTGACGGGTTCATATATATATATATATATATATATATATATATATATATATATATATATATATATATATATTTATAATTGTAGAATTCATATTAATATTATTGAAGTAAGAATTATAGAAATGATAAATTACAAAATATAACTATGGTAATATTTAATTAAAATCGATCTAAATGAAATTCAAAATTACTGATGTGTAGCAAAAATGAGTGATGGTGAGTGTACGGTTTGAAATGTCGTTTCGCTGAGGATGGGGGGTTATGGCACGCAATATGCAGTCACAAAACTAGGTACTAGCTAGCACAAGGAAATCAACAAGAAACTAAGCAAACGACAACAAGGTAGAACAAACACATATAAACAATAGATAAATACAAAATAAAGAAATAGGACTCAAGTTAGGGGTATTACTCTATTGGTGCTTTAACACTTAAGTTGGGAGAAGAACATTTTACCTAGGTCATGAGGCAAGCACAAATAAATCCTAGTCAAAACAAGGATTAGAATAAGGATTGCCCCACTTCCGTGGTGTATCAACCCATGTTCTTGAAGAACAAAAGCTATTTAAGCCACAATCTACCCCTATTTCCATAGAAGGGAAATTGGGTTTGAGATTGGGAAGACTCAAGTCTTCTATCCAATTCCCATTGAGATGAAAGACTTTTCAAATAAAAACAACAATTGCTACGTATCAACTATTGCAAAATAGATTAAAGACCCAACTCAAACTCAAGAATCCTAGGTGGGGTTCTTCCCCTTTTTCACAATAATCACAACTTAAGCATCAAAATAGATAATACAACTCTAACTCAAGCACAAAAACTAATTACTCATGATTAAATAGCATAAATAACACAAAAAAAAAACAAAATCCTCCATTTTACACCACTATATGTACCGTACAGGTGTGGCAATATATGTACCGTTTTGAAAATTGAGGGACAACATTTATACAGAGTTGACATTGATAATTGACATATTATGGAGGGGCATAAATTACAATTTTCCCTGAAAACAAAATCATCCATTTTAACTTCTCGTCCAAAACATTCCTATTTTATTAAGGTTTGCGTAATATTGTAAAATATGGTAATACAATTCATGTTCGTACTACAATTGTACATTAAAATATGGTAATACAATTCCTAATAAAATGTATATTCTTCCATACGGCTCTGGTTGATGCGTTGTTACGAAAATTTGGCATTACTTTGCCCGCAAAGCGGAACGACATTCGTGCCGCAGGTGTCAGCGCACACGAATCAAGCATTTTCAAGCTCAATTTGCACCCCCTGCGCGCGAGAGAGAGCCTTGATGCTATACAATATAAATTCAATAAGCCCTAGAAAGACTCTTGTATAAATAGTGGTGCAAACCCACTTCCCAAACCAATGTGGGACGAAAGCTACTTGAAAGTTTTTTCCCTCCATTTTCCCAATTCAAATGGGTTAACTTTGAGAACCAATTTTCTCGTTCACCCATTATTTGTTTTGTTCGTACAATATATCAATTTCTTCGTCTAACTACGAAGAATCTGCCAAAGACCTTGTGGTCTAGTGACACCCGGTGTCTCGGTTTACACTCCCACATGGATGATGGGAGTGGGTTCGAGCTTCAGTGGAGGCAACTGTTGACATCCTCAGTGCAGGCAACTGTTGACTCTTTGTGCTTCAGTAGGTTGAGAAAGTAGCTATGAATAGATACTACATTGTAACCGAACTATTGACTCTTTGTGCTTCAGTAGGTTGAGAAAGTAGCTATGAATAGATACTACATTGTAACCAAACGAGAAAGTAGCTATGAACAGATACTACATTGTATCTTTGTGCTTCAGTATGTTGAGAAAGTAGCTATGAACAGATACTACACTACGAAGAATCCGAATCCACTTTGACCAGACCCAAATCGAAAGTGTACCACAAAATAGCCATTTATGCTATTTTTTGTGCTTATTCCATTACTCCCAGGTGAAATTTTCTCTAATATAGTTATACTTACTGAATATCAAAATATAAATATACTTACATAGTTCGTTTTCTGTTACGAGGCTACTTCATAAGGTGTGTGGCTAAAGAATTTTATCTTTGGGCTTAGAGTTATGGACTCTATATCGAAGCCATTGAAAGTCTATTATGGCAACTCAGCTACAGTCTTCCTAGTTAAGTTTGGCAATAGTGGGAGTCGAATTAAGCACATCGACATAAAGTTTCCAACCATTAGGGAGCGTGTCAAGATAAGACATTGAACGCATTAATGCTGAGATGATGTTTGTAGATCCCTTGACTAAAGGCATGCCTCCATTTAATTCAAGGATCTGGTTTAGAAAATGAGACTTCCATCCATTTTAGTAACTTGTATATATACATTCAATTTAAAATTCTTTAGCATTCAGACATTTTTCTCAATTCAGTGTTGATATAGTAAAATACGGATGCCAAGTTAAACCGGAAAATACGATCTCTTATTGCCTCAAGGATCCAAACCCGGTTACAAGTCAAGTACGGGCTCAAAGGGCTCGGCAGGTCGGCAGTGGGCTTCCCTACTATCCGAGCTCACTTTAAGTCTTAGTCAAGAATTGGCCAAAAGATCCTCTTTCTCCTCATAAATGCGCTATCTATAAGGGGGAAAAGCGCGGTTGCCGGGCCTCCGGCATGGCGGGAACGTGGCGCGCATGCGCCCGTCTCACTCCGCGCCCAAGCGGGAAGGAGTACGTGGCAGCCGTTGGCACGCCACGTTGTGGACGAATTGGGGTACTGTTCGGCTCGTGACGCCCGACCTTACAACAATCCTCCCGACCAGCCGGCCGCCCGACCTTAACGCCTTCCGACCGGGTCTGAGTATATCCGACCGGTCCTGGAGTATATTCACTATCAAGTGTGTACACCTTCATTTACTGAGAAAGTGTACTTAAGTTGGACTTGAAATAAACATAGAGTTTGTTTCATTAAGTTCTGTTTCCTAATTAAGTGCTTTAGGACAGGTTTGCATTTGATCATGATGGATACTACTCGTATTAATGAGGACATATCACTATGGTTGGTGTTTTTCTGTTTTTGGGCTAAGGTGTTTGCACCAAGTGAGAGAGTATGTTTATTTCATTAAGTTCTGTTTCCTAATTAAGTGCTTAAGGACAGGTTTGCATTTGATCATAATGGATACTACTCGTATTAATGAGGACATATCACTATGGTTGGTGTTTTTCTGTTTTTGGGCTAAGGTGTTTGTACCAAGTGGGAGAATGTAATATTTTCCTATTTATCATTATCATAACATCAGGATAAGTTATGATAATATTAGGAGTTTGATATGTGGTGCAACACTATCTATCTAATAGTTAGACTTTAGGAGTGTGGTTAGGGTTTAGGAGACCTATTGTTATACCATAACCACAATGATGACCAGTGGTTATATAAGGTCCCAAGTCCTAACAGTGCTCACACTTCATACCTCATACACCATCTACAGAGAGTTGAGCATTGTGAGAGACAAAACACTTACGTAAACTCTGTAGCAGTCCAAGACATTCAACCTTCATCAGCTAAGAGCTATGGCTGGAGGTAAGTACGATCTATCGCATATTAAGTTTCTATGTGATAAATTAAGTCTAACATTTGGAACTCTGTAGAAAATCAAAGCCATCTCATCACATTCAAGACTCACTTTTTTATGAACTCATGGCTTCTTGACAACGCCATCACTACTAAATATCTTATATTCTTCTCAGCGGCTCATGAATAATGGAGTATTTTTGATATTATGCTCGCAAGGGATAGATGACGACAATCATAATGAAGGTCGGAAAGAAAAAGGATATTGAAAGGTCAAAACTTGAAGGAGAAGGCAGGGGGATTGTCTATAAAATGGAAGGTATTACTCTGAGCGTGAAGCCATTCTATTCTATAGCCATTTGCAAGAAACACATTTATTTTTGCCAATAATGCAGCCGACTATTACAACACCCAATTCTTTGGAAATGAACAAAATTTACTCTACTACCCACCCATCAAAACATTTATTTTGAACATACATGCATAACACACAAAATCTACTCTACTACCCAAAAATTTATCAGATATTAAACATTTAAACATACATGCATTCAATACACTTTTCCATAATACACATTGGATTACAAAAAGATCTGAAAAAGCAAATAATATAAGTATTTGTTACTTATAAAAAACGCAAGCCCAACTCAAACGGTTCTCCTCCGATGTTCTCTCCTCTTTCGGCGTTTGGATTTTTTGTTTGAAGTTCATGACAATATGTTTTACCGCAACAAGAAGAATAGAATTACCAAGGAGCTTTTGCATTTTCATGATACTCAGCTGAAATTATTTTTCTGTAATGGGTATGTTTGAAGTATTTTTTGTTTAATGGATGTGTTTCCAATTATTTTTGTCTAATGGGTATGCTTGGAAATATTTTTGTTCAATAGGGGTGGGTATGTTTCCGGCCACTAAATGTACTAGTACATACTACATAGTGCTTTTATGTCTTGACTTTTGAGTGACAGTCAAATGAATGGAAGGTGTTTTACTGTTCTAATCACAAGATTCATTATTGTGGTATTATCACATTGAATATCCGATTTTCAATTTGATCATATTTCTTTGTGTTACTTTTGACATTTTGATCACTCTTAACTTAATTAAGAGATATTTTAGTAATATATAATAAAATCTTAACGAATGCCATTTGGTCATTTGTTAACAACCTCACCAATTCTCAAAAAAAGAAAAACAACCTCACCAAATTCTTCTTCCTCCGATAAAAAATGCTTTAAAAAGAAATTGAATTGTTACTTAAACTCCTAAATAAAGCATCATAATTTCCAGTTTACCACTCCATATATTCTACAAGTTCCTATAAATTACAGGAAAAAACCCCGTAAAACAAAAGTAAAAATTCTCCAAAAATTCTAGATGTCTGTAACACCCCGTATTTTCCCTACCACCATTCTAAATAAAATAAAGGATTATTTCCTTATTATTAATTATGGTAGATAGATAGTGTGATGATTATATATATATTTGTTTTCCTATGGGCTATAGGCAAACTATTTCTACAATTATTATTTGAGCACTTAAATATTCTAAGTCCATACTATATTATTTCCATTATAGGGCTATGGACCCAATAAATTACTTTAAGATCAATTATGACCCAACTAGTCTATTCTAAATTGTGTAACCCTTTTATAAATAGTCCTTGAGCCCAATTATAATATGCTCATAATTAAGTCTTGACCCAACTACTATTTTTAGCCTTACCCTAATCCATTTTAGGAAATCCTACCCTAAATAGGTTATCTACTTTGAGGTATAAATATAATGGACTCCAGCAATCAGCAGCTTTTCCCTTCCAAGAGCATCAACAGCTGAAACCATCCCCTGTTTCACATTTCCCCTCCTTGGCTTCCGTCTTCCTCTCTCGACAATGGCCAGCAACGTCAAGCCTCCAACAATGGTGAACTCCGGCTAGCTGAATGAGCAGCGGCAATGCTCCTCTCCAGCCTCCGTTCTCTCTCTCTCGCGACGCCGCAACAACCGATGGAGAACCCCGGCGGCATGCGAACTCCTCACCCTCTTCGGCGGCGTTGTGCAACGACGACGGCGGGGCTCGGCAATAGAGTGAGCAGCTCTCACTTCCGGCGTCTTCTCCTTCCTCCCTTCTTGATGATCTTTGAATAGAGCAGTGGTGGCGGCGGCGAGCTCGGCGGTCTCCTCTCAGCGTGTTGTAACGGATCATGGACAGCAGCGGGCAGTCCAGGCGGTATCCTCTTCAACGGCAACAGCTGCGATGGAGCTCCGACGAGCTGTTGCGGATCCAAAAGACGGCCTGACTGATCCCTTCTCTTCCTCGATGGTGCAACGGAGCAGAACAGCGACGGTAAAGCAGAGGTGCAGCGGTAGTCACGGCAAGTGGCAGCGGCGGGCTCTCTCCCTTCCCGTCTGGCGCAAGCAGTTCGTAACGATGGCGGTTTCAATGGTCCTTGTCTTCTTCCCCCGGCGACGAATAGCGACGAAGTCTTCAGTAGCAAGCTCCGACCTTCACCTTCTCTCGGCATGGACGACGGCACTAGATGGTTCGGCAATGGAGCTCCGACGCTGCTGGATGGTTTTGTCTTGTTGTTGGCGCAACTTAGCAGCAAGAGGCAAATCGGTTTAGTGGTATAGCACCTTGGTGTTGAGTTAGAGGGCATGGGTTCAATCCCTTGGTTTAGCGTAATGCATAAGGTAATTATCCTTTCTAAGCTTTTATGATCCTAGCTATCTATAATCAGTTTTAATCACTGAGTTATTATTAGTTAATAAGTATGTTAGTATGGTTTAGTCCATTAGCTCATTATAATGATCATGTCATATTAGCCTTTAGGCATGGACTATAGGCGATAATTATAACGGGTCGAATAGGAGTATTAATATCGTTGTTATTAGTAGTTAGTGACGGTGTTAGATTATATTAATTCTTAGGTTCGTGATTATGGACCTAGCTTATGAGCCTAAGTTTAATTTGGTGTTGCTTTGGATTAGTACGCTTCAAGAGGTAACCACTATGTCCATCAAAATCTATTTTTACACTCTCAATCTATATGATATTATTTGGTGTTGGAATCCTGAAATTTCTTGAATATTAACCTTGTTCTTGACTATGAAATTTGTGTTTGATGGATTCATGAACTTGTGTTCTTGATCCTTGGTCTATTGATGTTTATGAACATTTGTTGGTTTGGATTCCATGTTTATTTGGCCTCTGGGAGATGGAATCTGTGTAATCTGATCTTATTTTCGTATTCTGGAATGAACTTTGTATTCTGAGCTGAGTCTGGGAGTGGTGCGTTGGATTTGTTCTTGCGGTGCACCCTAGCGGCATAATGTAACCCGCTAGAGTCTTCCGCAAGAGTAAGGCGGTAGTGGCTGACGGAGGTGAGTGATCCGTTGGCGGAGGGCAGTGTTCCGTCTATGTGCTCCGCAGGTTCTCCTGGAATTCCTATTCTAGTGAGTGTTCTGTGATCTGTTTGTTTGTTTCCTCTTTTGTTCTGGATTTTGTTGGAGTATTCTATTGGATATTTTATCATGATTCTGGAGTATTTATTCATACCTCTTAGTCCATTATATGAGTCTATTAGTTGGTTGGCTGAATCCTTGATTATATTATCTGGGAGTTGGTTTGTGTTCATATCGGAGATGAGCACCCTGAGTGATGGTTCTTGGGCTGAGTTGAGTATGAGTATGGAGTGGTGGATCATTGAGTATCTCTTGGTTGTTGTTGGGTGAACTAACTGTTGTATTATTGATTATGTTGGGTTTCTACCCTTGTGATTGGACTTTCGTCCCTGTGATTGGGTTTATACCCCTGTGATTGGACTTTCGTCCTTGTGATTGGGTTTATACCCCTGTGATTGGACTTCTATCCCTGTGATTGGGTTTCTACCCCTGTGATTGGACTTTGGTCCCTGTGATTGGGTTTATACCCCTGTGATTGGACTTCGGTCCCTGTGATTGGGTTCTTACCCCTGTGGACTAACTGTGGTTGGGTGTTTGGTATGATGGATGGTATGGTGGTTTGGAGGTTGGAATTGGGAGTTATTCCTTGGTATTGTGCATTCGTTAGCTTCCTTTGCAATTATTCGGTTAAGTGGTATCTCAGTTGATATCTTGTTGTTCCCCGTTATGTTACGGTTTGGTTGGTTCCTTTGTGATCATTCTATTGGAGTTACGATTCTGTTGGTATCTTGTTTATGGACTTGTTGTCTTATGCATTCGTTATTGGATATTGGTTTCATTTGGAGGGGTCTTGGTTTGTGATTCATTCAGTTTATCGTTGTTGAGTATCCGATTTTAATTAAAGAGCAGTTTGTTGGTGTGTATATTTTATATGGGTGTGTAAACCTATTTACAACCTTATGTATATTTATACTTCCTTGCGGGTGTGAATGGTGGTTACTTAGCAGTCTTTTGCTAATGGTTCCTTGTGTGTTTTGCCAGGTTCGCAATAAAGTCTAAGCGTGAGCGCGATTGAGATATACCCGTATGAGGAGGCTTAGATAGTCGTTATGTTTCTAGACTTATGCTTTGGGCCTGTGTGCCGCTATGAGCTTTTACATACTCTCCTTTAGTTCTTGATGTTTTGATATTACTGGAGGATTATGTTTATACAGTTGGTTCAGTTTATGGTTAGCCTGTACATCTAGGCCGTGTTTTCTTACCTAGATGTGGCATGACGCCCCTTAGGTTTAAATTCGCTTCCGCTATGTTATGTTTTATAGTTGAGATAGGCAGCTTTTGTGTTAAGTTTTATCTATCTCAGCTTGTGAAAAAGTTGGGGTGTCACAATGTCTGTCTGAATTACAACAAATTCTGATATTGGGACAAATTATTGGAGCATGCAGCACGTGATGAAGGAGGGTAACTTTGTCATTCTAATTCTTTTTTAGTTGTAACCTTCTTTCCCTCCAATACTCCAGTTTATATATTCGTGTTCATTCCCTCTGTGAAAGTGAGATAACAGTTTCTAGTCTATCAATAAAATATGTCCATTCTCTCTGCCTTTCCCATCTTCTAGCTTATCATGGTATCAGATGCCCGACAGGGCTCCTATGCCGCCGCCGTCGCCGGCGTCGGAGAATCAAGCTAGGGAGATCAAACCGCGTCACCAGCTAATCGATCACCATCTCGCCCTTCCTCCACCACTGTTCCGCAGAGGAACTACAACACCGAAGAGCTTGATGATCCTCTGTTCCTCAACGCTAATGAAAATCCTTTCGCGATCTTAGTCTCTCCACCACTCTCAGGGAGTCCAAACTACGGATCGTGGTCGATTTCCATACGTATGGCCTTGGAGATCAAAAACAAATGGTGTTTTGTTGATGGCAGCAGTCCGACACTGAATCCAGATCATCTGCACTACGCTGCTTGGAGAAGGTGTAACTTGATGATCTGTTCATGGATCTTCAAGTCTGTCCAGCCAGGGATAACTCAAAGCATTATGCATCTCGATTAAGCCAAGGAGGTATGGGATGACTTGCAGAGGCGATTCTCACAGCACGATGCGCAGCGCATCTCGATTTTGCAGAATGAAATTACAACCTAAAACAGGCAAGTCTGTCCGTGAATGAATACTACACAAAAGCTCGAACTATGTGGGAGCAGATGAACGCATTACGGCCAATTCCAGTGTGCAGATGCGATCCTCGCTGCTCGTGTGATCTGATCGATCAGATCAGGAAGGAGCGTGACACGGATCAGGTAATCCGCTTCCTTCAAGGTCTAAATGAGGACTATAATAACCTGAAATCCAATGTGCTAGTACTTGATCCTTTGCCGGAAGTCTACAAAGTATTTGTGATGGCTGAAAAACAAGAGAGGCAAATCATTTTGAATAATCTAAATCTCGGCAGTCTGGATTTTAACCATGCTAATGCAGTTCAGAATATTCAAAATAATCAAAGTGTTAGTGTTGATGAGAATTTGAATGCTGTTGCTGTGAATGTTTATAATGGAAGAAGAAATAATAACAAAGGAGCTAGATGCACTTATTGTGGAATGACCGGGCATACAATCGACAAGTGTTATAAGAAACACGGCTACCCCCGGGATGGGTGCCCGGCTATAAATCCAAAGGGAAGCAGCAACTAACCGCAGCAGTGATGAACAATGCTAATGATCTGGGGATTTCTGATGAACAGCTACGGAGAATCATTTCAGTTCTACAACCACAGGTTGGACAGAACTCTACCTCTGCTCACAACACTACTACTACAGCTGCAGTCTCGCTTGTTCCCGATTTTAAACCTACTTAAGAAGGCAAGTGTTCCACATCTCATGTTATTAATTCCATTTCTATGTGTTCGAGTACTTGGATTCTTGATTCAGGGGCAACTAATCACATAGCTTGTGCATTGGAATTTTTTGATGACTATCGTGTAACCAAAGGTGTTGAGGTAAATCTGCCTAATGGTCAGTGCATTCCTGTTGAACACATAGGGGATATTAGACTTAACAATGGTTTATGGTACGGTTGAGGGAAGTGCTCCATATTCCTCTATTCAAGTTTAACATAATTTTAGTGAGCAAATTGCTTCAAGAGGCCTCTTATGAGTTAATCTTTATGTCTGAACAATGTGTGATACAGGGAGCTCATGGACTGACAATTGGTTTAGCTAAGCATGAACAAGGGTTGTACCTGCTGTTGGAGCCACCAAGGAAGAAAAATAGAAGATATGCCATGCCCTGTATTACTTCTGAGATTTGGCATCAACGGCTAGGCCATTTTCCTACAAATAAGTTTCATCTATTGAATGATGTTGATGTTACAAATAATAAGACTCTAGCTTGTGATGTGTGTCACTTTGCAAAACAGAAGAGAAATTGTTTCCCTCTAAGTACTTCTGTTTCAAATTCTTGATTTGACTTAATTCATGTAGACATTTGGGGACCATTCCCGGTTGGTTCACTCAAAGGAGAACACTATTTTTTAACAATTGTGGATGACCATTCAAGATTTGTTTGGTTACACTTAATGAAGAATAAATCAGAGACAAGGCAACATATCAAGAATTTTCATGCTTTTGTATCTACACAGTTTGGTACTAAGATCAAAGTTATCCGTAGCGATAATGGCTCCGAATTCATTATGGAAGATTTCTATGCTGACAAAGGAATTATACATCAAAAAGCTTGTGTGTCTACCCCACAGCAGAATGCCATAGTCGAACGAAAACATCAACACATATTAAATGTTGCCCGAGCCCTCAGATTCCAGTCTCACCTTCCTCTTGAATTCTGGGGACAATGTGTCCTGCATGTTGTCTACCTCATAAATAGATTGCCATCGCCGGTTCTTAAATGCTTAAGCCCGTATCAGAAACTCTATGGCAAACCTCCTGACATCAACAATCTAAGAGTGTTTGGGTGTTTATGCTATGCCACCACATTGCCACATGCTAGGCATAAAATGGCTCCCAGGGGAAGGAAGTGTGTATTCATTGGTATACCGGCAAATATGAAGGGTTATCTGTTATATGATGTGGTTGACCAAAATATTTTTGTGTCACGGGATGTTACATTTTATGAGACACAATTTCCATTCTCACAGACAGATGTATTACAGTCAGTTGATCAGACACCATCTGGTCCTTCCCTTCCTAACATATCTATCTCAACTCCTATGCCATATGCAGAGTTTGGACAGTATACTCCTGAGATCGTGCACACACATTCTGGGATGCAGAATTCTGAGTTATCCCCAGCAGCCCCAAGCGTACAACAGAACCTTGATCAGGATACTTGTAGTCATGCAGTTGCTGATGAGTTGGAGACCACCAGTCCAATCGTTGGCTCACCCTCTTCCCAGCCTCGTCGATCAAGTAGAAATCGTCGAATTCCCAACAAGTTTCAGGATTACTACTATGACACTATCATGAAGAAGGTATCATCCCCACATCCTCTATCTAATGTAATTTCTTATAGCCATCTTGACATGCAACATATGGTTTTTTCTATGGCTGTGACATCCACTGAGGAACCCAAATCATATAATGAGGCTATTCGCCATCAATGTTGGAAGAATGCAATGGATGCCGAAATCAAGGCACTTCAAGTAAATGCTACATGAGAATTAGTCGACTTGCCTACCGGGAAATCTCCTATCGATTGTAAATGGGTGTACAAAATCAAGCTTAAGGTGGATGGCTCGGTTGAGAGGTACAAAGCTAGGCTTGTAGCTAAAAGCCACACACAACAACTGGGGATTGACTATATAGAAACATTTTCACCCGTAGCTCGGATTACCACCATTCGAACTTTTCTAGCAGTGGCGGCTTCTCGGGCCTGGCACATTCATCAATTAGACATCAACAATGCCTTCCTTCATGGTGATCTAGATGAAGAAGTGTACATGGTGTTGCCTCCCGGTTTCAAAGGAGAGACCGAATCAAGTTTGCAGGCTCCTACGCTCTCTCTATGGCTTGAAGCAGGCCAGCCGCCAATGGAACGCTAAGCTATGTGCTGCCCTCTTACACATGGGGTTCAACCAATCCAAGGCAGATCCTTCGTTGTTCATCAAAGGGGATGGTTCAACTTTCATAGCACTTCTTGTCTACGTCGATGACATTTTAGTTGCCAGCCCAAACATGGTTTTGATTCAAGAACTGAAAATGTATCTCGATGGTGCATTCAAAATCAAAGATTTGGGGACTCTTGGTTACTTCTTGGGCATTGAGGCACATATGAGTGATTTAGGGTTAAACCTTTGCTAGCATAAATTTGCATTAGATATTCTCAATGAAGCTGGGTTCCTTCATTCCAAGCCAGTAAGTTCTCCAATGATTCCGGGTCACCAACTAGACAGAGGTAAAGGAGAACTCTTGAGTGATATTAGCTGTTATAGAAGGTTGGTAGGCCGGTTGCTTTATCTAACGGCGACTAGACCTGACATCTCCTATGCAGTACAACAACTAAGTCAGTTCGTTGATTCCCCAACTGATGAGCATATGTCAGCTGCGCATCGAGTATTGCGTTATATCAAGGCGGCTCTTGGACAGGGTATCTTCTATCCAAAAGATGGCAGAATGCAATTGAATGTATTTTCTTATTCAGACTGGGCTACTTGCGCAACGACCCGCAAGTCCATAACAGGATTCTGTGTGTTCTTAGACTCGGCTCTTGTTTCTTGGAAATCAAAGAAACAGGGTACCGTTTCCCGCTCTTCATCTGAGGTAGAATATTGCGCCCTTGCTGCGGTAGTTTGTGAAGTGCAGTGGCTCAACTACCTCCTCAGTGATCTACATGTAAAACTAGACAGACCTGCAGCTCTTTTCTGCGACAATAAGTCCGCAGTTGCAATCGCTGAAAACTGCGTCTTCCACGAACGAACAAAACATATTGAAATCGACTGCCATGTTGCTCGGGAGAAGGTTGTCCAAGGCTTGGTTAAGCTCCTCTCAGTTCCCTCATCAGGCCAAGTCGCAGACGGCTTCACAAAAGCTTTGTCCGCTGTGCAGTTTCATCTGTTCGTTTCTAAGCTAGGCGTTTGAAATTTACACGCTCCAGCTTACCCGGGGGTATTGGAGCATGCAACACGTGATGAAGGAGGGTAACTTTGTCATTCTAATTCTTTTTTAGTTGTAACCTTCTTTCCCTCCAATACTCCAGTTTATATATTCGTGTTCATTCCCTCTGTGAAAGTGAGATAACAGTTTCTAGTCTATCAATAAAATATGTCCATTCTCTCTGCCTTTCCCTTCATCTAGCTTATCACAAATACAAAACCTAGGGTCTTTGCAAAAGAACAATTAGATAGATGATAAGCGCCAAGAATAGTCGAATTTAAGGTCAGTTATAGGACATTAATGTACGATTTGGTCACCCATTTGTAATCATTTCATGCATAAAAGACTCTGATGTGATCAAATCAACAAACTCGACTCTAAATTATGTTTTAAGTCATTCCCGCAGGACAAAACAAGACCCGAGGTCGAAAATAAAGAACAAACGATGAAGCAAAATGATTAGTAGGCCAACGACATTGCCTTCACGCGTGAAGGTAGCGTGGATCGTTTCTAGTATGCATCCACGCCTCCATCCACACGTGAATGCAACGTGGAGCGGGTCATTAAGGGTAATTTTGAGATTACGACTTTTGGAAGGCTATTTAAACCCTTCCCCTGCATTTTTGAAATCCCCAATTCTTTTAGATATGATTTCAATTGTTCTTTCCCCTTTGGGGGAAATTTCCTTTCAATTCTTAGTCTTAGATTTCTTAGTTAGGTAGATCTAGCTAGAATTGGTGCACAAGACAATGAAGATGTAATAGATCCATTGGATTGCTTAGGTATCTCTGCTCTACTCTTATTTTCATTAATTGCATTGTTATTTTCCTTGTTATTTTCTATTGCTTTGGTATTTGATTTGAATTATGTTTGAGTAGATTAGTAGAGGGGATTGTTTGCCCCACATTAGCCATTATATTGTGATTGATGATTGAATTCTTCCATTTTCTTATGAAAATGATGAAGTAGGGTTTTAGTTTTGTGTGGTTGATGTTCTTCATGATTTGCTTCTATTACCGGCTGGGATAGATAGTAGACTTAGTGAAAGTGAGTGTGTGCGCAATAGCGGCCTCTCACGAGTCCAACTCATCCACATCCCCGCCCTCTATCTGGAAGGATGACGCCGGGGAGGAGTGGTAGGCAAGGTATTCGATTAAATGCCTCAACCGAATGAGGATTGAGAGTCCGAGTGTGACACCACTCGGTATTGATACCGTGGACTCCCGCGATTATTCCCGAACCTCGTTTCTACAACCCCCATAGTACGGTCAATTGCATAGGCTAATTAAGGCATTCACCCCCCTTGTTCTCTTAACCCTTTTTCCCATTAAATTCACTTTTGCAACCCCCAATCCATGATTTAAATGTCCCCTAGTGATTCTCGTAAGTCTTGTCTATTAACCTCCTAAATGCCAACACTATTTCGACTCCAATTTGTCATCCTTGAGAACACGACACTCGGGGCGTCTTGACTCTTCGTTTTATCACCCTTCATTCACCTCACCGCAAAATACTACCTTCAATAGAGAATTCGATAGATAGATAGGAAAAGAAGTTAGAAACCGTATTCGGAGCGAGGGTGTTTAGCAAGGAGAGACGGAAATCACGGAATAGTTGTTGCTGGCGGTTGTTGCCGAACGTCGCCGAATCTCCAGTATGCATATGCCATTTTCACACCGTAAATTGAAGTCTTTTCCTAGACAAAGACGATTGTTTGCAAAGCAAAAACACAGGTATCAGTTGTAGGAAGAAGGAGAAAGCTGGAGTAAAATGCAGAGTAGAAGTAGTACGATAGAATTCGCAGCAGAAACAATATGTCCAAAAAGGATGATAATGATGTGAATTTATCATAATAACCTCACATTTAATTGTTAATAAACAGAGTTACTAATAGAGGACTAAATTTAGTAAAATCATCAAAGTCGATGACTCAATTAAACACAAAAAATCACTTTGGACTAAATTGAGTAAAACCCTTATAATCGAGGACCATATTGAGTATTAACTCATTGATTTTAGTAAATAAGTTTTTCATTTTCCATTCTTCTACTCCTTCAATTTTCCAATTTTTGGTAAATCCTCCATTTTTTTCCAAGTTGCTAAATGACCCCTAAACATTTAAACAAACATGTATTCAATACATTTTTCCATAATACACATTGGATTACCAAAAGATCCAAAAAAGCAAATACGGAGTAATATTAATGCATTTAATTAGGCCAAATACTTTAAGGCCCAAAATGACGTCGCTTTTTGTTGGCGAGAAAATAAATTATGCTGAAGTTGTTGCTTTATAAAGATAGAAGGAAGATTTCAGTATTTGTTACTCGTGGTCTGTTATCAAAAACCCAAGCCCAACTCAAACGGTTCTCCTCCGACGCTCTCTCCATTTTCGGCGTTTGGATTCCAGGTTTTTCTCTCAAAACCAATTTGCTTTGATGCTGTGTGTGTACGTATGTGTGTATTGATGAGCATATTTTATACCTTGATTTAAATAAGATTTTATAGATTAATTTTGCTATTTATATTTTATATTTTATCAATTTCGTATATTTTATTATATTAGGATTATAAAACTTAGTTAATAAATAAAAGGATAAATAAGCCTTATTAGCTTAGTATAAATAATTAGATATTAGTGTGGGTCCCACTTGTTTAATTCCTAGTTACATTTTGTTTCCTTTTTCTTTATTTCATGTGTTTCCCTTTACGTATCTAATGTTTTATTTTATTTTCCTTGTTTTTGTTTTGTTTACGAATTGCAGCGCACGGAGCTTCGAACGATGACTTGGACTGCTTCTGTCGGCGAACGATTCTTCGGAGGAATTAAACAAGCTTTTGAATTTGAAGTTAAAATTGTGAGAGAAATCAACCTTTGATTTGGTAAGAGCAATAATTTTAGGGAAAATTGTTGGTTCAGAATCCTATAAAAGGAGAGCTATTCTGATGTATTTTAGCAGATTGTTCCTTTCATATTCTTAGAACTTTAGAATAGTTTTTCTCCATGTCTGGCTAGATTTTATTTATTTTGATTCAAGGAATTGAAATTTCAGTTGTGAATTTAGGGAGGTTCGATTTCAATTAATTTGTTGAATTCATGTACTTCTTGTTCTTTTAGAGTTAATTTTCCAGGCAAACTTATAATGAATTAAATTGACAACTTAGTTTATTATTGTTTTCCTATTGCTATCTATGAGTTTATGATCCGTAATTGTCATAAACAATTAGACTCTGTAGCCTGTATTAATTATATTACTGTGATTAGTACATAAAGGACTGGAAGACTAAGTTGCAGGTTGTAGCTATCTCAATCTGTTATTTAGGCTTAGTTATTTTCCATTTAAGTGTAATGATGTTATTGAGTGAATATGGAACGCTATCGTCCCTAGTTTATTCAATAACAATTGTTGGTTTGAATGCTTAGCTTGAATCAATTAATTTAGGGAGATTAAAGGCTAGTTATAGCTATCTTAATTAGTCTTTGGCTGAGTACTTGAATTGACAATTTATTTGTAAGAGCCAATGATCTAAGTCACATCTTTAATATTTCATTTTCCTTGAATCAGAATTCCACATTCCTGAACTTGTTTACGATTATAGTTTACTTTATTTATTTATTTCAAATTATTACTCCCACTCTAAGTTCTTTTAATTTAAGAAACAATCCTCGTTAGTTCTCTTGGGATTCGACCTGGTCTTGCCACTACTACAAATTAGTGGAGTGAGCCAGTATCAATTTAATTTGTAGGGCTTCGACAACCCTGCCAAAATTTGGCGCCGTTGCCGGGGAACTAAAATCGTTTCTTGAATTATTAACTGTGTTTGCTTTTTTTCTTTACCTTAGTGTTGCATGACTCGTTCTTCTCATTCAAGAGAATTACAATACATTCCTGAAATTGAGAAACTTGCGAAGCAACTAAGGAAGGAAACAAAGCAAAGAAATAGCTCATCGAGCTCTGAAGAAGTAAATTCAACCTGTGATCCAATAAACGAGGAGGTTGTAAGTAAAATGGCCGAACAAAACAATAGAACACTTAGAGAGTTAGCTACACCAGATCTAAACCAACAACCTCTATGTATAACAGTACCGAATCTTGAGGTTGATTTTGCTTTAAAATCTGGTTTGATTCATTTACTCCCTATTTTCCGAGGTTTGGCTAGTGAAGACCCACATAAACACTTGAAAGAGTTTCAAGTTGTTTGTGCAGGTATGAAGCCACGTGGGGTGACTGATGAGCACATAACCCTTAGAGCTTTTCCATTTTCATTAAAGGATAAAGCAAAAGATTGGCTCTATAATATTCCCCCTGAGTCAGTTACTACGTGGAATGATGTGAAAAAGTTATTTCTAGAAAAATTCTTTCCTGCATATAAGGCGACTAATATAAGGAAGGAAATATATGGGATAAGGCAATGTACAGGGGTGACATTGTTTGAGTATTGGGAAAGATTCAAAGGGTTGTGTTCTAGCTGTCCACACCATCAAATCTCAGAACAACACCTAATACAATATTTCTATGAAGGGTTGTTACCTATGGATAGAAGTATGGTGGATGCAGCCAGCGGTGGTTCATTGGTTGACAAGACACCCACGGATGCTAGACAACTAATATCAACAATGGCAGAAAACTCTCAACAATATGGGACACGAGCGGATGGGTCAATCCGTAGAGTTAATGAGGTAAGTTCTTCTCAACTTGAAAATAAAATTTCAGATTTAACTACTCTTGTGCGTCAAATGGCTGTAGGGCAAATGCAATCCACAGGAGCATGTGGAATATGTTCATATGTCGGACATCCCACAGATATGTGCCCGACATTGCAAAATCCGAGTCAAGAGTTGAATGCAATTGGGGGATTCTCTAGTCAACCTAATCGAAAATATGATCCCTTTTCAAACCAGTATAATCCAGGATGGAGAGATCATCCAAACTTGAGTTATGGGAATCAAGGGGTGCAACCAAGGTTTCAGAATCAGAATTTCAGACAATTCCAAGCGCCTCAACAATCTCAACCCCAAGCTTCAAATTCTGGTATGTCTTTAGATGAAATTGTTAAAGCACTTGCTAATAACACTCAGCAGTTTCAACAAGAAACAAGGGCAGGTATTCAACAATTGGGTAATCAAATTTCCCAATTAGCCACTTCTGTTAGCAAGTTGGAAGCTCAAGCTTCAAGGAAATTACCATCACAAACGGAGGTGAACCCCAAGGAAAATGTAAGTGCAGTCACATTGAGAAGTGGTAAGCAACTTCAGCCAGAATCCTCATTACCAGTGGAAGAGGAAAAAGAAGAAAAATCAAAGGAGGAAAAAGAGTCTATAGCCAATGAAAATTCTAAGGTAAGTTCTGAATCCTCTGGTCAATATAATTCATCTCTACCCCCTTTTCCTTCAAGGTTAGCGAAATCAAAAGAAGAAGAACATGAAAATCGAATTCTGGAAACCTTTAGAAAGGTGGAAATCAACATCCCCTTGCTAGAAGCCATAAAGAAAATTCCGAAGTATGCAAAGTTTCTAAAAGAACTTTGTACCAATAAGAGGAAGTTGAAGAGCAAGGAGAAAATCATATTGGGTAAGAATGTTTCAGCCATGATAAGCAGTGATCTTCCTAGAAAGTGCAAGGATCCAGGTATGTTCACCCTACCCTGTATAATTGGTAATAAAAAGATTAAGCGTGCCATGTTAGATTTAGGAGCATCAATAAATGTCATGCCATTTTCTATTTATCAGTCTTTAAACATGAATTCTTTGCAAGAAACTAGTGTAGTTGTTCAATTAGCTGATCGTTTTTGTGTGCACCCAATTGGAGTTGTAGAGGATGTTTTAGTGCAAGTTAATGGGCTGGTTTTTCCTGTTGATTTCTATGTTTTGAAAATGAATGATGATGCAATAGATCAATCAACTCCAATTTTGCTAGGTAGACCATTTATGAAAACTGTTAAAACAAAGATAGATGTTGATAAGGGTATTCTTTCTGTTGAGTTTAATGGAGAAATTGCTAAATTTAATATTTTTGATGCAATGAAGTACCCTGATGATTATCATTCTCTTTATCATGTCGATGTAATTGATTCAATGGTGCAAGATGTTTTTGAAGATGTTTTTGTTGAAAATTTGCTTGATTTAGAAGCTGAATTTGATTTAGATGAGTTTGTTGATTCTTCTTGTGAAGTTTTATCAACTGTAATAACTGGTTTAAATTTGTCAAATGCTGATTTTACTTTAAATCATGAGAAGATGTTGCCATCTGTGTTGCGGGCTCCAACTTTAGAGTTGAAAACTCTTCCTGATCACCTCAAGTATGTATACTTAGGTGAGGGAGAGACATTACCTGTTATTATCTCAAATAAGTTGTCCCAGGAACAAGAAGACAAGATGGTTTCAGTGCTGAAAGAACACAAAACTGCAATGGGATGGACTTTAGCTGATATAAAAGGTATAAGCCCAGCTGTTTGTATGCATAGAATCCATTTAGAAGAAGATGTCAGGCCAGTAAGGGAGCCACAAAGAAGACTCAACCCAACATTGAAGGATGTGGTATTTAAAGAGGTTCTTAAACTCTTAGATGCAGGTATAATCTATCCAATTTCTGATAGTGAATGGGTAAGTCCAGTGCATGTAGTGCCAAAGAAAACTGGTATAACTGTGGTAAAAAATCAAAATGATGAATTGGTACCAATGAGAATACAAAATGGTTGGAGAATGTGCATAGATTTTAGAAAGTTGAACTTAGCTACAAGAAAAGATCATTTCCCTTTACCTTTTGTTGATCAAATGTTAGAAAGATTGGCTGGGAAATCTTGTTTTTGCTTTTTGGATGGATTTTCAGGTTACTATCAAATAGCCATTGCTCAAGAAGACCAAGAAAAGACTACTTTTACTTGTCCATTTGGAACATTCGCGTTCAGGCGGATGCCGTTTGGTTTATGTAATGCACCAGGGACATTCCAAAGATGCATGATGAGTATTTTTTCTGAATTTATTGAAAGTTGCATAGAAGTGTTTATGGATGACTTTACTGTTTATGGAGATTCATTTGAAGTTTGTTTAAATAATTTGTCTAAAGTTTTGAAAAGATGTATTGATGCTAATTTGGTTTTGAATTATGAAAAATGTCATTTTATGGTTAGTCAAGGAATTGTGTTAGGGCATGTAATTTCAGCTAAGGGGATAGAAATTGATAAGGCTAAAGTGGATTTGATTGTGAACTTACCTTACCCTACAAATGTTAGGGAAGTTCGTTCTTTTCTTAGACATGCAGGATTTTATCGCAGGTTTATTAAGGACTTCTCAAGGATTGCTGTCCCTTTGTCTAAGCTGTTGCAAAAGGAGGTTACTTTTGAGTTTGGGAAAGAATGTCAAGAAGCTTTTGACAAGCTTAAGGCATTGCTAACAAGTGCACCTATTATTCAACCTCCAAACTGGGAACTACCCTTTGAGATTATGTGCGATGCCAGCAACTATGCAGTTGGAGCTGTTTTGGGCCAGAGAGTTGGGAAGCAAAGTCATGTCATATATTATGCTTCAAGAACATTGAATGCTGCACAGTGCAGTTACTCCACAACTGAGAAAGAACTTTTAGCTATTATTTTTGCTTTAGATAAATTTAGATCTTATTTGCTTGGTTCTAAAGTCATAGTTTTTTCTGACCATGCAGCATTGAAGTATCTTTTGGGAAAGAAAGAGTCTAAGCCTAGGCTAATAAGATGGATTTTATTACTTCAGGAGTTTGATTTGACAATAAAGGATCGAAAGGGAGCTGAAAATCCAGTGGCGGATCATCTAAGTAGGTTGGTAAGAGATGAAGATACACTTCCTATTTCTGAAAATTTTCCTGATGAGCAATTGTTCCAGATATCAGGTATGGTTCCTTGGTATGCTGATCTTGTTAATTACTTAGTAGTCACTGGAGCTTTACCTAATTACCTTAGTAAGTCTAGAAAAGAAAAAATAAGAAGTGAAGCTAAATATTATGTTTGGGATGAGCCATATCTGTGGAAATTTTGTGCTGATCAAGTAATAAGACGATGTGTGCCTGAAAATGAACAACAGTCAGTTTTAGCTTTTTGTCATAATTATGCATGTGGTGGTCATTTTAGTCCTAAGCGAACTGCGAGAAAAGTGTTGGATAGTGGTTTGTATTGGGAGAATTTATTTAAAGATGCATATTTGTGTTGTAAAACTTGTGAAAAATGTCAAAAGACTGGTTCATTATCTCATAGGAATGAAATGCCTCAGATTCCTATTCTAATTGTGGAAATATTTGATGTGTGGGGCATTGATTTCATGGGACCTTTTCCATCTTCTTGTGGCTTTCATTATATTCTGTTAGCTGTTGATTATGTGTCGAAATGGGTGGAAGCAAAAGCCACCAAAACTGATGATTCTTCAGTGGTTGCAGGTTTTATGAAATCTAACATCTTTAACAGATTTGGAGTTCCGCGTGCTGTTATAAGTGATCAAGGGAGTCATTTTTGCAATAAAACAATTGAAGCATTGTTCAAGAAGTATGGTGTGCATCACAGAACAGCTACAGTGTATCATCCCCAAACCAATGGGCAAGCTGAAGTGTCCAATAGGGAGGTAAAGTCTATTTTAGAAAAAACTATGAACACGGGTAGGAAAGATTGGAGCTTACGGTTAGATGATGCTCTATGGGCCTATCGGACAGCTTACAAAACTTCGATTGGGATGTCTCCTTATCGGTTGGTTTTTGGAAAAGCTTGTCATTTGCCCGTAGAGATTGCACATAAAGCCTACTGGGCAGTACAATGTTGTAATATGGAGATGAAGAAGGCTGGTGAAGAAAGGAAATTGCAGTTGCAAGAATTGGAGGAGTTGAGGTTAGATGCTTATGAAAATTCTAGAATATACAAAGAAAAAACCAAGATGTTCCATGACAACATGATTTTGAGAAAAAGCTTTGAGGTAGGACAAAAACTTTTATTATACAATTCTCATTTGAAGCTTATGCCTGGTAAGTTACGTACTCGTTGGATTGGACCTTTTGTTGTTTCTAACGTTTTTCCTTATGGTGCAATAGAGATTAAAAGCATTGATACAGGAAAAGTTTTTAAGGTTAATGGTCACAGGTTAAAGCCCTTTCATGAGGGAATGACAATTTTAAGTTTGGAAGATATTGATTTAGCCCTCCAGGAGTATTTGTGATTGAAAAAGACACATCCAGGGTTGCGTCGGGCATAACGACATTAAACAAATGCGCTATTGGGAGGCATCCCAATTCAATAATTCATTTTTTTTTTCTTTTCTCTATTTGTTTTTATTTCTTTTCAAATAAGTTTTCTTAAAATATGCTCAATTTCTTTATGAATATGTGAAGTTTTTATGTGTGCTTACATTGAGGACAATGCATGAATTAAGTGTGGGGAAGAGTGTTGCACACTGATGATGACTTGTTTGGGTTACTTTCTTGTTATTTAGGGATATGTCTTAAGTTATGATATATTTTTAGTTTAGAGTTTTAACACATGAGAAAAGCAAGCATGATTTTATTTTTATTTTTCTTTCTCTTTTATAAAAAAATTTATATTTTCAAATCCTTATTAGTTTTATTGAATGAAAATGTGTAAGACTTGATGCAATTTGACCCTTTTGGTGAGCTTTTGAGCCTAAAGAGCAACACTTTGCTCAATTTTCTTTGTTGTGTGATATCAAGCATGGCTTGTGTATGCTAGAACTTGCTCTTAAATGCATTTTGAGGCCACATTCAAGTGACTTAGAGCATGAAGATGAAAAGGGCACCTAGGTCGAGCCACTTTTAGCCAAAAAGCCTACCTTGCATTTTAACATCTAGTGAGCCACTTTGAGCTTTTAGCCTTTCTTTTCTTTTAATTGCCACATTACAAGCTATTTTTCCCTTTTCTTTGATTATTTTCCCCAATAAATTTTGAACCCTTGAATTGAAGGAATCATATTAGTCTATTTGCACAAGGTTTTGCTTGTTCTTATTGTCAATAAAGTGTTACTATGAGTTCAAGATACAATTGGAAACTGAAAAGTGTAGTTTTTATTGGGAGTTGAATTAATTTATCTAAGTGATGGTTCTTTCTATGTGAAGCATTGTTTTTCTATGAAAAATGAAGTTGAGAAATATGGAAAAGGGAAAAATGAAGAGAATTGAGGAAAGAAAGTGTTAAGTGTGACACCCCAACTTTACACAAGCTGAGATAGATAAAACTTAACACAACAGCTGCCTATCTCAACCATAAAACATAACATAGCGGAAGCGAATTAAAACCTAAGGGGCATCATGCCACATCTAGGTAAGATAACACAGCCTAGATGCACATGCTAACCAAAGGAATAGAACTGCATAGATAAAATCCTCAAAACATGTCTCCAAAATATCCAAAACTAAACCAGAGTATATGAAATCTCAAAACGGCACACAGGCCCACAACACAAGTCTAGAAACATAAGATCTAGTCTACGCGTCCTCATACAGGTGTATACTATCGCGCTCGCGCATAGACTTTAATGCAAACCTGGAAAACACACAAAGAACCATTAGCAAAAGACTGCTAAGTAACCACCATTCACACCCGCAAGGAAGTATAGATATACATAAGCTTGTAAATAGGTTTACACACCCATATAGAATATACACACCAACGAACTGTTCTTTAATTAAAAACGGATACTCAACAATGATAAACTGAATGAATCATAAACCAAGACTCATCCAAACGAAACCAATATTCAATAACGAATGTATAAGACAACGAATCCATAAACAAGATACCAACTGAAACAACAACCATAAGTGAACCAACCAACCATAACAAGGACAACGAGATATCAACCGAAATACGAATCAACCGAATAACCACAAGGAACTCACGAATACATAATACCAAGAAAGAACTCCCAACTCCAACCTCCAAACCACCATACCAACCATCATACCAAAACCCAACCACAGTTAGAAGTTAGGTACGCAGGGGTGAAAACCAAATCACAGGGACCGAAGTCCAATCACAGGGACCGAAGTCCAATCACAGGGGTAAAGACCCAATCACATGGACCGAAGTCCAATCACAGGGACCGAAGTCCAATCACAGGGGTAAAAACCCAATCACAGGGACCGAAGTCCAATCACAGGGACCAAAGTCCAAATATAGTCAATAGTAGCACAGTTAGTTCACCCATCAACCTCCAAAAGATACCCAAGGATCCACCACCACATACTCATACTCCAACTCAGCCCAAAACAACCAAGCAAAGTGTTCATCTCAACTATGAACACAAACCAACTCCCAGATAACATAATCAAGGAATCGACAAGGCAAGAGTACAAAAGAGGAACCAAGAGGCATGAATAAATACTCCAAAGACATGGTAAAATACCCGACAAAAGGCATGAATAAATACTCCAAAGACATGGTAAAATACCCAACAAAACATTCCAACAATATTCAGAACAAAAGGGGAAACAATCAGACAACAACTCCCAAAACAGTCTCTGGAAGCAGATTCCCAGAGACCTTGCGGAACACACCAACGGATCACCGTCCTCCGCCGCACCCCTCCGCAAGAAGGAGGCGGTCCTCCCCAGCGGAGCACCCCTGTCCGCCAACCTCCACCGCCTTGGCCTTGCGGAAGGCCTCAACGGGTTACATTATTCCGCTGAGGTCCTCCGCAAGGTCAAACCTACACCCCCATTCCCAGATTCTGCTCAGACATGAAGAAAATGTTCCAGAATGCTAACAATGAGATCATACTACCCAGATTTCAACCAACAAAGGCCAAACAACATGGAAATCCAACCAACAAATGCTCATAAACAACAATAGGCAAAGGATCAAGACACAAGATCATGAAATCCATCAAACACAATCAATAATAGGGCTAATAATCAAGAAATTTCAGGATTTCCAACACCAAATAATATCATATAGATTGAGAGTGTAAAAATAGATTTTGATGGACATAGTGGTTACCTTTTGAAGCTCTTTCCAACCAAGCAAAGCCTCAACACACCTCACAAAGCACCACCACCTTCTTGATCATCTTTTTACCCAAAGAACCCCAAAAGAAAACATAAGAACTTGCATAAAGACTAACAAAACTATATGATGCAATGAATATTCCTAGATAGATGCACTATACCCAAACTCAAACAAGCCTAAAGGAGCAATCTTGACTTGAAAACTTGAAGGAGAAATGAAGATCAAATTTGGAAGAATTTAGATGGAAAGTGGCGTGAAAGGCAATGTGTAGGGAAGAGAGAGAGTGAAAACCTCTAGGGAAATTTAGTCTTGAATATATATACTACAATACATATATTATATTAGGGTGAAAGACTTGATAAGAAATGGGCTCCATTCTTTATATTATATATGCTTACAAGAATATAATGTACAAGATTAATTAGTTGGGCTAAGATATTCATCTCTAGTCAAATAAATATATATTAGAATAAAGAAAGCCCACATGATGTCTTAAAGACATTACACTTATATATTTATTAAGAAATTGGGCTATTGTAAGAATACTTTTAATTATAGGAATTGTAAGGATCCAAATTGAATAAAAATCCCTTACAAGAATAAATTCAAGAATTGGGCTCTTGATTAGAATAATTAATTTAGGCTCAAGAAATATATATATATATATATATATATATATATATATATATATATATATATATATGTGTGTGTGTGTGTGTGTGTGTGTGTGTGTGTGTGTGTGTGTGTGTGTGTATGAAATTGGAAGAACTAGCCCAATTAAAATAAATAAATTGCCCAAGGAATTAATTGTCGGTCTTACGGCTTAAACAAATTTACGGGGTGTTACATTAAGAAACAAAAGAAAGAGTTTGAATAAAGTCTTATGAAAGCAACAAAAGAAATGCAGTATATATGTGACAAAGAAAAAAAGGTATGAAAGATGAAGAAAGTGAAAAAAAAAAAAGCATGAAAATGAAATGTGAAGGTGATAGAGGAATGAAAATATGTTTATAGCTTTGTAATTTTTCTTAAGGTGAAATTTTGTGTAGAGGCTTATGTGGTTCCTTCAACTTCTTAAGCCTAAATATTCCTTTTACCATATCCCTTTACCCTAGCCAAGTTACAACCTTTATTGAAAGACCCTTTGATTCATGGTTTAACTCATTTTTGCTAGTGGTGGAGATTTGATTTACTTGCAAGCCTATGGGATTACTTGCTTTGTTTTGATTTGAGAGTTTGATACACTATACCTTAGACACTATGAGTGCAATGAGTGAATTTTGAATCTTTGTGAGGTGTTAAGTCTTGTTCATTTGATTTTGATAAAACTAGTGAGTCATTTTATTTATTTATTTTCAAGTGTTATCAATAAACCATGCTTGTTCTCTTGAGTGTGTTTCACCTCTAAGCACTTAAATATATAATAACTTTTGAGATATTTCTAGGTGGCTTGGAAGGAGTTGGAAAAGTCTATGTTTGAAGGATGAGGATATGCTTGAGGGCAAGCATAGTTTTAGTGTGGGGGAATTATGGTGAGCATATTTTATACCTTGATTTAAATAAGATTTTATAGATTAATTTTGCTATTTATATTTTATATTTTATCAATTTCGTATATTTTATTATATTAGGATTATAAAACTTAGTTAATAAATAAAAGGATAAATAAGCCTTATTAGCTTAGTATAAATAATTAGATATTAGTGTGGGTCCCACTTGTTTAATTCCTAGTTACATTTTGTTTCCTTTTTCTTTATTTCATGTGTATCCCTTTACGTATCTAATGTTTTATTTTATTTTCCTTGTTTTTGTTTTGTTTACGAATTGCAGCGCACGGAGCTTCGAACGACGACTTGGACTGCTTCTGTCGGCGAACGATTCTTCGGAGGAATTAAACAAGCTTTTGAATTTGAAGTTAAAATTGTGAGAGAAATCAACCTTTGATTTGGTAAGAGCAATAATTTTAGGGAAAATTGTTGGTTCAGAACCCTATAAAAGGAGAGCTATTCTGATGTATTTTAGCAGATTGTTCCTTTCATATTCTTAGAACTTTAGAATAGTTTTTCTCCATATCTGGCTAGATTTTATTTATTTTGATTCAAGGAATTGAAATTTCAGTTGTGAATTTAGGGAGGTTCGATTTCAATTAATTTGTTGAATTCATGTACTTCTTGTTCTTTTAGAGTTAATTTTCCAGGCAAACTTATAATGAATTAAATTGACAACTTAGTTTATTATTGTTTTCCTATTGCTATCTAAGAGTTTATGATCCGTAATTGTCATAAACAATTAGACTCTGTAGCCTGTATTAATTATATTACTGTTATTAGTACATAAAGGACTGGAAGACTAAGTTGCAGGTTGTAGCTATCTCAATCTGTTATTTAGGCTTAGTTATTTTCCATTTAAGTGTAATGATGTTATTGAGTGAATATGGAACGCTATCGTCCCCAGTTTATTCAATAACAATTGTTGGTTTGAATGCTTAGTTTGAATCAATTAATTTAGGGAGATTAAAGGCTAGTTATAGCTATCTTAATTAGTCTTTGGCTGAGTACTTGAATTGACAATTTATTTGTAAGAGCCAATGATCTAAGTCACATCTTTAATATTTCATTTTCCTTGAATCAGAATTCCACATTCCTGAACTTGTTTACGATTATAGTTTACTTTATTTATTTATTTCAAATTATTACTCCCACTCTAAGTTCTTTTAATTTAAGAAACAATCCTCGTTAGTTCTCTTGGGATTCGACCTGGTCTTGCCACTACTACAAATTAGTGGAGTGAGCCAGTATCAATTTTGTAGGGCTTCGACAACCCTGCCATGTATGCATTCTTCTGGATTTTAAAGCAACGTGGATTAAGATTAAGTTTTGATTTTAAAATTTCAGGATAAAAAATTTAGGTTTACAAAGTTTGAATGCTAGAAATTTGTTTGTTTCTTATTTCTACTCTACATAGTCCACATATGATGTTTGGCATATTCCTATAAACTTGTATGTTATTATAGCCAAGTTAGCCCATTTTGGACTATGTTTTAGATTTTGATTCATATTTGCATATGTTAAGGTTATTGGATTATGGCACCAGTGAGAGATAGAATCAGTCAACTTCCTGCGGATATACTTGATCACATCTTGGGATTCTTGCCAATTCAAGATGCTGCTAAAATCGCTGTTTTATCTTCCATTTGGAGAGATGTTTGGCTGCATCTTACCCAACTCAATTTTGATGATGGGTTCTTTCGTTATATTAATAAAAAACATCGTCGTGCTAGCAAGTATGTCAAGAAATCAGCTGCAAGTTTATACGTGATTAACAAAGTTCTCCTGCTGCACAAAGGAACAATTCAGAAATTTGTTCTGAATTTTTATAATGTTGGGAAACTTGCAATTAGGTCTCGGTCTTATGACTTCGACCAGTGGTTACTTTTAGTCACACATAAAGGTGTTGAAGAAATCTACATTAGTTTTGAGGAAAAAGCATACCGGTTACCAGGCTGCATATTTTCTTGCTTAACACTTAAGAGATTGCATGTCCGTGGTGTCATTGTTGATCCAATCAATTTCCCTTGCATATTACCTAGTTTTGTTTCACTTTGCTTTGTATGGGTTGACTTTGGTCCTATAAATTGTCTAGATTGTGCTATTGATGTTCCTGCACTCGAGAATTTGTCATTTATCAGCTGTAAAAACACGTTTTATTTTGACATTACTGCTCCAAAGCTGCGTAGTTTAAAAATCAAATCTGGCTCATCTAATGAGTTGGACAAATTTCTCCCGGTTAGCTTGGACTTGAGATCTATTTCTACTCTTGTTTTGGGTGGTTGTGCCCAGGTATTTAGCCATAACTTTTCTTTATCTGACTATTGTTTATTTATAAATTGTTTTCAAGGAATGGATTCTACTTTCTTTTTGTTTGATTTTTAAGGGACTTGTTAAAGAATTCACTCGGATGGGATTTCAACTAAATGTGGAATACCTTAAGCTTTCACGTTTCGAAGAGTTCTATATCCAAAGTGACAAATCATCTTCTGTGCTTGCTCATTTACTGCGATTATGCCCTAAGTTACGCAAACTGAATATCAATTTATTTTGGGTAATCGCCATATCCATTGATAAATAGTTCATTTTCATATTGTTTTGGATTTCTGGGTAAAATTTTTTGTAAATGTTGATTTGATTGAGTTTTCTTTTCTTTGTATTTGATGCTTGTCTATAGGTCAATTCAATGGCTACTGAATGTATGGACGCCTTCTTGGAACTTCATGCTGTGGCTCAAACAAATAAAATGCTCCTTGCTTTGAAGTTTGTCTCATTTCAAGGGTCACAATCTGAAATGCTTTTCATTAAGGAGCTACTTGCTAGTTTTTCGACATTTAAAGAGATTGTCATTGTTCGTGACAAATATCACTGCAAAAAGGACAATACTGGAATTATGCAGGAGCTTTTGGATCTTCCGGTTGCCTCCACAAAAACGAAAATTATTATTGTCTAGTGAGTATATTTCCATTACACCAACAAGTTCCTATTTTGGAAATGGGTTCTATGAAAATCTTTGCATTCCATTTAGTTTTGATTGTTTAATTTGTATTGTTTTTCATTCCCAAATGCAATTTTGTCACAAATTATTTTTGGAAGGTTGATGGAATGAAGCCTAATGGTGACAGTCATGCCCTACTTCTAGGACTTGACCCGGCCGTATCGTTACGTGAAGACCTGTAACAATACGAAGCCTAACCATACATACCTCTCGACATCTTCAATATAACACTTTAATACACAATAGTTCCACAATCCAAATTGGCAAAATATAATCAACTAGTTCTTCCCAAAAACTCATCAAATCCATTATTAAATATTTACAATCAAGAGTAGTATGTCCAAAATGCATCACAAGCACCAAAACCAAGAACAATGGTTTACCAAAAATACAAAGGGTCAAAGGGAGTATCCAAATAAACAAAAATCTATGATAAGCTCCAATACTAAGACTAAGTCTCCTAGTTTCAAAAGTCACCTTCAAGGCCCCACCACTTGTGCTCGTGCTTTCACAATTGTACTCCTTAACTACTCTGAAACACGAGAAGATAAAATTAATGAGCTAATGCCAAGTAAGTGATACTCTTCTCAACCTCGGATCAAGTAGCGTTAATAAAATACAATAAGCTTTAGAGTATTTAATAGGTGCAAATCACGATCTTCAAACTATATCGAAGTCATATTACAATTCCATCATACCATACACAGGTTCTCCAAAATAGAAACTTTAGCTTTAGCTACATGGGCATCAACATTACTTCATAACACAATAATTTCAAAAGCTGAAATCATTCTTTTAACCCATGACGCATTAGCAACCTACAACAACCATTATACCTTGTGGCACATGCCATTATCGACATAATGGTCTAAAAAGACTCCACGATTCTGAATGAGTCATGCTCGGCGATTCAGAATGAGTCAGGCTCGACGATTCGGAATGAGCCGGATGGAACGTTCCAACAAATAGTTCAAAAGTAAAGATTCGACGATTCGGAATGAGTCAAGCTCAACGATTCGGAATGAGCTCTTTGGAATGTTCCAAGTGAACAAAACAAATAACAAAATGTAGGATGTCTCGTGAGTTTGGTCAAACATTCAAAATAATTCTTATAATCAAATAGCCCATTGTAGCACAAAGAGACTTTCTCAACTTATTGGAGCACAAAGAGTCAGTATTACCTCTACTGAAGCTCGAACTCATAAACCTCCCATATGGGAGAGCCACTACTCTGTCATCTAAGCACAAGGTGTTTGGCTCACATAAATTACTTGATCCCCTTTTAAAGCAAACTACCTTAGTACAAAAATCATACCCATAAATCGAATAATAGTGAAATAACACTTTAACAATCATAAATAGCTTGAGTCATAATACTATATCAAAAGTGCAAAATATTTTTAACTCAAACTAACCCTAAATGGGTATTCAAGTAGTAGAGATTCCAGAATAGGTTATGGGTTTTGCAAAATAAGGAGAGAATAGTTAACCACTTACCTAGAACATCCAAACCTTAGCTATTTAGCTCCCCTAAAATGCTCCTTGTCAAAATCCCTAATATTTTCAAAATATCAATCTTAGCGCTCCAATAATAAACCCAACTCGAAAAGAGTGAAATATGGAGGTTAAACTCAGATCACCTAGAATACTTCAATAACTTGAGACTTAAGCTTGAATAGGATGCATGGAGATCAAAGCTTCAAGATTTTTCCTTCCCTTATCTCTCTAGTCAAACTCCTTACCTTCTTTCAAAATGACATATCTTCTTTCAAATGAGATATTTATCCAAGATGAAGTGATTCCTTAACCTTTAAGAGTAAGGAAGGGTAATTTGGCAATTTTATCCAATATCATATATATTTAAGAAGCTTTGATATGTTGACTTCATTTAATAAATATAATTAAGTATAATTGGTTTTCTATAAAAAATGGGTATTATAGTGACAACATTGTGTCCAGATGTTTTGGAAGTAACGGCTTAGTTTGGCTCACACAAAATTTTCCGCACTGAGGCTTGAGTAGTGAAATATTTTTTGTCGAGCTATTACTTGTTTGTTTTCCTGCGGTCTCTTTTTAACACTCGAGAAGGTTGCCATTGTTCATACCCATAGTTTGCAAGATGCTCTGAATTTTCGTTTCTTAGAAAAGCAAAAATGATTTTCTTTTAAAAATCTTGTTGTATTTTTACTATTGCCAGACTCAAATCCTTTTGTTTCCTTCTATGAATGAAATGCTCTATAACTTTTGCAATGTGCCATTGTTAGCTTGTATATAACTTTTGGAGCTTACTATTTTTTTTTTTAATTCATCACACCAGTCTAGTTGTATATACATTTTATTTCAAAGCTTGTTAAGATATTAGGCCTAATTATGCTTAGACACCACCTTCTTAGCTTGTAATTGGTGAAATTTTTACATTCAAACTCATTCATGAGTGGTGAATGGAAGTGAGTATCCTGAATGTAATTCTAGTAGACATCTTGCAAAAAATGTCACTATCATGTTTAGTGACAGAAATTTTGCTACTATTTTTCAAATTTATCTTAGGGTCCAAGATTTTTGAGATATTTATACATAAAATTTTATTAAAAAATAGTATCCCTTTCCCGAGTACAAATTTAGAAGAAGGCAAATTCTCTTTCCGCCCAGACACAAATTTAGAAGAAGGTATACAATCAAAGGATTTTACCGTTACTGAAAATTAGACGAATTACACGAAATTGGTTAATTTAATAATTCAATTGCACTTTTTTAAAGTTTGGTTGCACAATTGCATTATAACTTGCAATTCAGTGGCTTATTTCAATATTATTTTTATAATAAATAACAATTTATTATATTATATCATTTATCATGTCATTTATTAACATTTTTTAGACAGGAATATATGGTTAAAATGGTTCTCCTCCGCCGCTGCTCCTCTTTCGGCGTTTGGATTGAGGTTTTTCTCAAACCCAATTTATTTTTCTGTTGTGTATATGTGTATGTATGTATACATTCTTCTGGATTTTAAAGCAATGTGGATTAAGTTCTGATTTTAAAATTTTGGGATCAAAAGTTTAGGTTTACAAAGTTTGAATACTCTAGAAATTTGTGTGTTTTGAATTCGTTGTTTCTCATTTCTACTCTGCATAGTTCATGTATGATGTTTGGCATATTCCTATAAACCTGTCTGTGTTTAAGAGTTGCAATTTAATTACTATGGCCAAGTTAACCCATTTTTGGACTATGTTTTACATTTTGATTCATTTGTTAGTTAATTTGCATAGGTTTAGGTTATTGGATTATGGCACGGGGTGATCAAGAGATATAATCAGTCAACTTTCTGTGGATATACTTGACCAGATCTTGGGATTTTTGCCGATTAAAGATGCTAATAAAACCGCTGTGTTATTTTCCATTTGGAGAGATGTTTGGTTTAGTCTTACCCAACTCAATTTTGATCATGGATGCTTTTGTTATATGTATAAAAAAACATGCCATGCTATCAAGTATGCCAAGAAATCAGCAGTGAGTTTATACGTGATCAACAAAATTCTGCTGCTGCACAATGGAACTATTCGGAAATTTGTTATGAGTTTTAATAGCGTTGGGATACGTGCAATTAGGTCTCGGTCTTATGACTTCGACTAATTGTTACTTTTAGTCACACAAAAAGGTGTTGAAGAAATCTACATTCGTTTTGACAAAGAAGCATGCAGGTTGCCGGGCTGCGTATTTTCTTGCTCGACACTTAAGAGAGTGCATCTTTACGGTGTCATTGAACCAATGAATTTCCCTTGCATATTTCCTACTATTGCTTCACTTTGTTTTGAGATGGTTGACTTTGGTCCTATAAATTGTCTAGATTGTGCTATTGACATTCCTGTACTCAAGAAGTTGTCATTTATCCATTGTTGTAACATATTTCATTTTGATATTACTGCTCCAAAGCTATGTAGTTTAACAATTGAATTTTGCTCATCTATAGGTATTTAGCCATACTTTAAAAAAAAATTGACTATTGTTTGTTTATAATTTTTTTAAAGGGAATTGATTCCACTTTCTTTCTATTTGCTTTTCAAGGGACTTAAAGAATTTACTAGGATGGGATTTCATCTTAATGTGGAATACCTTAAGCTTTCATGTTACCAAGAATTCTATACAAAAAGTGACGGATCATCTTCTGTGTTTGTTCATTTGCTGCAATTATGCCCTAAGTTATGCAAACTCGATATCAAATTGCCATGGGTAATCTTCATATTCATGGATAAATAATTCATTTGTTCACTGAAAGCTTAGTTGTTTCTGTACTATTTTGCATTTTTGAATATAATTTTGTTGTGTAAATGTTGATCTGATTGAGTTTTCTTTTCTCTATATTTGATGTTTGTCTATAGTTCGATTCTATGGCTACTAATCGCATGGACATCTTGTCAGAACTTCATGCTGTTTCTCTAACAAATAAGATGCTCAATGCTTTGAAGTTTATGTCATTTCAAGGGTTGCAAATTGAAAAACTTTTCATTAAGGAGCTACTTGCCAGTTTTTCAACGCTTGAAAAGGTTGTCATTGTTCGTGAGAAACATTACAGAAAAAAGGACTCTACTGGAATTATGCAGGAGCTTTTGGATCTTCCCTTTGCCTCTGCAAAAACGAAAATTATTATTGTCTAGTGAGTATATTTCCATTGAACAAACAAGTTTCTATTTTGGAAATGGTTTCTATGAAAATCTCTGCATTCATTCAGTTGTTGTGTGTGCGCCTAATCTTGTGGCAACTTGAGGTATGTTTATTCGTAATATTCATTTTCACAGCTACCTTATTTAGTGAAGTTCTGATGGTTTGTATTGTTTTGCATTCACTAATAAATTTTGTCCCAAATTATTGTTGGAAGGTTGATGGAATGGAGCCTATTGGTGACGACATTGTTTAATTTCTACCAATTTTAGTCCCACGACTATTGATTTAGTACCAATTTTTATCCACAACTATTGTTTTAGTGCCAATATTCATCGTGCCGGTCACCCATCCATTTAAAACGTGTAAAACTCTAAAATTGTTAAGGGTATTTTTGTTATTTTCAACTTAATATCCCAATTTGAGCATGAATAAATGGATTTAAGTTCTAAGATCGATCAAAATTCACAGTTTTCCTCCTCATTTTGCCTTAAAGTTGAGGAGGAGAACTGTGAATTGTGATCGATTTTAGGGCTAAAATCTCTTTATCCATGCTGAAATTGGGATATTGAGTTGAAAATGACGAAAATACCTTTAAAAGTTTTAAATTTTGGCACGCTTTAAACGGATGGGTAACCGGCACGATGAAGTTAGACACTAAAAACAGTAGTCGTGGGACCAAAATTGGTATTAAAACAATAGTCGTGGGACCAAAATTGCTAGAAATTAAACATGTGGATCAAAATTGTCATTTTGCTAATAGTCGTGGGACCAAAATTGGTATTTGCTCGGGTTTTATTGATAGGATGGTAAATTAATATTTTTGAACCTTATATATTTGTAAATTAAATATATAAATTGGAAAAATGTTTTTTTTTTCCTTCAAATATATAAATTGGAAATATCCAGTCAGTGAGATAGTTTTGTGCTTTCCTGGCTAGTACATCTGCTGTTTGTTCTCCCATAAAATATTGTTCCTTGTAAATCATATTTTCCAAGAAATCATGAACACTGATCTCATCTGGTTACTGGATAACTCCCCAGCCATGTGGCTGATCCGATCCATTCACTAAAGTCCACAAATAGATGAGAGATAGATTCAATACCTTTTTTACTGTGAATATTCCATCACTATCTGGGCCTGATAAGCGTTAATTCTTAGTATTTTTATGTGCATAATTGATATCAAACTCATATGATTTCATGTTAATTGGAAGTTAAGTATGTGATTATTTGATTCCTTTGTGCCATATAGGTGATTTGGAGGCATTGATTGTAACATAATGTAAATTGAAGCTCAATTTGATGTGTTTTTAAGTTATCTTGGCACGAAGGCATGTTTCGGATAATTCCAAAATTACGCAAGCTCGATATAATGAGTTTATTGATAATCTTCATTTTCATTCATAATATTTAATGAAATTCTAGTTGTTCTATTATTGTTTCGCATTACTTAATACAAGGTTATACTAGTGTAAAAGATGAATTGATCGAGGCTTTTTTTTTTTTTTTGGAAGTTTTATGCAAAGATATCAAAATCTGTACTTTGGGAGGGACTTCAAAGTGCGGCTAAAATGCTTCACACTTTCAAGCTTAGATCATTCAATGGTTCGAGGTCTTAATTGAAATTCATTATGATGCTACTTGCTTGCTTTCCAACACTTGAGAAAGTCGTCATTATTCGTGATACAGTGAAGTTTGACTCCAATGAGTTTAAAATTATGCAAAAGCTTTTAAAATTTCCTCGTGCATAAAAAAAAAAATCGTTTACATATAAGCATATTATTATATTTTGTTTTTGAATTGAATTTATGTATGCATCTCCTTGATTCACTCTTTAAGTTCAATATTATGTAATGTACTAATGATTTGCTCGAGTATCCTTACTAGTTGAATCTTTTAGCACACAACCTTTTTTTGGTTTTGAATTAATATTATGTTGCTAGCTACTTATTATCTACAAATATGCCAAAGTGATGTAGGACAAGGGGAAGGGAAAAACACAAACAATATAACTCAAACTCAAAGACTTTCAATAATATTCAACTTCAACTTCTGAATACAAAAGTCTGTTTAAATAGATAATTAGGAAAACTAAAGAGTTACAAATATTTAAAGCATGCATGCGAAAAGTAAAATAATCATAAAGAGAATTACAAATATTTAAAATATTTAAAGCCAATTCAAGTTTCAAATAAAACTAGCCATCAAACTACATGTCTCTTAGAATTCATGTATTTAGCCATTATTGCTTCAATTCTTGTGCCACATCACACAGGGAGCGAAGCTATTTAGTTGTGCTTTATAAAAATATTAGAATTTTTTATTTTCAATAATGACATCATTCCTCCAAGATGAATTGTGTAGAATGCAATAGAAGAAAATGCAAATACATGTACATCATATTGCTCCAAATTCCCTTTATATATATATGACATAAAAAAAGATTATTTAATTGCACAAAACTCTAAACTTTAAATCTAGTATGATAAGAAACATAGCATAATAGACTCTAATAAGCAAATATACTCAAATTATTAGTACAACATAGTAACAAAATGCCATTCATACCCTCTCCCTCATTTCCCTGCTACCAAAAACGCCCTTCTTTCCTTCACCCAACATCACAATGTGAGTATTTAAATAACATATATAGATACTAACATCAGGTTACTCAGGATGCTATAGTAATGTTTGCGAAGAGGGGCTTGTATACGGTTCGCGAGGCTGAGGCTGTGGGGGCTAGGGAAGCTCTGAGTTGGATTAAAGAGAAGGGGTGGCAAAGGGTTGTTCTTGAAACGGACGCACAACTGGTTATGCATGCGGTCAGGCCGGTTCGAATATTTCACCTTTTGGTTCCATCATTGATGAGATCCGTGCTCTGCTGCGCCTACTACCTATGGTTCACTTTCGTCATATTCCCCGTGGTGGTAATACATACCGTGGCTCATGCTCTTGCTCGGAATGCTCTTAGTTTTGCTGAGGATATGAGAGCTGACTATTTTGATTCAATTCCTTATTTTCTTTCTGCTGTTTTATGTATGAACTCAGTTGGTTATTAATATATGTGTGGTTTTTGTTTTTCAAAAAAAAAAAAAAAACATCAGGTTACTCATAAATCAAAATAGTGAAAGACGAAAAGCAACCTCATAATAGTAATGTTGACATACTTTATGGGTATCACACCACTCTACACCTAGAGTTCTAGTCCACAAAGAGAATATGAGGTTTCGGATATGCATAAGGGAAGCGCAATAATTGTCAATGAATTCTGCCTGCCGTGTTAGCTTTCATATTCTCAGATTATATTTTTGAATAACAAGTCTCTATCTCTAGTGTAGGGGATTTCAAGAACAACATTTTCATTAAAAATGTTTCGCGTGTAGATCCACTAAATGAATCAATCTATTGGGTTAAGTACTTTTAGATCTTGATTAATGATGTAACCATATGGATTTAACATAAGTCGTCTTTCAGTAGCTTCAATGTCATGAGAAGGACATATTAATGATGTTTTGGAGCTTTGAGTCCCTTCACAATCATCCAAAACTAGCTTCTAAACAATTACATTACCATTACATTATCACTAAATTCAACATCATCAAAAACTAATAAAGTGACACCAAGAAATACACTACTAGCATTTATTGGCAAATCAAGATTGAAACAGCGGAACACCCGTGTCAATATAATCCATCATAGTGGTTCGGCACAACACTATACAAGATTGCAGCTTATATGAGTTATATGATTTACATCTACCCGAAACAATGAGTTGAGCTTTAAGTTCTTGCAAACCATTATTGCTTGATAGAATGACACCACTGATCTAAGTCAGATTGGTATGGATTACTATTCTAGTGGTGAAGGTGTATAGCAAATTTCTTTCTCAACTGCTCTAACACGGTTCAAGAGAATATTATTTATTAACGGTTGCATATGATCTTTATTGCACTTTGAGAGGCATTGGTAGAAGTTGTTGTCAAACGCAAGCCAACCGCTTATGCTTTAAACACAAATCATATCATCATCCCAAAAATTATCGATACGACTTGGTGAGCCTCATACAAAATTCAATACATTTGAACTAAATATTCATACTTTTTTTTGAAACAAAAAATATTCATACTGTTTCAAAAAATATTCATACTTAATAGGTAAAATTAAGGCAGTTCAAAGATTTGAGAAATGTGATTAGCAACCTCGTTGATAGATGCTTGTCCACAATAAGGCAAAATTGAATTGTAAAGTACTAATCCTAACATAATTAAATCATTTGGGAGAAGGCTCGAATATATCCCTTAATTTTATACAAGAAGTTAATTTGACGCTTAAACTTTTAAAAGTTGCAATATGAATTTATAAGGTCCAATAAATTAATGACTAATGTTAGATACACTTCCTATTTTTCCGACCAATCTATCCACATGATGTGTCATTAGTTAATTGATTACTATTTTTTTCTTTTAAAATAATTGGTGGTGAGTTTGACGATTCATGATACCCGGCCCAATGATCGAGTGAAAGCTACATCATGAGGAAAATCTAGAATGGGAAATTCAGGAGGGGTAAAAACTAAGAAGCATTTCCCTAATTAATTACCCGTAATTGCGAGTAACATCCTATGTAACAGATGACGTGACATTTTAAAAGTAAAATAATAATATTAAATTAAAAAAAAAACAATCATATATTGATGACAACCATCGTCTTTTTTCCTCCCCCTTCAATCCCCTTTTTTTTAACCAAAAAAAAAAATTAATTAAATTGTTTTAAAAAAATTAATTAAATTGTTTCAAAAAAATTTAATAAAATTGTTTCCCTTTTCTTTCCTACTTCGTCTGCAAATCTGGAGACGAAGAAGGGGAGAAGAAGATGGTAGCGGCCACGACTGCCATCTTTTTTTTTTGTTTATAATTTTAAATTTTATATTAATATTTTTATTATTTTATTTTTAAAATTCCACGTAAGCTACTACGTATTTTTGTTATCGACGATTACCTATAATTAACCGGATCTTGGTTGGAATGCACAAAAATCGCAAGTTGATAAGTTTAATTGCAACTTTTAAAAGTTTATAGGTCTAATTGACTTCTCGTATGGTGTATTTGATAATTTTCCCAATTGTAAATAATTAGTTAAGCCTGCCAAACACCTTGTGCTCAGATGGCATGTAATGACTCCCCATATGGGAGGTCATGAGATTGAGCTTTAGTGGAAGCGAGTTGACTCCTTCAGTCCATGAAGACAAGTTTAGCTTTTGGAGATAACATCTTCGCCAATCTACCAACTCGACTATAAATATAATGGAGATCAAGGGTGTTACCACTACTACAAAAAACACCTTTAACATTAGTTATTTTTGACATACAATGTCCGTTATTTTGTGACGTTGTTCTCTCTGACATTATAAATAAATGATACGACGTCGGTTGTAAAAAACGACGTTGTATGTCATTCTATTTAAAAAAATTATTTAAAATATTAAGTCATTGTCAAGTTGGCTCCTCAAATTAAATAAAAGGTATTTATACTAATAATGTTACCACATGTTAATATGTTACAAGTAATTAATTTTCTGGACATGATCGTAATCTAGGATTAGATCTCTCTTTCACCTTAACAAGTGCATTGTCCTAAGCCCAAATGAATACAACCACTAGTCTTTTTCCATTAACTTTTGTTCTGGTTTTGAACCTCTATGAGGATTTATTGCTCCTTTGTGTTGTTGGGTTGGCTTGTGTTAGGTCAACCCATTGAAATATTATTTTTCATCAATAATAATACATAAATGCTAAAATAAAAAAAATGTCAAAACTCATAGAGCAAAAATTAAATTAAAGTTGAAACACACAGATAACATTGACATGCTTGTGAGCTGTCAGGATAATATTAAGATATGATAGAGACAAGATTTTGATAGGTTAGATAAGAATGCTATTTTCAACATTTTTTTTTAATTTTTATAAAATGAAGTGTAAATAACTCAATTAATTGTCAATAAGTCTTGTACGTTAGTTACTCTCCTAATGAAGTCAGTAGCGATATTATTTTATAATACTTCCTCTATTATCATTTTGTATAATGGAAGTTAATTTAATTTCTACAAATAAAATTTGTAAAAAATTCAGCGAGAGTTATATTAACAAGGAAAATTAAATTCAAGGAATATAGGAAACAATTGTAATTTCTCAAAAAAAAAAAAACAATTGTAATTATTAAGTTTTATGTAGAACAAATTTGCATTAAATCAGGGTTCATAGCTCAGTGGTAGAGCAGGTCACCGGTTCAAACCCGGTTGGGCCCTTTTTAAAAAATTAATGTTAATGTTACGCTTCGTTAAAAAATACGGCGTCGCCTAGACTCAAACCAGAGACCTTTAGTGTATTAGACTGATGTGATAACCAACTACACCACAACACCTTCGTCTACAGATTTGTGATTGTTTGATGATATACTGATTCTAATAACGCATTTCTGTGCTTCAAAACTTTAAAGTCGAAGTCTAATATGACTTCCAAGATATTCTGAAACACAATTCCTAAGACCTTATGGGAAGATTTTGATTCCCCATTGCAAGATCTTTCCTGGAGAATTTGAGGAAAAAACATTATTTTAGTACTCGTCATTATATAAACCTTTCAGAAAATATCGTGAGAGAATTTGAGGAGAAAAAATATTATTTCTTAAATTATGAAGATAAGGTCATGTGACATTCGAAAATGCACAATAGGTATTAACTAGTTCACTTGGAATTTGAAGGGGGAAAATATTATTTTTTAAATTATGAAAATAAAGTCATGTGACATTTAAAAATACAGAATAGGTGTTCACTAGTTGACCAGAAACATAAGAAAGCTTCAATCTCTTTGATGTGCTTGACACGTGTTTACCCTCATTTATCTCCAATGCAATTTGGAATTCCAATTGGGAGCCAAAATGCATTGCACGATGAAATTGATTTTCATGTCATTACACATCGTGTGCCTAAGGGCAAAGACTTCACCAAATATAATATCAACAAATGCAGAAAACGTGCAAATTATGATGAAATGTTCAAAGAATTGAAGTGGAGTGACCTTTATGTTCTCAACCGTGGGTTGTGTTGAATATTTTGCATTTTTTTTTTATCTATTTATTTTTGGTTGATTTTCATTTTATATGTCTAGCAATGGAGCATGGTGGAGGGGCGCCATCCGAAGAAGGAAGAAGCAAAATGATGAGTCTAAAAAAAGAGAATAATTTGTTCTTAGTAATTTAGGTATTAGTTATGTTTGAAAATTTTTTAATTTTGTTTATGCATTTGCTTTGATTTTTGTATTAATTTTAATTTCAATAGAAAATCAAGAGACAATTCCTTCCCAGGGAGAAAGGGAGAATAATATCTCATCCTATACCATCCGGAATACACAATCTTTTGCAGATGTAGTGGATAAGTCTGTTCAATTTGTTCCCACTAATTCATCAGGTATTGTTATTATTCTTTTTCACTTTCTTTCATTGGTTTTATGATGAGTCTAAAAGAAGAGAACAATTTGTTCTTAGTATTTTAGGTATTAGTTATGTTTGAAAAATGTTCAATTTTATTCTCTATTTATGCATTTTCTTTGATTTCTGTATTAACTTTAATTTTGATACAACTTGTTCCCAGGGAGAAAAGGGGAAAATTATCTCATCCTCTACCAGAGGTCGACTACCCTTTGCCAATGAATTTTTCTCTAATGTGAGAGTGAAGCAAAATTGTCAATAAACGTATCATTAGGCGCACTTATGATATAAATCTAAATACCTAGATATTCTAGGTAGATTGATAGTAGATGATGTAAGTTTCTTTTTATTGATAAAATGTTTTATGTTTGACCGTAAATATGTTACTGGGGTATATTAGGATAGTGAATCGATTATATTGCTATAGTTTCAGTATAGAATGTTCAGTGTATCCTCCTTCTACTACAAGGTTTACTATTTATACTATGAGCGTAACTACTCTTCTTGTGAGTGTAAAGGACTCCTCATAATGATGACGAGCCTACATTTAGTGCTGGGTAATAATAATGGGGAGCTGTTTGGAGTAATTATCTTCTGTCTTCAATGTGTCAATGTGTCAGTGTAATCTATGTGACCGTGTGACTTCCATGTGTCCGCCTACTTACCTGTGGTTCCGGGTCAAGTACTTACCCAATTACCCTGTCAATGTTACGTTATATTTTGTTTCTTTGTTCATGAATTTATTAAACAGTAGGTATGACTTTGTAGTTGTTGGCTTTATTGTAGGTTCACTGGCAGCCTTATGGGCGCCTAGATGCTGGTTTACCACAGGCCTATGGAAGGCAGATGAAATATGATCAAAACATTTAAATAACAGTTTGTATCAAAATAATACAGGATAGTTTGTATCCAAATAATCAAATCATGGTGAATAGACAAGAGGTCTTAGGTTTGAAACCTTGTTTTGTTTTGGGCTGAATTTTATAGTTTTATGCCACATCACAAAATTGTGACATGGCAATTCCAACGCCACGTGGACAGACTTAATGGAAAAAATAAACGGTGTTAAATATTGTCCTTAATTGTTCTAAATCTTAAAGTATAGGAATTAAGTTGACCAAAATTGATGTACCGGGACTAAATTGAACAAAACACTACAGCACAAGGATCTCACGGGTACTTTGACCGCCAGAGGTAAGAGAAGAAAAACCTCAACGCTCGCACTTGCCCATCGAGAATTTTAAAAAAAAATAAAATGAACAAAAAGTTTAACAATTAGAGCAAAGCAAGCCATCCACCAACACAAATATAATGTGAAACAAACAATGAAATAAGTATAACCAACAACATCAATACATAATAACACCCTTATATATGCAAAAATTGAATCAACCACAAGAAAATTGGAAACAAATATATAAAGGTTAACAACAAACACTAACAAAGTAAGAGAATCTTGTACTTTTGTCGTAAGGTGTGACTGCTCTTCAAAGCTGAATCTATGTCAAACGACGGTGTTGGCAAAGTTGTTTCGGTGTTATTGTTGGTTGTTTGTGAGGGTGAGGGAAATGAGAAGGTAGAAATGGATGGATGGTGAGAGGGGGAGAGGTAGTGAGGCTATGGAATTGACATCTAGGGTTTGTATTATTTACTATCTATTGCATCCGAGATTAAGACTCGTGAATTAGAGAATTTACAACCCGCATCTTAGTCGGGCTAGCACATGTTGCTTACTTTTGGCCGTCCACTGCACGTACGCATCACACTTGCACCCACGCTGCACGGTGTGGTGTGAGTTGCCAAAAGATCCAAAAAAGCAAATACAGAGAAATATTAAAGCATTTAATCAGGCCAAATACTCTAAGGCCCAAAACGACGTCGCTTTTTGTTGGCGGGAAAATAAATTATGTTGAACTTGTTGCTTTATAAAGATAGAAGGAAGATTTCAGTATTTGTTACTTGTGGTCTGTTATCAAAAACCCAAGCCCAACTCAAACGGTTCTCCTCCGACGCTCTCTCCACTTTCGGCGTTTGGATTCCAGGTTTTTCTCTCAAACCCAATTTGCTTTGCTTCTGTGTGTGTACGTATGTGTGTATACATTCTTCTGGATTTTAAAGCAACGTGGATTAAGATTAAGTTTTGATTTTAAAATTTCAGGATAAAAAATTTAGGTTTACAAAGTTTGAATGCTAGAAATTTGTTTGTTTCTTATTTCTACTCTACATAGTCCATATATGATGTTTGGCATATTCCTATAAACCTGTATGTTATTATAGCCAAGTTAGCCCATTTTGGACTATGTTTTAGATTTTGATTCATATTTGCATATGTTAAGGTTATTGGATTATGGCACTAGTGAGAGATAGAATTAGTCAACTTCCTGCGGATATACTTAATCACATCTTGGGATTCTTGCCAATTCAAGATGCTGCTAAAATCGCTGTTTTATCTTCCATTTGGAGAGATGTTTGGCTGCGTCTTACCCAACTCAATTTTGATCATGGGTTCTTTCGTTATATTAATAATAAACATCGTCGTGCTAGCAAGTATGTCAAGAAATCAGCTGCAAGTTTATACGTGATCAACAAAGTTCTCCTGCTGCACAAAGGAACAGTTCAGAAATTTGTTCTGAATTTTTATAATGTTGGGAAACTTGCAATTAGGTCTTGGTCTTATGACTTCGACCAGTGGTTACTTTTAGTCACACATAAAGGTGTTGAAGAAATCTACATTAGTTTTGAGGAAAAAGCATACCGGTTACCAGGCTGCATATTTTCTTGCTTAACATTTAAGAGATTGCATGTTCGTGGTGTCATTCTTGATCCAATCAGTTTCCCTTGCATATTACCTAGTGTTGTTTCACTTTGCTTTGTATAGGTTGACTTTGGTCCTATAAATTGTCTAGATTGTGCTATTGATGTTCCTGCACTCGAGAATTTGTCATTTATCAGCTGTAAAAACACGTTTTATTTTGACATTACTGCTCCAAAGCTGCGTAGTTTAACAATCAAATCTGGCTCATCTAATGAGTTGGGCAAATTTCTCCCGGTTAGCTTGGACTTGAGATCTATCTACTCTTGTTTTGGGTGGTTGTGTCCAGGTATTTAGCCATAACTTTTCTTTATCTGACTATTGTTTATTTATAAATTGTTTTCAAGGAATCGATTATACTTTCTTTCTATTTGATTTTTAAGGGATTTGTTAAAGAATTCACCCGGATGGGATTTCAACTAAATGTGGAATACCTTAAGTTTTCACGTTTCGAAGAGTTCTATACCCAAAGTGACAGATCATCTTCTGTGCTTGCTCATTTACTGCGATTATGCCCTAAGTTACGCAAACTGAATATCAATTTATTTTGGGTAATCGTCATATTCATTGATAAATAGTTCATTTTCATATTGTTTTGCATTTCTGGGTAAAATTTTGTGTAAATGTTGATTTGATTGAGTTTTCTTTTCTTTGTATTTGATGCTTGTCCATAGGTCAATTCAGTGGCTACTGAATGTATGGACGCCATGTTGGAACTTCATGTTGTGGCTCAAGCAAATAAGATGCTCCTTACTTTGAAGTTTGTCTCATTTAAAGGGTCACAATCTGAAATGCTTTTCATTAAGGAGCTACTTGCTAGTTTTTCAACATTTAAAGAGGTTGTCATTGTTCGTGACGAATATCACTGCAAAAAGGACTATACTGGAATTATGCAGGAGCTTTTGGATCTTCCCGTTGCCTCCACAAAAACGAAAATTATTATTGTCTAGTGAGTATATTTCCATTCAACCAACAAGTTTCTATTTTGGAAATGGGTTCTATGAAAATCTCTGCATTCCATTCACTTTTGATTGTTTAATTTGTATTGTTTTGCATTCCCAAATGCAATTTTGTCACAAATTATTTTTGTAAGGTTGATGGAATGAAGCCTAATGGTGACAGTCATGCCCCACTTCTAGGACATGACCCGGCCGTATCGTTACGTGAAGACCTGTAACAATACGAAGCCTAATCATACATACCTCTCGACATTTTCAATATAACACTTGAATACACAATAGTTCCACAATCCAAATTGGCAAAATATAATCTACTAGTTTTTCCCAAAAACTCATCAAATCCACTATTAAATATTTACAATCAAGAGTAGTATGTCCAAAATGCATCACAAACACCAAAACCAAGAATAATGGTTGACCAAAAATACAAAGGGTCAAAGGGAGTATCCAAATAAACAAAAATATGTGATAAGCTCCAATACTAGGACTAAGTCTCCTAGTTTCAAAAGTCACCTTCAAGACCCCACCACTTGTGCTCGTGTTATTCACAATTGTACTCCTTAACTACTCTGAAACACGAGAAAATAAAATTAATGAGCTAATGCCAAGTAAGTGATACTCTTCTTAGCCCCGGATCAAGTAGCCTTAATAAAATACAATAAGCTTTAGAGTATTTAATAGGTACAAATCACGATCTTCAAACTATATCGAAGTTATATTATAATTTCATCATACTATACACAGGTTCTCCAAAATAGAAACTTTAGCATCAACATTACTTCATAACACAATAATTTCAAAAGCTTAAATCATTCTTTTAACCCATGACTCATTAGCAACCTACAACAACCTTGTGGCATAGGCCATTATCGGCATAATGGTCTAAAAAAACTCGACGATTCGGAATGAGTCATGCTCGGCGATTTGGAATGAGTCAGGCTCGACGATTCGGAATGAGCCGGATGGAACGTTCCAACAAATAGTTCAAAAGTAAAGACTTGACGATTCGGAATGAGTCAAGCTCAACGATTCGGAATGAGCTCTTTGGAACGTTCCAAGCTGAACAAAACAAATAACAAAATGTAGGATGCGGGATGCCTCATGAGTTTGGTCAAACATTCAAAATAATTCTTATAATCAAATAGCCCATTGTAGCAAACATCATTTCCTTAAATGGTGACGCGGAGAGTATTTTTTATTTTTTAAATCAAAGGTTTCCACGACACCCACCCCATTATGGGTGTCGCCGAAACGATTTTTATTTTTTTTTAATAATTTGTTTCTGCGACACCCACCCCATAGTGAGTGATGCAGAAATCATTTTATTAAAAAAAATTGGTTTACGCAGCACCCTCTCTGCGGAGGGTGTCACAGAATATTGTTATTTTTTAATATTTTTATTTAAATTCTAAAATACTTAATTTTATTTATTAAAAATGTATATAGAATTTCCAAAACAAACAAATCAACACAGAAATTTACAATCCAATAACAACAAATTAAACTATATATTCATAATAAATCACCACAATATACCTATACTAACACAATAATTACAATCAATTTAAATGACAGTTTGTATCAAAATAATACAGGAAAATTGAGTTCAAACTCCTTTCTAGATCCAGTATAATCTTATAAAATTCAACAATCCTGTATACAGTCATTTAGAATTTCAGTATGTTTGAAACCCAATTTTTAGTCAAAATATAATTCATTTCATCATTCATTAAAATAATTTTTATAAAATTACTAAACACTAAAAATCACAACTAAAAGTTTACTAAGAGGATGATAAATTGTATTCTTGATCTTTAAATTCAATTTCTATTAAAATGTATATACTGTTATATACTTAAATATATACAACATATTCAGCAGATTGTAGTTACTCTAATCAGCTAAGTTATCAAAGTAGCACCAATTACAATCTTAATGGGAAATAATACAACTTACCAATTGGCTTCTGGTGTCCATAATTTTGAAGCATATAGATAGGCAGTTGGCTATCTATATAATCCCAAATGCAGAACTAAATCAAATACAAAATTGGATACAATTATGGAACAATCTGATGAACCAAGAATTGAACAAATAGCCTTTTTTTTGTTCTGAGAATTATACCATAGCAAAAGCTAGCATGACACTTGCTAGGAAGGAATGAGCATATGTGTATAACATAAAGCAAGCAAAAGGCAAGAGTTATATTTAAAAGTTATAATGTGATTTTCACATAAATTTTACCTTCTCAACACTCTTAGCTTGATGTGATACCCATTCCCCTAGGGTGAATGCTTTTATATGCTATCCCAGTTTTGGTATTATTGCACTGTGGAATCAAAAGGGGATAAAGATGAATTAAAATCTTAAAAGAGTTAATTCATATATAACATTAAGTAAACTAGAAATAGGAATATCAAAACACACCTCAAAATGTAATTGAGAAGGGCCAGAAGCATTAGCAACAAAACCACCCTTAAACATGGACCAACAACTAGATCTAGCTACAACCCAAGCTTCATACACTTTGCCTGTTGCTGTTTTAAACTTGGCTGCTACATCAGATTAGCCTTCACTTAACAGTATTCAACCTACAACAAATATATTCAACATAGAAATAATTATTTTTTAAAAAAGGCTAAAATTTTAGCACAATGCAGCAATATACACCAACAAAGGCTACAATATGAAACAATAATTCGAAATACATTTTATTGCCATAGTTTTTTTTTTTTTTTATTTATAATTTTTTTTTTACATATGCGATAATGGGGGATTTTAAAAAATAATAATTGTGGATTTTGTGTTACTTACCGGCACCCACACGGAGTGGGTGTCTCGGAAAAATAATAATTAGAGCATAATAGACTCTAATAAGCAAATATACTCAAATTATTAGTACAACATAGTAACAAAATGCCATTCATACCCTCTTCCTCATTTCCCTGCTACCAAAAACGCCCTTCTTTCCTTCACCCAACATCACAATGTGAGTATTGTAAACAAAGAAATTTGAATAAATATATTGAATTCAAAAATCTGTTACATGTATATGTCAATATGTGGGGTGTGAGTACAAGCTCTGGATATGTGGTCCTCTGATTCTTCAGTTGATGTCTTGACGCTCCATTGAAGGGCCTCCGGGTTTCAAGTGGCTTAATCTTCAGAAAAGAACTTATATGCTTGTTCTTCTGAAGGGCCTCCGGAATTATGTGGCTTGATCTTCAATAGGAGGTTTAGATCAACATGATTTTCAAGAAGGACTTTTACATTTAAGATCATGGGGCTTTTATTTTCATGATCATGATATCTATTCTCTAAATAAGCTTCAAAACTATTTCTATGATTTTTTCCTAGGATGAATACATAGAAATGATAGGTCCTATTTATAGCTGTAGGATAAAGAGTTTTGATAAATTCAAACCCTTTTGATATTATCTAATTAACAAATTAGATAATATCAATATTATCCAAATACATTTAAATAAATATACTAACATAAAAATAATCAAAATTTGTAAATTTTCAGTGTTAACAAATGCCCCCTCGAGACTTGCTTGTACACCACTTGAGAGCATATACCACGCGAACGCGAAAGTATGTAGTGCAAGAAAGTCTCGACACTACAGTTAAGATATAAGGCCGTTTTAACTCGTGCCAAGGAGATATGAATATGATGCCGTTTTAACTCGTGCCAAGGAGATATGGATATGAGGCCGTTTTAACTCGTGCCAAGGAGCCTTGAACATTAGGCCGTTTTAACTCGTGCCGAGGAGTATCATTTAGCTTCCTCCATTTCAAATTTCATATGGGGTTTGCCCCCATATTGGTGCCTATGAAGAGATGAGAGGCAGAGCTGTCCCACTGGGCATGCCAATTTGTAAACAAAGAAATTTCAATAAATATATTGAATTCAAAAATCTGTTACATGTATATGTCAATATGTGGGGTGTGGGTACAAGCTCTGGATATGTGGTCCTCTGATTCTTCAGTTGATGTCTTGACGCTCCATTGAAGGGCCTCCGGGTTTCAAGTGGCTTAATCTTCAGCTGGAGATTTGGATCAATATGATAGGCATGGAGGAGCTTGGGGGGCTTTTACTGCTTTTATTATGATTTTCCCGGGATGTTTACATAGAAATAAAAGCTACTATTTATAGGTGTAGGATAGAAGAGTTTTGATAAATTCAAACTCTTTTGATATTATCTAATTAACAAATTAGATAATATCAATATTATCCAAATTATATTCAAATATAATATTCAAATTTAATAAAAACTAATTATATTTGTTAAATTTTCAGTGTCAACAAGTATTTAAATAACATATATAGATACTAACATCAGGTTACTCAGGATGCTATAGTAATGTTTGCGAAGAGGGGCTTGTATACGGTTCGCGAGGCTGAGGCTATGGGGGTTAGGGAAGCTCTGAGTTGGATTAAAGAGAAGGGGTGGCAAAGGGTTGTTCTTGAAACGGATGCACAACGGGTTATGCATGCGGTTAGGGCCGGTTCGAATATTTCACCTTTTGGTTCCATCATTGATGAGATCCGTGCTCTGCTACGCCTGCTACCTATGGTTAGTTCACTTTCATCATATTCCCCGTCGTGGTAATACGGTGAGTCGTTTATATCCGTTTTATCCCTTTATATATTTTATGCGACTCGTTTATATCCGTTTTATCCCTTTATATATTTTATGCGAGTTAATTGATCTGTATAATTACATACCCCAGATTAATTTTCTCCATCAAAATTAATGAGCAATTTTAGATACACTTCCTATTTTTCCGACCAATCTATCCCTCATGATGTGTCATTAGTTAATTGATTACTATTTTTTCTTTTAAAAAAATTAGTGGTGAGTTAGACTATTCATGGTACCCAATGAGTGAAAGCTACATCAAGAGGAAAATCTAGAATGGGAAATTTAGGAGGAGTAAAAACTAAGAAGCATTTCCCTGATTAATTACCAATAGTTGCTGGTAACATCCTATGTAGCAGATGACGTGACATTTTAAAAGTAAAATAATAATATTAAATTAAAAAAAAAAACAATCATATATTGATGACAACTATCTTCTTT
>CP025650.1:15718066-15725766 GCA_003576665.1 Ipomoea trifida
GACAGTTATAATAGCACATCAACATGTATGTATGCATGTAATCAACAAAGTTCTCATGCAGCACCATGGACCTATTCGAAAATTTGCCTTGATTTTGATGGTGACTTGTCAATCATCAATGTTAAGCCTAATTCTCGAAAGTTTGACTTCGATCAATGGTTCTTTTTTATTACTCAAAAAGGTGTTGAAGAAATGAACATAACTTTTCCAATTCCAATAATTTTTTTAACAAAATAATTTCTTCACGCGTGAATGTGGCGTGGATCGTTTCCAATATGCATCCACGCCCCCATCCACGCGTGAATGCAACGTGGAGCGAGCCATTAAGGTAATTTCAAGATTTCGACTTTTGGAAGGCTATTTAAACTCTTCCCCTACATTTTTGAGATCCCCAATTCTTTTAGATCTGATTTCAATTGTTCTTTCCCCTTTGGGGGAAATTTCCTTTGAATTCTTAGTCTTAGATTTCTTAGTTAGGTAGATCTAGCTAGAATTGGTGCACAAGACAATGAAGATGTAATAGATCCATTGGATTGCTTAGGTATCTCTACTCTACTCTTATTTTCATTAATTGCATTGTTATTTTCCTGGTTATTTTCTATTGCTTTGATCTTTAATTTGAATTATGTTTGAGTAGATTAGTAGAGGGGATTGTTTGCCCCACATTAGCCATTATATTATGATTGATGATTGAATTCTTCCATTTGCTTGTGAAAATAATGAAGTAGGGTTTTAGTTTTGTGTGGTTGATGTTCTTCATGATTTGCTTCTATTTCCGGCTGGGATAGATAGTAGACTTAGTGAAAGTGAGTGTGTGCGCGATAGCGGCCTCTCACGAGTCCAACTCATCCACATCCCCGCCCTATATCCGGAAGGAAGAGGCCCGGGAGGAGTGGTAGACAAGGTGTTCGATTAAATGCCTCAACCGAATGAGGATTGAGAGTCCGAGTGTGACGCCACTCGGTATTGGAACCGTGGACTTCCGCGATTATTCCCGAACCTCGTTTATACAACCCTCATAGTACGGTCAATTGCATAGGCTAATTAAGGCATTCAACCCCCTTGTTCTTTTAACCCTTTTTCCCATTAAATTCACTTTTGCAACCTCCAATCCATGATTCAAATGCCTAGTGATTCTCGTAAGTCTTGTCTATTAACCTCCTAAAGGCCAACACTATTTCGACTCCAATTTGTCATCCTTGAGAACACGACACTCGGGGAGTTTTGACTCTTCGTTTTATCACCCTTCATTCACCTCACCGCAAAATACTACCGTCAATAGAGAATTTGATAGATAGATAGGAAAAGAAGTTAGAAACCGTATTCGGAGCGAGGGCGTTTAGCAAGGAGAGACGGAAATCACGGAATAGCTGTTGCCGGCGGTTGTTGCCGAACGTCGCCGAATCTCCAGTACGCATCTGCCATTTTTACACCGTAAATTGAAGTCTTTTCCTAGACAAAGACGATTGATTGCAAAGCAAAAACACATGTATCAGTTGTAGGAAGAAGGAGAGAGTTGGAGTAAAATGCAGAGTAGAAGTAGTACGATAGAATTCGCAGCAGAAACAATCTGTCCAAAAGGATGATAATGATGTGCGTTTATCATAATAACCTCACATTTAACTGTTAATAAACGGAGTTACTAATAGATGACTAAATTGAGTAAAATCATCAAAGTCGATGACTCAATTAAGCACAAAAAATCACTTTGGACGAAATTGAGTAAAACCCTTATAATCGAGGACTATATTGAGTATTAACTCATTGATTTTAGTAAATAAGTTTTTCATTTTCCATTCTTTTAATCCTTCATTTTTCCATTTTTTGGTAAATCCTCCATTTTTTCCAAGTTGCTAAATGATCCCTAAACATTTAAACAAACATGTATTCAATACATTTTTCCATAATACACATTGGATTACCAAAAGATCCAAAAAAGCAAATACAGAGAAATATTAAAGCATTTAATCAGGCCAAATACTCTAAGGCCCAAAACAACGTCGCTTTTTGTTGGCGGGAAAATAAATTATGCTGAATTTGTTGCTTTATAAAGATAGAAGGAAGATTTCAATATTTGTTACTTGTGGTCTGTTATCAAAAACCCAAGCCCAACTCAAACGGTTCTCCTCCGACGCTCTCTCCACTTTCGGCGTTTGGATTCCAGGTTTTTCTCTCAAACCCAATTTGCTTTGCTTCTGTGTGTGTACATATGTGTGTATACATTCTTCTGGATTTTAAAGCAACGTGGATTAAGATTAAGTTTTGATTTTAAAATTTCGGGATAAAAAATTAGGTTTACAAAGTTTGAATGCTAGAAATTTGTTTGTTTCTTATTTCTACTCTACATAGTCCATATATGATTTTGGCATATTCCTATAAACTTGTATGTTATTATAGCCAAGTTAGCCCATTTTGGATTATGCTTTTAGATTTTGATTCATATTTGCATAAGTTAAGGTTATTGGATTATGGCACCGGTGAGAGATAGAATCAGTCAACTTCCTGCGGATATACTTGACCACATCTTGGGATTCTTGCCAATTCAAGATGCTGCTAAAATCGCTGTTTTATCTTCCATTTGGAGAGATGTTTGGCTTCGTCTTACCCAACTCAATTTTGATGATGGGTTCTTTCGTTAAATAATAAACATCGTCGTGCTAGCAAGTATGTCAAGAAATCAGCTGCAAGTTTATACGTGATTAACAAAGTTCTCTTGCTGCACAAAGGAACAATTCAGAAATTTGTTCTGAATTTTTATGATGTTGGGATACTTGCAATTAGGTCTCGGTCTTATGACTTCGACCAGTGGTTACTTTTAGTCACACATAAAGGTGTTGAAGAAATCTACATTAGTTTTGAGGAAAAAGCATACCGGTTACCAGGCTGCATATTTTCTTGCTTAACACTTAAGAGATTGCATGTTCGTGGTGTCATTGTTGATCCAATCAATTTCCCTTGCATATTACCTAGTGTTGTTTCACTTTGTACGCACAAAATAAAGTGATTTTCATCAATTTAAAACAGGAAAATAATAATTAAAAAGGATAGAAAAAAAAAACGGGCAAAGCAATTAATGCTCCAGCCAGCACGTGCACTGCACGCGTATTGCTGGGCGCTGTCTGTGCAGGCCCGTCCTTATCCAAGGGCAGGCTGGGCCCTTGCCCAAGGCCTATCTCAAATAGGGATATGGCCCCCTCTTATATAATTATAAAAAAAAAAAATCAGACCTTCTAACTTGCTAAGGCCTAGGGGCTAATGCTGGCCCTCTTATATATTACTTTTTTTTATTCTGTTTTCTCTTCTCCGAACAACGGAATGACCAAAGTCGACGCGCCAAAGGCGCAAAGCTGCAGAACAGTTGAGGTCGAAGTGACGAATGACTGTAATGACGTCTACGAACTGAAAATTAGGATTCTTTAGAGTTACGTCGCACATCAATCACCAACAGTCTATTCTCAACAGTTAAAAATGGAAGCAAATCAAGCAATGGAGCCATCAACTATGGAGGTATTATTTAAATTAGAGATTTAATTTTCTATATAAGCTATGGTAATCTGCATTCTGCAATCACAATTCATAAATTCAAAATTTGTAATTTCATATTGTCAATTGTCTTATAGTTGTTTTTACCTACACTGTAGATTTGTCGAATTTGTGGGCGACGAAAAGTTAGTTGTTGGCAGAAAGATTGGGATTTGGAAATATGGGAAATGGGAAATGGAAAATTCTTAACAAACAAGGTATTCTACAACTCTATTGCTTGTATGAATATTTTTATTTGTTAATTGCAAAATCAGAATTTTTTTGGTTATTTGTTAATTTAGGCATCTGACAAATATCAAAGACTGCATTTAATCTTGCAAAATATTGCTACTTTTTTTAATCTGTAAAATATTTGTTATTTGTTAAACTGGCAAAATATTGATAATTTTTTTTTTAATCTGGTAAATATTTGTTATTTATTAATCTAGCAGAAAATTACTAAAATTCTAATTGTATTATGAATTTTAATTGCAGTAGTGTTTGAATTTTAATTGTATTTGAGTTCTAATTGCAGTAGTTGTGCTTCTTTTCTTTTTTTTTTTTTAAGACTACCTTTATAATAATTAATTTATAAAATATTGTCTAAAAAATATTTATTTGGGAGTGAAAAAAAAAAAGAAAAGTGAAAGAAAACAAGCTGAGCAATTAGTTGAATAACAAAGAAGAGCTATGAATAAATTTTTTTTTTTAAAGTAGTAGGATCATCTAATAAGAATTTATGTAATGTGGATGCATGTGGGTAAAGTTTATTGGTTTTGTTATAAGTTATTCAAATATAATAATAATAATAATAATAATAATAATAATAATAATAATAATAATAATAATAATAATAATAATAATACAAGTGCTTTTGCAATTGAGATTAGTATTTTTTTAATCATATAATGAATTTAATGGATATTAGTATTTTTTTAATCATATACTCCCTCCGTCCCATTTTATGTGTCTGGTTCGGTTAACGAGGCTTGACTGGGGTTATTTTTAATCCAATTTTTGATAATATTAAGTTTAGTATTAGTATACAAAATTTATATATTTAGAAACTACACTAAAAATACTATTAAACACAAAAAATCAAATTTAAAAATAAGTAAAATATACTAAAGAAAATAAATAAAGAAGAAATAGTTGGTTTGACCAATGAATAGTAAGTAGGACAGATAAATTGGGACAGACGGAGTATGAATTTAAAATTCATTTATACAAATTTATGTTAACTATTGTACATAATTAGGTCCCTTTTTTCACTTGTCTCAAGCCAATAAAACGATAGGAACGGCCCTGAACAGACCGGTGAAGCATATGTTTCCAGCACCGTCATGGTCTTGTACGGTACAAATAATTGGAATGCTCTCATCGACACCACCCTGTCACGATAAAAAGAATTAGAAGAAAAAAAAATTAGTAAATGGGGACAAATGGAATTAATTAATAAAATAATGGAAAATTAGGGTCGTTTGGTTCACCGAAAATATTTTAACGGAAATGCAATTCAAATTCCATGAAAAACCATTTACTAGGAAGATGAATTTCAGTGATTGGTTGGTGGGAAAGATTACTCGGAATATTATTTTTATTGTTCTGTTAGATTCGGAAAACAAAATCCTTGGTCCAACCAAGAAATTTGTTTTCCTCAATGTTGAATAATTCATTTTTGAACGGAAAATGAATTTCATGAACAAACACCAAAAAACAACACTTTTTCATCCAACCAAACATCCCCTTAACATTGTGGTAGGTGGTTCCAGAGCGCAGCAAAGCTCATCCAGTTCTTCTTCTCACCCTGACCGTTTGACCGTTTTGCACCACCATCACGATTAGAATTACCCTTCTTTGGTATAAACTCCTCCACTGCCATCGACGCCAGCAACTTTTCCTTTCCCTTCAGCTTCAACCATTTGCTCCTCGTTTTCTCGATTTTTGCACAAGCAGATAAACAAAACATAAATATATACGCACAAAATAAAGTGATTTTCATCAATTTAAAACAGGAAAATAATAATTAAAAAGGATAAAAAAAAAAAAAGGGGCAAAGCAATTAATGCTCCAGCCAGCACGTGCACTGCACGCGTATTGTTGGGCGCTGTCTGTGCAGGCCCGTCCTTATCCAAGGGCAGGCTGGGCCCTTACCCAGGGCCTATCTCAAATAGGGGCCCATGTATATGGCCCCCTCTTATATAATTATAAAAAAAAAAAAAAATCAGACCTGCTAACTTGCTAAGGCCTAGGGGCTAATGCTGGCCCCTCTTATATATTACTTTTTTTTATTCTGTTTTCTCTTCTCCGAACGAAGGAATGACCGAAGTCGAAGTGCCGAAGGTGCAAAGCTACTGTAATGACGTCTACGAACTGAAAATTAGGATTCTTTAGAGTTACGTCGCACATCAATCACCAACAATCTATTCTCAACATTTAAAAATGGAAGCAAATCAAGCAATGGAGCCATCAACTATGGAGGTATTATTTAAATTAGAGATTTAATTTTCTATATAAGCTATGGTAGTCTGCAATCACAATTCATAAATTCAAAATTTGTAATCTCATATTGTCAATTCTCTTATAGTTGTTTTTCCCTACACTGTAGATTTGTCGAATTTGTGGGCGACGAAAAGTTAGTTGTTGGCAGAAAGATTGGGATTTGGAAATATGGGAAATGGGAAATGGAAAATTCTTAACAAACAAGGTATTCTACAACTCAATTGCTTGTATGAATATTTTTATTTGTTAATTGCAAAATCAGAATTTTTTTGGTTATTTGTTAATCTGGGCATCTAGCAAATATCTAAGACTGCATTTAATCTCGCAGAATATTGCTAATTTTTTTAATCTGGAAAATATTTGTTATTTGTTAAACTGTCAATTTCACGAACTTAAGCCCTAACAATATCATAAATCCATAAAATTCAAGATTTAAGAACAATATATCATAAATAACTAAAATAGCAGTAAATTACCTGTTACATATTCAAGGCCAAAGACGGTTACCAGAAAAGTCTACCAACACAAAGTCTTGAAGGTAAATCTAGGGTTTCTTATGTAGAGAACCATAGAGGTTAAAGAATGAGTAGTTGAGCTTGAGACTATGAGTATTAGTAGATGAGATTATAAGGACTTACCGGAGAGACGGAGGGACGGCGGAGAAGGTCAGAGGGTGAAAAGCGGAGAGGTGGAGACAAGGCTGTGAGCGTTAGAGAGGTGAGGAGGCGAAGATCGAGCCAGAGAGAGAGTAGTTGTCGCCTGTGGAAGCCTCCGGAGATGATGGTCGGATGGAGTCGTTGAGACATAGAGAGTTATAGGTGAGAAGCGAGAGAGGCGCGGCGCACAAATGAGGGTTGAACTGTTAGAAGTCTAAATCCCTAACTTTTGTATATATATAAAAAGATTTCCGACAATGTTTGGTGGTCGGAACAAAGAAGACCACCTGTTAATGGTTACCAATTTTGAATGGCCGAGAGAAATTTTCGACCACTTTTACTTTGTGGTCGGAATATTCCGACCACACTTTAAGAGTGGTTGGAAATGCCGACCCTTTTCTGTCCAAACCAACTGCTCGACGGAAAAATGAAAATTTGTTACTTTTTCCGATCATTTTTGTGGGTGGTCGGAAAAGTTGTTGGAAATTTGATGATTTCCAGCAGATATCTGGCAAATATCTAAGACTGCATTTAATCTCACAAATTATTGCAATTTTTTTTAATCTGGAAAATATTTGTTATTTGTTAAACTGGCAAAATATTGCTAATTTTTTTTTTATTTTTTAATCTGGTAAATATTTGTTATTTATTCATCTGGCATAGAATTACTAAAATTCTAATTGTATTATGAATTTTAATTGCAGTAGTGTTTGAATTTTAATTGTATTTGAGTTCTAATTGTAGTAGCCGTGTTTTTTTTTTTAAGACTAATTTTATAATAATTATTATAATAATTATTTTATAAAATAGTCTAAAAAATATTTATTTGGGAGTGAAAAAAGAAAAGGGAAAGAAAACAAATTGAGCAATTAGTTGAATAACAAAGAAGAGCTATGAATATTTTTTTTTTAAGTAGTAGGATCATCTAATAAGAATTTAAGTAATGGGGATGCATGTGGATAAAGTTTATTGGTTTTGTTATAAGTTATTCAAATATAATAATAATAATAATAATAATAA
>CP025650.1:15725791-15757091 GCA_003576665.1 Ipomoea trifida
GTTGATTTTCATTTTATATGTCTAGAAATGGAGCATGGTGGAGGGCCGCATCCGAAGATGGAACGAAGCAAAATGATGAGTCTAAAAAAAGAGAATAATTTGTTCTTAGTAATTTAGGTATTAGTTATGTTTGAAAATTTTTAATTTTGTTTATGCATTTGCTTTGATTTTTGTATTAATTTTAATTTCAATAGAAAATCACGAGACAATTCCTTCCCAAGAAGAAGGGAGAATAATATCTCATCCTATACCATCCGGAATACAATCTTTTGCAGATGTAGTGGATAAGTCTGTTCAATTTGTTCCCACTAATTCATCAGGTATTGTTATTATTCTTTTTCACTTTCTTTCATTGGTTTTATGATGAGTCTAAAAGAAGAGAACAATTTGTTCTTAGTATTTTAGGTATTAGTTATGTTTGAAAAATTTTCAATTTTATTCTCTAATTATGCATTTTCTTTGATTTCTGTATTAACTATAATTTTGATACAACTTGTTCCCATGGAGAAAGGGGGAAAATTATCTCATCCTCTACCAGAGGTCGACTACCCTTTGCCAATGAATTTTTCTCTAATGTGATAGTGAAGCAAAATTCTCAATAAACGTATCATTAGGCGCACTTATGATAGAAGTCTAAATACCTAGATATTCTAGGTGGATTGATAGTAGATGATGTAAGTTTCTTTTTATTGATAAAATGTTTTATGTTTGGCAGTAAAATGTTACTGGGGTATATTAGGATAGTGAATCGATTATATATTGCTTTCCGTGCGGTCCGATGAGAGCGCCGATTCCAAAGCATTTAGCGATGATGAGAACCTTGAAGATCTGGAAGTTGACACGAAAAAGAAGATGAGTACTTCAGTTGGACCTACCTTACCAATCTACCTCAAGTTAACCGAGGTGAGCTACAAGATAGTTATTAAAGGAGTCACACTCCAAGATGTTTTTGCACTCATGGAACCTTCTGGGTATGGAAAGAGCATTTTTGTTTGGAATTTGACAACTGTGGAGAAAATTCAGGAGCCAAAGGGTCATAAGTTGCAAGTTGCTTGCATTTCATTAGATAGCTTAGATGTTATTTTTGAATCAGATTGCTTGAACTTTTGTAATGGTTTCAATTCTACCTCTTTAGACTTCTCATATGTTGGTTTGATTATTAAGCAATGTAAGTTGATTTCTAGGGACATCGGGGATATCGTTGTCCGCCATGTCAAAGGTAAGCAAATCAGGTTTTTATGTGCTTGCTCGGACGACTGGTTCTTCTCCTATCCTTAGTGTGTGGGATTTTTATCCTCCGAATTGTATTTCCAGTTTGGTTACGTATTAATATATGATGTTTGTTTGTTTTCAAAAAAAAAAAAAAGTTACCGTCTACCCAATAATTTCCCCGCTTAATCCGGTTTGAGCCAAAAATTCCAACCCAAATTCGAAACAAGCCCGCGCCGGCGAGCCAAGCCAATAATATGTTGATATATATATTTTTAGGTTTTTTCTTTTTCTATGGCCCTGTGGGAGCTTAGAAAGTTAGAAGTGTAGCAAATCTCTCCCAACTCAAAACGAATCTGATCTCCTCTTGCGGTTTGCCGCTCGCCGCCTCTCTCCGTTTTGCCTTTCCGATCACAGGCTTTTCTCAAAACTAATCTGCTGTGTATGTATACATACTTCCACCTAACTTCATACTGTGATATACTGAATTCTTAGAATCTTTATGGATTAATGTTCAATAGATGTTCATATTGCTATTGAAATTGAATAAAATGATTTTGATATATGATTTATTTGTGTTTTCTTCTCTCAATTGTTACCTTGGTCTATTATGTGTATGCACTTGATGTACATAATCTATTATTTTGGATTAGGATTCACAATGCAAGAAAAATTTTGGTCCATGATATAATTTGCCCGGTTGTACTCACCCTCTTGTGTCGCAATTTAATTACTATCACGGTATCACCAAGTACACTCATTTTAGGGTTTTGTTTTAATTTTAATTTATTTTTTCTTTAAATTGCATATGTTGAAGTTATGTAAATGATGTCGGGGAGGAGAGAGATAGATCGAATCAATCACCCTCCGGCAGAAATACTTAGACAATATTTTGCGATTATTACCGATCGTAGAAGCAGCTAGAATTGCTTTTGGAGAGATTGTTGCTCCAATCTCACACAACTTAACTTCGATGGTCAGTTCTTTGCTTACGTTGGGGAAAAGTATTCTGACAGTTATAATAGCACATCAACATGTATGTATGCATGTAATCAACAAAGTTCTCATGCAGCACCATGGACCTATTCGAAAATTTGCCTTGATTTTGATGGTGACTTGTCAATCATCAATGTTAAGCCTAATTCTCGAAAGTTTGACTTCGATCAATGGTTCTTTTTTATTACTCAAAAAGGTGTTGAAGAAATGAACATAACTTTTCCAATTCCAATAATTTTTTTAACAAAATAATTTCTTCACGCGTGAATGTGGCGTGGATCGTTTCCAATATGCATCCACGCCCCATCCACGCGTGAATGCAATGTGGAGCGAGCCATTAAGGTAATTTCGAGATTTCGACTTTTGGAAGGCTATTTAAACTCTTCCCTACATTTTTGAGATCCCAATTCTTTTAGATCTGATTTCAATTGTTCTTTCCCCTTTGGGGGAAATTTCCTTTGAATTCTTAGTCTTAGATTTCTTAGTTAGGTAGATCTAGCTAGAATTGGTGCACAAGACAATGAAGATGTAATAGATCCATTGGATTGCTTAGGTATCTCTACTCTACTCTTATTTTCATTAATTGCATTGTTATTTTCCTGGTTATTTTCTATTGCTTTGATCTTTGATTTGAATTATGTTTGAGTAGATTAGTAGAGGGGATTGTTTGCCCCACATTAGCCATTATATTATGATTGATGATTGAATTCTTCCATTTGCTTGTGAAAATGATGAAGTAGGGTTTTAGTTTTGTGTGGTTGATGTTCTTCATGATTTGCTTCTATTTCCGGCTGGGATAGATAGTAGACTTAGTGAAAGTGAGTGTGTGCGCGATAGCGGCCTCTCACGAGTCCAACTCATCCACATCCCCGCCCTATATCCGGAAGGAAGAGGCCCGGGAGGAGTGGTAGACAAGGTGTTCGATTAAATGCCTCAACCGAATGAGGATTGAGAGTCCGAGTGTGACGCCACTCGGTATTGGTACCGTGGACTTCCGCGATTATTCCCGAACCTCGTTTATACAACCCTCATAGTACGGTCAATTGCATAGGCTAATTAAGGCATTCAACCCCCTTGTTCTTTTAACCCTTTTTCCCATTAAATTCACTTTTGCAACCTCCAATCCATGATTCAAATGCCTAGTGATTCTCGTAAGTCTTGTCTATTAACCTCCTAAAGGCCAACACTATTTCGACTCCAATTTGTCATCCTTGAGAACACGACACTCGGGGAGTTTTGACTCTTCGTTTTATCACCCTTCATTCACCTCACCGCAAAATACTACCGTCAATAGAGAATTTGATAGATAGATAGGAAAAGAAGTTAGAAACCGTATTCGGAGCGAGGGCGTTTAGCAAGGAGAGACGGAAATCACGGAATAGCTGTTGCCGGCGGTTGTTGCCGAACGTCGCCGAATCTCCAGTACGCATCTGCCATTTTTACACCGTAAATTGAAGTCTTTTCCTAGAGAAAGACGATTGATTGCAAAGCAAAAACACATGTATCAGTTGTAGGAAGAAGGAGAGAGTTGGAGTAAAATGAAGAGTAGAAGTAGTACGATAGAATTCGCAGCAGAAACAATCTGTCCAAAAGGATGATAATGATGTGCGTTTATCATAATAACCTCACATTTAACTGTTAATAAACGGAGTTACTAATAGAGGACTAAATTGAGTAAAATCATCAAAGTCGATGACTCAATTAAGCACAAAAAATCACTTTGGACGAAATTGAGTAAAACCCTTATAATCAAGGACTATATTGAGTATTAACTCATTGATTTTAGTAAATAAGTTTTTCATTTTCCATTCTTTTAATCCTTCATTTTTTCATTTTTTGGTAAATCCTCCATTTTTTCCAAGTTGCTAAATGATCCCTAAACATTTAAACAAACATGTATTCAATACATTTTTCCATAATACCCATTGGATTACCAAAAGATCCAAAAAAGCAAATACAGAGAAATATTAAAGCATTTAATCAGGCCAAATAGCCCAAAACGACGTCGCTTTTTGTTGGCGAGAAAATAAATTATGCTGAATTTGTTGCTTTATAAAGATAGAAGGAAGATTTCAGTATTTGTTACTTGTGGTCTGTTATCAAAAACCCAAGCCCAACTCAAACGGTTCTCCTCCGACGCTCTCTCCACTTTCGGCGTTTGGATTCCAGGTTTTTCTCTCAAACCCAATTTGCTTTGCTTCTGTGTGTGTACGTATGTGTGTATACATTCTTCTGGATTTTAAAGCAACGTGGATTAAGATTAAGTTTTGATTTTAAAATTTCGGGATAAAAAATTAGGTTTACAAAGTTTGAATGCTAGAAATTTGTTTGTTTCTTATTTCTACTCTACATAGTCCATATATGATGTTTGGCATATTCCTATAAACTTGTATGTTATTATAGCCAAGTTAGCCCATTTTGGATTATGCTTTTAGATTTTGATTCATATTTGCATAGGTTAAGGTTATTGGATTATGGCACCGGTGAGAGATAGAATCAGTCAACTTCCTGCGGATATACTTGACCACATCTTGGGATTCTTGCCAATTCAAGATGGGTTCTTTGTCTTCGTCTTGGAGAGATGTTTGGCTTCGTCTTACCCAACTCAATTTTGATGATGGGTTCTTTCGTTATATTAATAATAAACATCGTCGTGCTAGCAAGTATGTCAAGAAATCAGCTGCAAGTTTATACGTGATCAACAAAGTTCTCTTGCTGCACAAAGGAACAATTCAGAAATTTGTTCTGAATTTTTATGATGTTGGGATACTTGCAATTAGGTCTCGTCTTATGACTTCGACCAGTGGTTACTTTTAGTCACACATAAAGGTGTTGAAGAAATCTACATTAGTTTTGAGGAAAAAGCATACCGGTTACCAGGCTGCATATTTTCTTGCTTAACACTTAAGAGATTGCATGTTCGTGGTGTCATTGTTGATCCAATCAATTTCCCTTGCATATTACCTAGTGTTGTTTCACTTTGTACGCACAAAATAAAGTGATTTTCATCAATTTAAAACAGGAAAATTATAATTAAAAAGGATAGAAAAAAAAAGGGGCAAAGCAATTAATGTTCCAGCCAGCACGTGCACTGCACGCGTATTGTTGGGCGCTGTCTGTGCAGGCCCGTCCTTATCCAAGGGCAGGCTGGGCCCTTGCCAAGGCCTATCTCAAATAGGGATATGGCCCCTCTTATATAATTATAAAAAAAAAAATCAGACCTTCTAACTTGCTAAGGCCTAGGGGCTAATGCTGGCCCTCTTATATATTACTTTTTTTTATTCTGTTTTCTCTTCTCCGAAGACGGAATGACCAAAGTCGACGCGCCGAAGGCGCAAAGCTGCAGAACTGTTGAGGTCGAAGTGACGAATGACTGTAATGACGTCTACGAACTGAAAATTAGGATTCTTTAGAGTTACGTCGCACATCAATCACCAACAGTCTATTCTCAACAGTTAAAAATGGAAGCAAATCAAGCAATGGAGCCATCAACTATGGAGGTATTATTTAAATTAGAGATTTAATTTTCTATATAAGCTATGGTAATCTGCATTCTGCAATCACAATTCATAAATTCAAAATTTGTAATCTCATATTGTCAATTGTCTTATAGTTGTTTTTACCTACACTGTAGATTTGTCGAATTTGTGGGCGACGAAAAGTTAGTTGTTGGCAGAAAGATTGGGATTTGAAATATGGGAAATGGGAAATGGAAAATTCTTAACAAACAAGGTATTCTACAACTCTATTGCTTGTATGAATATTTTTATTTGTTAATTGCAAAATCAGAATTTTTTTGGTTATTTGTTAATTTAGGCATCTGGCAAATATCAAAGACTGCATTTAATCTTGCAAAATATTGCTACTTTTTTTAATCTGTAAAATATTTGTTATTTGTTAAACTGGCAAAATATTGATAATTTTTTTTTATTTTTTAATCTGGTAAATATTTGTTATTTATTAATCTAGCAGAAAATTACTAAAATTCTAATTGTATTATGAATTTTAATTGCAGTAGTGTTTGAATTTTAATTGTATTTGAGTTCTAATTGCAGTAGTTGTGCTTCTTTTCTTTTTTTTAAGACTACCTTTATAATAATTATTTTATAAAATATTGTCTAAAAAATATTTATTTGGGAGTGAAAAAAAAAAAAAGAAAAGTGAAAGAAAACAAGCTGAGCAATTAGTTGAATAACAAAGAAGAGCTATGAATAAATTTTTTTTTTAAAGTAGTAGGATCATCTAATAAGAATTTATGTAATGTGGATGCATGTGGATAAAGTTTATTGGTTTTGTTATAAGTTATTCAAATAATAATAATAATATAATAATAATAATAATAATAATAATAATAATAATAATAATAATAATAATAATAATAATACAAGTGCTTTTGGAATTGAGATTAGTATTTTTTAATCATATAATGAATTTAATGGATATTAGTATTTTTTTAATCATATACTCCCTCCGTCCCATTTTATGTGTCTGGTTCGGTTAACGAGGCTTGACTGGGGTTATTTTTAATCCAATTTTTGATAATATTAAGTTTAGTATTAGTATACAAAATTTATATATTTAGAAACTACACTAAAAATACTATTAAACACAAAAAATCAAATTTAAAAATAAGTAAAATATACTAAAGAAAATAAATAAAGAAGAAATAGTTGGTTTGACCAATGAATAGTAAGTAGGACAGATAAATTGGGACAGACGGAGTATGAATTTAAAATTCATTTATACAAATTTATGTTAACTATTGTACATAATTAGGTCCTTTTTTTCACTTGTCTCAGGCCAATAAAACGATAGGAACGGCCCTGAACAGACGGTGAAGCATATGTTTCCAGCGCCGTCATGGTCTTGTACGGTACAAATAATTGGAATGCTCTCATCGACACCACCCTGTCACGATAAAAAGAATTAGAAGAAAAAAAATTAGTAAATGGGGACAAATGGAATTAATTAATAAAATAATGGAAAATTAGGGTCGTTTGGTTCACCGAAAATATTTTAACGGAAATGCAATTCAAATTCCATGAAAAACCATTTACTAGGAAGATGAATTTTAGTGATTGGTTGGTGGGAAAGATTACTCGGAATATTATTTTTATTGTTCTGTTAGATTCGGAAAACAAAATCCTTGGTCCAACAAGAAATTTGTTTTCCTCAATGTTGAATAATTCATTTTTGAACGGAAAATGAATTTCATGAACAAACACCAAAAAACAACACTTTTTCATCCAACCAAACATCCCTTAACATTGTGGTAGGTGGTTCCAGAGCGCAGCAAAGCTCATCCAGTTCTTCTTCTCACCCTGACCGTTTGACCGTTTTGCACCACCATCACGATTAGAATTACCCTTCTTTGGTATAAACTCCTCCACTGCCATCGACGCCAGAACTTTTCCTTTCCCTTCAGCTTCAACCATTTGCTCCTCGTTTTCTCGATTTTTGCACAAGCAGATAAACAAAACATAAATATATACGCACAAAATAAAGTGATTTTCATCAATTTAAAACAAAAAATAATTAAAAAGGATAAAAAAAAAAAAAGGGGCAAAGCAATTAATGCTCCACCAGCACGTGCACTGCACGCGTATTGTTGGGCGCTGTCTGTGCAGGCCCGTCCTTATCAAGGGCAGGCTGGGCCCTTACCCAGGGCCTATCTCAAATAGGGCCCATGTATATGGCCCCCTCTTATATAATTATAAAAAAAAAAAAAATCAGACCTGCTAACTTGCTAAGGCCTAGGGCTAATGCTGGCCCTCTTATATATTACTTTTTTTTATTCTGTTTCTCTTCTCCGAACGAAGGAATGACCGAAGTCGAAGTGCCGAAGGGCAAAGCTACTGTAATGACGTCTACGAACTGAAAATTAGGATTCTTTAGAGTTACGTCGCACATCAATCACCAACAATCTATTCTCAACATTTAAAAATGGAAGCAAATCAAGCAATGGAGCCATCAACTATGGAGGTATTATTTAAATTAGAGATTTAATTTTCTATATAAGCTATGGTAGTCTGCAATCACAATTCTAATTCAAAATTTGTAATCTCATATTGTCAATTCTCTTATAGTTGTTTTTCCCTACACTGTAGATTTGTCGAATTTGTGGGCGACGAAAAGTTAGTTGTTGGCAGAAAGATTGGGATTTGGAAATATGGGAAATGGGAAATGGAAAATTCTTAACAAACAAGGTATTCTACAACTCAATTGCTTGTATGAATATTTTTATTTGTTAATTGCAAAATCAGAATTTTTTTGGTTATTTGTTAATCTGGGCATCTAGCAAATATCTAAGACTGCATTTAATCTCGCAGAATATTGCTAATTTTTTTAATCGGAAAATATTTGTTATTTGTTAAACTGTCAATTTCACGAACTTAAGCCCTAACAATATCATAAATCCATAAAATTCAAGATTTAAGAAATATATCAATAACAAATCAGTAAATTACCGTTACATATTCACAAAGACGGTTACCAGAAAAGTCTACCAACACAAAGTCTTGAAGGTAAATCTAGGGTTTCTTATGTAGAGAACCATAGAGGTTAAAGAATGAGTAGTTGAGCTTGAGACTATGAGTATTAGTAGATGAGATTATAAGGACTTACCGGAGAGACGGAGGGACGGCGGAGAAGGTCAGAGGGTGAAAAGCGGAGAGGTGGAGACAAGGCTGTGAGCGTTAGAGAGGTGAGGAGGCGAAGATCGAGCCAGAGAGAGAGTAGTTGTCGCCTGTGGAAGCCTCCGGAGATGATGGTCGGATGGAGTCGTTGAGACATAGAGAGTTATAGGTGAGAAGCAGAGAGGCGCGGCGCACAAATGAGGGTTGAACTGTTAGAAGTCTAAATCCCTAACTTTTGTATATATATAAAAAGATTTCCGACAACGTTTGGTGGTCGGAACAAAGAAGACCACCTGTTAAGGTTACCAATTTTGAATGGCCGAGAGAAATTTTCGACCACTTTTACTTTGTGGTCGGAATATTCCGACCACACTTTAAGAGTGGTTGGAAATGCCGACCCTTTTCTGTCCAAACCAACCGCTCGACGGAAAAATGAAAATTTGTTACTTTTTCCGATCATTTTGTGGGTGGTCGGAAAAGTTGTCGGAAATTTGATGATTTCCAGCAGATATCTGCAAATATCTAAGACTGCATTTAATCTCACAAATTATTGCAAATTTTTTTAATCTGAAAATATTTGTTATTTGTTAAACTGGCAAAATATTGCTAATTTTTTTTTATTTTTTAATCTGGTAAATATTTGTTATTTATTCATCTGGCATAGAATTACTAAAATTCTAATTGTATTATGAATTTTAATTGCAGTAGTGTTTGAATTTTAATTGTATTTGAGTTCTAATTGCAGTAGCCGTGTTTTTTTTTTTAAGACTAATTTTATAATAATTATTTTATAAAATAGTCTAAAAAATATTTATTTGGGAGTGAAAAAAGAAAAGGGAAAGAAAACAAATTGAGCAATTAGTTGAATAACAAAGAAGAGCTATGAATATTTTTTTTTTAAGTAGTAGGATCATCTAATAAGAATTTAAGTAATGGGGATGCATGTGGATAAAGTTTATTGGTTTTGTTATAAGTTATTCTAATATAATAATAATAATAATAATAATAATAATAATAATAATAATAATAATAATAATAATAATAATAATAATACAAGTGCTTTAGCAATTGAGATTAGTATTTTTTAATCATATAATGAATTTAGTGGATATTACTATTTTTTAATTATATATGAATTTAAAATTATTTGTACAAATTTATGTTAACAATGTACATAATTAGGGCCCTTTTTTTTTCACTTGCCCCGGGCCAATAAAACAATAGGTAATTTCCAGCAAGCAGTGTCAAATACCAGCGAACGACAAGCATCAAACGGTAGTCAGTTGCTTTTGAAGATGGTGACAAACTAGGTCGCCGTCTCCAACAAATGGAAATTGGTTGGACACTCGTCATAGAGGACCGGAACTCTAATTGACGTGTAATTAGTCCAAAACAAGCCAATTAACCAACACAAATATAATGGATAACAAATGAAATAAGCATAAACAACATAAATACCTAGTACACTAATATATGCCAAAAGGGGAATCAATAACAACATAAATTGGAAAAAAATATAAAAAATTTAAGAATAAGCACCAACAAAGCAAGATAATATATTACTTTAACAAAGCTGAATCTTTGTCGAAGGGCGGTGTTGATGAGGTTACGTCAGTGTCGTTGTTGATCGTTTGTGAGGGAGAGGGAGATGGCAAGACAGAGATGAGTAGACAATGAGAGAGAGAGAGAGTGAGAGGATGTTATGGAATAGGAATTAGGGTATACTATTTATTAGGTACGAAACTAGGGTTTATGAATTAGGGAATTTTAATGGTAGGCGAGCCGGGCCCACTCCTTAACGCATGCTCATGCGGCCTATATCATGTTGGGCGTCGAAATTTTAATGGTAAGTCATAGCCAATTATGTTTGTTGTTTGTTTGTGCAATAGGAGATGCACGAGGGAAGCACGCCAACTCCTTTACGATCTTGATCCCCATTAAAGAATAATTTTTTATTAAAGAACAAACAAATGCCACTCATGTTGCAACCAAACATTCTTCCAAGGGTTGAGAGAATGGCCATTCTGGCAGCATATCGGGTATCAAATCCCTTCTTTCATGTTGTGTGGTTTCCATTCGAAGACGAGTAGACATTAAATTAAATTGGGAGGAATATAATGATGAGGCCAGGTCGTTCAAAACTAGATCAAAAGTTTAATGTTTTAAACCATTCCATTCTTCAACCTGCAAGAAAAGGAAATTGGGAAGACGAAATATATTAGCAATATAAACTCAAATCATATTCAAATATATTATATAACCTCATATTACTATATATTATTAAAAATAAATGACACACATATTGATTTTGTTTTTTATTTTCAATTTTAAATGAACTTAATGTCACTTTAAAAAAAAAAGAGCTTAAAGTCGATTAAGTCACTACTACATATTCATTGAGACATTTCTGTAGATCTATAAATTGTCATACTAGTTTTCCATGGAAAACAAAATACCTAAGATTTGCTAGGAAAATGTTTTCCTCGTTGTTAAGTTTTCCAATTGAAATTGTTTTCCATCGAACCAAACAACATAAAACACCATTTTCCTCAACTTGAAAACATTTTCCATCCATCAAACCAAACACCCTAAATCTTAGTCACTTTTTGCCGTCCACTGCACGTACGCATCACACTTGCACCCACGCTGCTCTTTTTCAAGTGTAAAGATGCTTAACAGTACACAATGAAGATTAAATGGTTTAGTACATCCACACGTACTCCAAATTATTCCAAGTTTACCCTTCTTTTTTTTTTTTCCAAATCTTGCAGGTTGAAACGCCCTCATTGTTCTTTGGATTTAATAAATAAGCTGCCGCTAGATTAAAAAAAAAAAAAAAAAAAAAAAAAAAAAAAAAAAAAGAACCGTTGCCTACTCGAGGTTCTGCCAGAACTGCAGTGCTCTCAACCAAATGCAAGAAATTATGGTTGGAGCTTGAGCATCTTGTATTTGATTCGGACTTCTTTGAATGCGTCCGAAAATACGAAAGTGAGAGATCCAAACATGTCGTGAACATCATAAACAATATTCTCTTGCTCCATGTAGGACCCGTCAAGAAATTTACTCTATTCATCGAGAGCAAGACTAAGGTCATGTTTGGTAAATAATTAGCTTATCAACCAATTTTGACCTATTTCATCATTATTAATTGTTTGAGTTGATTAAAAAAAATATAAGTGTTTGGTTAATGAGCTTTTTGTAATTTCAAAAATACTAAATTTCAAAAGGCTACCTAAAACAACCTTTTCAATTTAGCCTTTTGAGAAAAGAAATTATACCAAATAGCTAACAGCGAATTTAGTAAACATTTTTTTTACAATCAGCTAATATTATCTATTAATTATACCTTCTAAACCAATCAACTAACAGCCGTTTACCAATAAGCAGCCGATGCCATGGTTGTTATGCAATTGCTTCGAAAATTGCCCAACCTATGTGAACTGTATTTTAATGTAGAATGGCAGGTTGAGTTTATATTTGGCAATCATGCTTCTGAATTTATTATTATTATTTTTTGTTTTCATGGATTCGTTCGAATTTCCTTATGGTGTTTTACATTTCGTGTTGAGTTGTAGACGAGACGGGATGACAAAGAAGTTCCAAGAAGGCTTTTGGAGGATCGGACCATGGCTTTATTGATGAGGAAATGATTAATGCTTAAAATTGTAAAGATAGAAAGTTTTAGAGGATCTGCACTTGAAGTCCTTTTCTTAAAGTGGTACTCTCCAAATGCTCTGCATTGGAGTTAAAAAAGATCCACATGCCGCAACTATAAATCTTCGAGCGGGGGTTGCGAGCACAACAATTCTCCAAGTAGCATTTGGGTTGGCAACCGTTCCAAATTTTTTATTCCATATCTACTAGTTGCAAACTTATTAAATTAAATCTATTAAATTAGGAAGAACAACAAGGGTTCAACAAAGTAGATTGAACAGTTATAGTTTTTATGTTTATTTTTTAAAAAAATTAAAATTTATAATTGAACACTGAAATATTCTTATATTTTAGGATATTTAAACTATTTTGATGATAAATAATCAAAAATGGTCAAGACACAATAATACTAAACCAAAAGTGAATATTCTGATAAAAAAGGACCGTGTATCGCCACTATATATAAATGTAGGACGAAAATATAATTAACTCTTATTTAAATTATAAGAATTTGAAATCTTTAGGAAATAAGCTAAGAATCCTCATAATTAATGTCAATAGGTTAAGAAAGGAAGCCCATAACCTTTTTTTTTATTGGAAATTACACAAACACTTCATTAACTAACAATGTCTAAGTTCAGAACACATGAATACAAGACAAAGGGTTTTTAGCGGGCCACTCCGCATGCACGATAAAACATAACGACCAATTTCCTAGTTAAGGAGTAACTCGATTCACATGTCATATGCAGCAAATTAGTATTCATCTAGGACATTATAACACCAAGGTTATATGTAGACTTGTGCTCAAGGATGACAAGTTGTGCATTAGGAGATGCACGAGGGAAGCACGCCAACTCTCTTAGGATATTGATCCCCATTAAGGCATATGTTATACTCCATGCTGGGTGAATATCTTACTTTTACACAAGCTGAATCTATGTCGAAGGGCGGTGTTGGTGAGGTTACGCCAGTGTCGTTGTTGATCGTTTGTGAGGGAGAGGGAGATGGCAAGAAAGAGATGAGTAGACAATGAGAGAGAAGAGAGAGTGAGGGGATGTTATGGAATAGGAATTAGGGCTCGTTATAGTATACTATTTATTAGGTACGAAACTAGGGTTTATGAATTAGAGAATTTTAATGGTAGCCGAGCCGCTCCTTAGCACATGCTCATGCGGCCTACATCTTGTGCTCTAGGAAGACAAGTTGTGCATTAGGAGATGCACGAGGGAAGCACGCAACTCTCTTAGGATATTCATCCCCATTAAGGCATATGTTATACTCCATGCAGGGTGAATAACAACTCTATCCAATGCAGGGCATTTGGAGAAGACAGACTTTTATAAGAGAAACTTCAAGCCTAAATCCATTAAACCCGTCAATCTTCACTGTTTTAAGCATGCATCTTCATATCCTGATTAATAAAGTAATGGTCTTGATCCTCCAAATGATTCAAAGTATCCCGGCACATGCCTACAACTCAACAAGAAACGAAAAACACCATGAGCGAACTTGAAAGAAACACCATGATTGCTAAAAATAAACTCGGCCTACCATTGCTGCCCAATACCCAATTCACATAGGTTGGGAGATTTTGAAGCTAAGCAGTGTCATAGCTGTGGCGATCTGCTGCTCACAACTAAAACTCAAATCATGCAGTTCCATTACTTGCAGATTTATTGCAGTCGAAGAATTAAGCGGCTGCTGCAACATCTCCACACTACAAAAGATCAGAGCAATGTACAATAGAGACAACAAATTAATTAGCCCTGCAGGTCAGAAGAGCTAGAACTTTAACATTACATTATTAAATCCTTCCATCCATTTGTACCAAGTAATGTACGGTACAAATAATTGGAATGCTCTCATCGACACCACCCTGTCACGATAAAAAGAATTAGAAGAAAAAAAAATTAGTAAATGGGGACAAATGGAATTAATTAATAAAATAATGGAAAATTAGGGTCATGTTTGGTAAATAATTAGCTTATCAACCAATTCTGACCTATTTCATCATTATTAATTGTTTGAGTTGGTTAAAAAATCAATATAAGTGTTTGGTTAATGAGCTTTTTGTAATTTCAAAATACTAAATTTCAAAAGGCTACTCAAAACAACCTTTTCAATTTAGCCTTTTGAGAAAAGAAATTATACCAAATAGCTAACAGCGAATTTAGTAAACATTTTTTTACAATCAGCTAATATTATCTATTAATTATAGCTTCTAAACCAATCAACTAACAGCCGTTTACCAATAAGCAACCGATGCCATGGTTGTTATGCAATTGCTTTGAAAATTGCCCAACCTATGTGAACTGTATTTTAATGTAGAATGGCAGGTTGAGTTTATATTTGGCAATCATGCTTCTTAATTTATTATTATTATTTTTTTTTTTTGTTTTCATTGATTCGTTCGAATTTCCTCATGGTGTTTTTCATTTCGTGTTGAGTTGTAGACGAGACGGGATGACAAAGAAGTTCCAAGAAGGCTTTTGGAGGATCGGACCATGGCTTTATTGATGAGGAAATGATTATGCTTAAAATTGTAAAGATAGAAAGTTTTAGAGGATGTGCACTTGAAGTCCTTTTCTTAAAGTTGGTACTCTCCAAATGCCCTGCATTGAAGTTAAAAAAGTACGTACGAATCGAACACAAAATGCACATGCCGCAACCATAAATCCTTCGAGCGGGTTGCGAGCACAACAATTTTCAAGTAGCATTTGGGTTGGCAACCGTTCCAAATTTTTTATTTCATATCTACTAGCAGCAAACTTATTAAATTAAATCTATTAAATTAGGAAGAACAACAAGGGTTCAACAAAGTAGATTGAACAGTTATAGTTTTTATGTTTATTTTTTAAAAAAATCTATAATTGATCACTGAAATGTTCTTATATTTTAGGATATTTAAACTATTTTGTTGATAAATGATCAAAAATAGTCATGCCACAATAATACTAGACCAAAAGTGAATATTCTGATAAAAGGGACAGTGTATTGCCACCTATATATAAATGTAGGACGCAAAATATAATTAACTCTTATTTAATTTATAAGAATTTGAAATCTTTAGGAAATAAGCTAACAATCCTCATAATTAATGTCAATAGGTTAAGAAAGGAAGCCCATAACCTTCTTTCTTCTTCTTTTTTATTTTTTATTTATTTATTTTTTTTGGAAATTACACAAACACTTCATTAACTATCAATGTCTAAGTTCATAACACATGAATACAATTGACAAAGGGTTTTTAGCGGGCCACTCCGCATGCACGATAAAACATAACGACCAATTTCCTAGTTAAGGAGTAACTCGATTCACATGTCATTATGCAGCAAATTAGTATTCATCTACGACATTATAACCAACAAGGTTATATGTAGACTTGTGTTCAAGGAAGACAAGTTGTGCATTAGGAGATGCACGAGGGAAGCACGCCAACTCTCTAAGGATATTCATCCCCATTAAGGCATATGTTATACTCCATGTAGGGTGAATATCTTACTTTAGCAAAGCTGAATCTATGTCCAAGGGCGGTGTTGGTGAGGTTACGTCAATGTCGTTGTTGATCGTTTGTGAGGGAGAGGGAGATGGCAAGAAATAGATGAGTAGACAATGAGAGAGAGAGTGAGGGGATGTTATGGAATAGGAATTAGGGCTCGTTATAGTATACTATTTATTAGGTACGAAACTAGGGTTTATGAATTAGGGAATTTTAATAGTAGGCGAGCCCACTCCTTAACGCATGCTCATGCGGCCTACATCTTGTGCTCTAGGAAGACAAGTTGTGCATTAGGAGATGCACGAGGGAAGCACGCAACTCTCTTAGGATATTCATCCCCATTAAGGCATATGTTATACTCCATGCAGGGTGAATAACAACTCTATCCAATGCAGGGCATTCGGAGAAGACCGACTTTATAAAGAGAAACTTCAAGCCTAAATCCATTAAACCCGTCAATCTTCACTGTTTTAAGCATGCATCTTCATATCCTGATTAATAAAGTAATGGTTTGGATCCTCCAAATGATTCAAAGTATCTTCTTCATATTGGGCACATGCCTACAACTCAACAAGAAACGAAAAACACCATGAGCGAACTCGAAAGAAACACCATGATTGTTAAAAATAAACTCGGTGTACCATTGCTGCCCCAATACCCAATTCACATAGGTTGGGAGATTTTTGAAGTAGTGTCATAGCTGTGACGATCGGCTGCTCACAACTAAAACTCAAATCATGCAGTTCCATTACTTGTAGATTTATTGCATTCGAAGAATTAAGCACGGCTGCTGCAACATCTCCACGCTACTAAAAGATCAGAGCAATGTACAATAGAGAAAACAAATTAATTAGCCCAGGCCAGAAGAGCTAGAACTTTAACATTACATTATTAAATGCTTCCATCCATTTGTACCAAGTAAAGCTAAGCCAGATAGATTCTTACCCACAAAAAACTGCTCCAAACAAGCATAGAGTCTTAATTCTCTTCAATTGAAGTGCAAACCCAGAATAAGCACTAATGTGGCACAAGCTTTCAAGTTTCGGAGCAATGATCTCAAATTCATCCATCCCCTCACAATCTTCAAGGAAAGCCAACTTCTCAAGATTAGGAATAGTAGAGGCAACACCATTAACACTCCACTTAAGCTCAACCCTATCGAAAACTAATGAAGTTACTCCGGGAAATATACATTGAGCATTTGCTGGGAAATCTACAACGAGACCATCGAGTCTCAGCCGCTTAATTCTGGGGCACCACAATATACAAATTGGCAGCTTAGTCATACTTCGAAGAACAAACAAATGCAAGGTGAGTTCTTCAATACCATTTCTTGATCGAAAACTACACCACCGCTCTATATCAGACTGATGCAGCTTAGGCTGTATGTTGATGTTTAAAGTAAATTTCTTGACTGGTCCACGACGAAGCAAGAGAATATTATTGATTATGTTCGCAACACTTGTGGAGTTTTCAGCTACGTAATTTTGGATGCTTTGAAAAAAGTCCGGATCAAACACAAGCCGCCCTTGTTGCAACCAAACATTCTTCCAGAGGGTTGAGAGCATGGCCATTCTGGCAGCATCTCGGGTGGGCAAGCACTCCAAAATTCTTTGTTTTAGCTCTATTGGCAGTTGACTTATCAAATCCCTTCTTTGATGTTGTGTGGTTTCCATTCGACGACGAGTAGCCATTAAATTAAATTGGGAGTAATGATGAGGAAGTATGTTTAGTTTGTTTGGCGTCGTTCAAAATCAGATCAAAAGTTTAAACCATTCCATTCTTCAACCTGCAAGAAAAGGAAATTGGGAAGAAGAAAGAGATTAGCAATATGAACTCAAATCATATTCAAATATATTATATAACCTCAATTCAGACTAGGAATGGGAATAGACCGAGGCCAGCCGAGCTTTAAAAAATCTGGCATGGGCCTGTTACGAAAATCTAAGGCCTAAGCTATATGTAGGCTTTTTGTTAGACTCAAGCCTTAGCCTATAATTGGCTTGGCCTGAAACCTTTTCAAAAGCATACTTAATATGTAGGCCATTAAAAAGACTTCAAAGTAAGTCTTGCTTTGAGCCTATTTAAAGCCTACATGTTATGTCTTTTTAAAAAACTTTAATAAGTATTTCTAAATAATTTAAGAAATATACCTAATACAAAACTAAAACATAACTATATAAGTATATCACCACAATGCAAACAAAATAGCATTAAAACATAACATAAAATAAAATAACTCACGACTTCAGCATGCTCGTTAACTTGTTTAGGAATAAATTAAATTTTATTATTTCTTGTCATCCTATATAATTTCATAAATTGTTAACAATAAACTCACATAATTAAGTCACGACACTTCATTAAATATTATAATAGTAAGAACAATTAATAACCAATTAAACAATAAAAATATTTATAGTAGGATTAACAACAATGTTTATAGTTGAATCAGAATTTATTAGAAAGAGTATTGGAGATGGAGGTTTAGAGTTTGGTAATTATATATAATTTGGGTTAATAGGTTATATTATTCAAATCATTACTTGCATATTTGATGAGAACGGTGTTATTTTTTTTATATAAAAAAAAAAAATACTTGCATCCCTTCATTTCTTTGAATATTGTTTAATTTATAAAATACTTGAAATCTTTATATGTAATCATCATTTCAATTCTATGGATACCTTATTTGGGAAACTCTTAGGGGTATTTGGCAATTAGTTGTTAAGTCATAGCCAATTATGTTTGTTGTTTGTTTGTGCAATAGGAGATGCACGAGGGAAGCACGCCAACTCCATTATGATCTTGATCCCCATAAAAGAATATTTTGTTATTAAAGAACAAACAAGTGCAACCAATGTTGCAACAAAACATTCATCTAGAGGGTTGAGAGAATGGCCATTCTGGCAGCATATCGGGTGGGCAAGCATTCCAAAATTCTTTGTTTTAGCTCTAATGGCAGTTCACTTATCATTTATCAAATCCCTTCTTTCATGTTGTGTGGTTTCCATTCGATGATGAGTAGACATTAAATTAAATTAGGAGTAATATAATGATGATGAGGCGAGGTCGTTCAAAATCAGTGTTGCAAAAATCCCGCCAAGGCGCCGATTAATCCCCGCCTAGGCGCTAGGCGCTGGTCGACCGCCTAGCGTATCACATTAAATGGTGGTTTAGGCGGCTGGCCGGCTAGGCGACCGCCTAGGCCGCCTAAGCTCCGCCTAGGCCACCAAAGCACAGCCTAGGCCGCTTATGCGCTGACCGCCTAGCGTCGACTAGACCGACTAGGCACCGACTAGGTCTTCTAGTCGGTCGATTAACTATTGTTCTTTTTTTAATGGGTTATTTCACTCAAAACAACATCGTTTTGAGCGAAATAATCCTAAATTGTACAAACTTTATATATTTTTTAGGTTAATATTTAATATTTTAGTATTAAGTATTAAAGTATTATATAATTTATAATTATTAGTCATTAAAAAATTAAAATTAATTAAACAAATTTTTAAAAAACAAAAAATAAAATAAAAAAATACACGGACGCCTAGGCGCCGATTAATCCCCGGCTAGGCGTCCTAGCGATTTTAAATATTCGTTGTAATGTGATTTGATTTTGATTCATTAAAGAATAGTCATAACATCTTTATTTTACTGATGTCTCTTAAGTTTTCAATCTTGGTTAATTAGGGAATAGCCAGAGCATATTCAACTACCTAAGATTATTAAGTTTTGATATTATAATTTTAATTGGTTGGGGAGTAGCCACAACATCCTTAATCAGATTAAATTATATATATCTGTATCTTGATCACATAAAGTTTACGCAAGGATTTGATTAATGTCTAGTGATCCTATAATTTTAATTTGGTTGGGGAGTAGCCACAACATCATTAATGAGATTAAATTATATATATATCTTTATCTTGATCACATAAAGTTTACGCAAGGATTTGATTAATGTCTAGTGATCCTATAATTTTAATTTGGTTGGGGAGTAGCCACAACATCCTTATTCAGTTAAAATTATATATTAAGCATTTCACATAAAGTTTTAGACATATAGGTTGTGATTAATTGTATGTAATATGGTGGAATTTAGCCCACAAGCAATTTCGTTATATTTGTATAATTAATTAGTGAAGGTGTAATATCATGCGGTTAGTTGAATTGTGGGATGGTGTGTGTTAAAATGAAGAGTCAATACTTCCCGAGTGTCGGTCTCTCAAGGAAGACAAATTGGAGTTGAACTAATGTTGGCATTTAGGAAGTTATGGAAAAAGAGTTACGTGAACGACTAAAACTCGATGACATTTTTACAAGAGTTTAAGGTTTAAATGGGTAGGTTTAAGAAAAGGGGAAATGGAGATTGGGGCTCGCGGCTAGCATATATGGTCTACTCTCCAATTGGTTTTGAAAGCAAGTGATTTGGATTCAACTAGGGAGTTCACGGCACGTCACCGAGTGGCGTCACACTCGGACTCCCACATCCTCATTCGGTTTGGGCATTTTATCGAGCACCTTGTCTACCACTCCTCGCGGGCCTCTTACTCTCGGACAGAGGGCGGGGATGTGGATGAGTTGGACTCGTGAGAAACTGCTATCGCGCACACACTCACTTTCACAAGGTTTGCTACCTAATGTGGCCAGACTTAGGCACAAAGCAATATAAACTTCAATGCACAAGCATTTGAATCTAAAAACATCAAGTTCACAAATTTCAAGAAATTTCTTCAATAAATCAACCACATAACTAGTTTCGGGGCCACCAATCCCCTATCTACTCTAAGCAAACATTAAGAAAGTAACAAAGGAAAACAATAGAAGATTTAGAAGCAATAAAAGAAACGAAATCAAAATAGATAATGTAAAGAAGAGTTACAATCCATAGCTAATGGATCCTATTACATTTTTTGCCTTCAATCTTCTAGCCTTCTACCTTGGTTTCTTCAATCTAATCTAAGGAAAATGGGGTTTCCCCCAAGAGGGGAGAAAATAAAGAGAACTTCAGATCTAAAAATTGGGGCTCCTGCCAAAGACCTTGTGGTCAAGTGACATCCGGTGTCCCGATTAACACTCCCACATGGATGATGGGAGTGGATTCGAGCCTCAGTGGAGGCAACTGTTGACTCGTTGTGCTTCAGTAGGTTGAGAAAGTAGTTATGAACATACATCAGGAGAAGGGTTTAAATAGCCATCATGAATTCAAAAATCCTGAAATAGCCCTACTGGCCTGGTCACGCCACCTTCACGCGTGAAGGGGGGCGTGGACGCGTATTGGAAGTTGTCCACGCCTCCTACACGCGTGATGCCTGCGTGAATGGACCCTGCCCAATTGCTTCTTCGCTTTATGCTCTGTTTTGGCCTTTGATCCCTTTCCATTCCACAGAATTGACTTCAAAACATGCTCTAAATTTGACCCTAAATTTGACCCTAAATTTGTTATAAATGGGTGGCAAAACTTCACAATTCTATCCTATATTTGACCCTAAATTTGACCATTCTTGGTGCTTATCAATTAGGATGAAATACTGGACAAAGATCATAATTTAGCCCTCATGCAATTATGTATCGGAATGTAGTTTACTAGTTTTATCAGTAATGATAGAAATAAATCAATTTATTTACTTTATGATTATTTGTAAATAATTTCCAATTCTATCATAAAGTTTAATTTTATGATGTAAACTTTGGATCATATTTCTTGAATTGCCCGCGAGGTTAAGGAAAAGGAACTTGATTTCTTTAAGTTTTATTTATTTTTAATCATAATGGTTGTAATGAATCTTATTGAATTAAAACTTTAGCTCACAGGCAAGTTTTATGTCACTTGGTTCTTCAACTCATTTGATAAATTGTTTCATCATAAATAAAAAAAAATTCAGTTGGATCTAATTGAGTAAGATTTTAGCCCACAGGCAAGTTTTATGTCACTAGGTTCTTCTGACTATATGGTAATTGAGATAAAATATTATCATAAGGATTTCTTAATTGGATTATTTAATAGAATTAAAAGTTTAGCTCACAAGCAAGTTTTATGTCAATAAATCCTCAACCCATTAGATAATAATTTTATCACAATTTCTTAGAATTTGTAAGTTTAGTTCAATGATAAATTCTAAGTTTCATGGTTTGCATTGGCAAAACATGTATTCAGTTACTTTCCAAATTTTAGTCACTTGGACTAACTACAGTAAGTTACGTGATATGATATACTTATTTTGGATTCCAAGAATAAAATGTATCTTTTCAGTGAAATTCTAGCTTGGTTTTGAAATGTGTATTTTGTTTTTTTAGTATGTTCAACTATGGTGGGGAATTACATCTTCATTATTTAGTTGGACTTTTATTGGAACCAAATATTAATTATTTGGGAAGGTTGATAATATGGTTCACATATTAACTAGAATACAACAATAATACTTTAACACATCGACAAAAAATTAGAACTACAATGCACCACACAATCCACAAGTTGCATTATATTCCACAGCAAATAGCTAGGGCCATCAAATTGGAAACACCATTGCATTGAAGTCATAAGAAACACTTGGCTAAACAATCAGAACTCACATCATACCATCTGAAGTAAAATTTAGAACAATTAACAAAAGCAAAAACTAAAGAAGGATATTCTTAGAGTCTAATCAACACCTTAAGAAACAATGAAGGTACTATCCTCATCTTACAAAACATCGCAACTTCCACCTCAAATTTTCATACAAAGTGAACCCATGGAGTTTCACAATACAATAATTTGTGCTTTCGGAGATGCACGAGGGAAGCAACACAACTCCCTTACAAATTTTGTCACCTTACTGTGTTGATGAATATAATAATATTCCGGAATAATAACACTCTCAAGTGTAGGGGATTTTGAGAGCAGCATTTTCAGAAAAAGCATTTCAACTGCTGAGCCACAAAACAATCTAATCTTGATTGTTTTAAGCATTTTTAGATCTTGATTAACAATACAACTGTTTTGACCCTTCAAAAGTTGTAAAACAACTTCTATGTCATCATCTTCATAACCTGTCTACAACTCAACAACAAATAAAAAATAAATAAATTAAAAACATGAACAAGCATGAGGATGTTAAGAAAACAAAAATCATAATTGCCAAATATATACTATATATAGGTTTCTGTCTTACAATACTTACTGCTATAATGTTTAGCTCACATAGGTTGGGAGATTTTGAAAGCAACTTCAAAACACCCCTGACATGTTTTTCATTGGCAAACCTTACAAAATCCAATTTGATTATTTGCAAATTTATTGCAGTTGGGAAGGAGACTACTTCAACATCTTTCCACTTATAAAAAAGAAAAAAGAAAAAAGAAAAGAATATAATAAGCTTCGAAATTAAAAGAACTGTATCCAATTTCCTAAAAAAAAAAAAAAAAAAAAGAATTGTATCCAACCAGAAGACGAAGAATACTAGATATAGTCCATATATGAAGGAAGAGAGATTCTCACAAAAATGCAGCGATGACACAAGCAAAGAACCCTAATTGTTCCCAAATGAAGTGCAAGCCATCCGGGTTCAGCTACAGATTTAAAACCAATAATGGACAAGCTTTCAAGTTTTGGAGCTCTGAACTTAAAATTATTGATCCCTTCACAACGAATGAATTTCAGCTTCTCAAGATTAGGAATGCTTGACACAATTCCATTAACATTATGGTTAAAAACAACATCAGAGAAAATTAAAGAAGTGACACTTGGAAAAATAGGAGCATTTATTGGGCAATCAAAACCCAAATCGCAGAGTCTCAGCTGCTTGATTGTGGGGCACGAGACTATACAAAATGGCAGCTTATATTGACAGTGGCGGGAATTAGAGATGTCAAGTTCCTCAATGCCATTTCTTGACAGATAAAGACACCACTCATCCAAATCCGACTGCTCCACTGTAGGATCAAATGAGGCACAGAGGTATAGGCTAAATTTCTTAACGGGTCGAACACACTGCAGGAGAATGTAAGTTATTATTTTATAAGGCACGATACTTTTACCACTGCATTTTCGGATATCCCTGAAGAAGTCAATATTGAAAGCAAGCCGCCTAAGCTGCAACCAAACATCATTCCAGTGTGTTGAGAGCATTGAAGAACTAGCCATTAAATTGGGAGTGATTCAGCCTGCAAATTTCGGGAAGAAAAGGAAATTTGGAAGAAAACAGAGATTAGGTGATAAGTGTTGGAAACCTATTCTCTCTATCGTCTGTTGGAAGCAGAAACAATCGGAATAATGATAACATTGCAAATTGTATTCAAAACTAAATGTTTAAATAGAAAACTAAGAAAACTGATGAGTTGCAAATATTTAAAACATGCATGGGAACAATAAAATAAAGAGAATTATATTGGAAATTGGAAATATTAATACCAGTAATATTTAAAACTAATTTAAATTTTCCAAAAAAAAGTAGCCATCAAACTCTATGTCTCTTAGACTTCATGCATGTGATCATTGTTTCATTATTTCCTAATTCCTGTTATGCATCATTATCATTATTATACTAATAAAGACAGGGGATTTGACCAATATATTTGCTTAGTTTTCCTGCTCAACTGTGTTTTGCCAAAATTTTTAAAAAAATATTGATTTAGTTTTTGTTTTGAAATGGATTCCATTTTGAAGGATAATTCTATTTGTACCACCCTAAATTCTATTTACACCAAGTACTGTCAAAGCGGGCTGGCCCGCCCCACCGCGGGCCTAATTTCTAGCGGGCTTTTGCTGGCCGGCCCGTTAGACCCGCGGGCTAGGATTCATGTAACCCTAACCCGCCCCACGGGCCGGCCCACGGGCTTTTTTTTTTTTTTTTTTAATTTCAATGTTTAAAAAATAACTAAAGTTTACAAATACTAACATTGCGAATTTACAATCCAAATTTTAAACATTAAACCTAACAAAAATTAATATTAATTCAAAATTAAAAAATAAATAAACTCTACAAATTATATTTTTTTATGTTAAAAAATTACATTATTTTTAAATATATATATATATATAAGTTACACAGCAAGGCAGTACGCTGCCTTGCTGTGTAACATTCTAACATATATAATTTTTTTTTTTAATAGGGCGGGCTCGCGGGTTGGCCCGCGGCCCGCGCGGGTTAGCCAGCGCGGGCGGCGGGCCTTAGTGGCCGGGTCAAGCCCGTTAGGCCCGCATTTTCGCGGGCCTATTTTTCTATAACCCTAACCCGCCCCATTGCGGGGCGGGTGCGGGCTAACCCGCGGGCTTCGGCCTATTTTGACAGCCCTATACACCATCCTTTAATATGTTTGATAACTTTATAGGGGGTGTAAATAGAATTTGCTATTTCCACCACCTTTATTAAAGTTAGTCAAACATTATGTTTTTTATTTAAAATATTTATTATTTATTATTATTTATTTTTCTTTCAAATTGTGATATTATAATAATTTTTTTCTACAATATTTTTTAATTATTTATTTAAAATATATATTATTTATTATTTATTTTTATTTCAAATTGTGGTAGTATAACAGTTTTGTCTATAATAATTTGACGACCACATGTTTTTTTTATGATATTTTTTTGACTCGTAAGTAACACCACGATCACTGAAATATAATTGTAGAAATTTTCCTGATGAGACTTTTTTTATCACAATAACATATCCGAGAACTCGACATCTTCTTTAAACTCATTCAATTAAATCTTCTGAGGCATGAAAGCCTAAAAAAAGGTATTGAAATTAAAAATATTATTTTAATAAAATTGAATTAAATAACTATTGAAAAGTTTAAAAATAAAATATTAAAAAAACAAAAAAAAAACAAAACAAAACAAAAACAAAACAAGCCCTCGCTGACGACTTCGACGAGGGGTTGTCGTTTTTCTTTTTATTTTTTTTTTATTTTTAAAATTTTAAATAATTATTTAATTTAATTTTATTAAAATAATATTTCTAATTCTAATACTTTTAAAAAATATTCTAATTCTAATTCCTAATTTTTTGTGTAATTAAATTACATTTGATCATGGTGGTGTAAATAGTCATATTTACACCCTAATTGCTATTACACCACCTATGAGATTATTGAAATTTGTAACCTTTTTAGAAGTTCAATGTTATTTACACCCAAGGTGGTACAAATAGCAACACCCCATTTTGAAATATCCAAATATTTAGCTTCAAGAAGCTTTTTATTAGTTATAGATATTGTATTTTCCAACATTTTTGCTTAGAGGAAACATGTGACACAAGTTAAACTAATGGATCATAATATAATCAGTTTGTTCAGTTATTTTAGTCTTATCCTAATTGTATTCTTTTTATGCTATATTTACTCTCATTGGTGTATTTACTCTTTCTTTTTTTTCTTTTTGAAAACCGTGTATCTACTCATTATTTTATTTATTTTTTAGTTTGAAATATGATTATTTTGTCGGTTGCCTTTCCATCTTCACCAATTGGATACAGCGTGATGATTATTTACTCTACATGCTTAGCTTTTGTATGTATATACACACAAGTAAATGCTAGCATTCACCCTTACCACTACTACACATTTTTATACCATAACTCACATCCAAACAGTAACATGGCGGGACATTTTATCTTTGCATCTCAACTCAGAGTCATAAACACGGTTGGGCTAGTTTTTTTGGTGGGATACAAATATAGGTCGCTTTTGAAAAGGGAACAAAGATGGACAAAGTACTTCCATAGAATGCATGTTTGCCTAAAAACAAATGCATTCTGCGGATGCATGTTAGCTTTTTCAAAAAAAAATAGTTAAAAGGTAGAAAATGAATGTATGATACATGTATGTGTACAGTATTGTAGTTTAAATGAAAAAAAAAATGTATGTGTACAGTATTGTAGTTAAAAACCAAAAAAAGATGGTATATATATATGTGATGGAATAATATGTCTTACCATTATTATTATTAATATTATTATTTATAATAGTAATGGTATTAGTCAAAGCAAGAAGAAGTCCAGCAAGAAAGTAGGAAATGCTACGGGAAGTTGCAACTGCAAAGGAAAGACATTATTTAAAGGCTCAGGAAGAACAAGCAAATGGTCCGGTCTCATTCTCTCTTCTAAATAATCCTTCCCTTCCCTACCTTTTCATTCTTCTATTCCCTGGCCATAGCTGCCCTTGTACATGTACTCCACCCAAACATAGTGAATTTCGGCTTGGCTTAGCCCAAAAAGGCTCGTGGTTTTCACCGTTTTGGTTTCCACGTTAAATATCTTTGTGTTAATGTTATTGATTCTCTGCAATCACCTCATTATCATTTTCCCTTTATTAACTGTCTTTTTATTGGGTTTAATGATTCGGGATACCCCGGGTAATTAAATCCATCAATATGTATAAAGAGAAAAAAATAATATTGTTGTTAAACTCATTAAATGCTGAATCATTTGTAATGCATAGTTGTTAGTTAATTAGAATGTACTAATTATTACATAATTATGAGGAAAATTAAATATAATATAACAATAATGTGTAATTAGTGTATAATAATAATGAGAACTAAATGTTTAATAATTAGATAATTACTATAATTTTTTCTACTTAGTACGGTGGGCGGCGGCACGGTCGCCGGCAGTGCAGGGAGTAAGTTTCGGGATGGAGTTTTACAGTCGACAATAGTCTTGGGATGGAGTAAAATTAGGGTTGTTGGTCTTGGACCCACTATTTAGGTATTTTTTATTCTTATATTTCAAAAAATATATACATAACTACGTATTTATTATTTTGTATTTATATACGGTATTCTTTTCGTATTCCCTAAGTACAATGTACAGTATTCTAATTTGAAACAAATATTATAAAAGATAACAATGCATTCTTAAGATGTATGTTCAAAAAGGACAACATGCATCCTACAATGTAGTGTTGCCCATATTTGTATCCCAATAATTTCCGTCATCTTTCTGTATCCCACCTAAAAAACCGACTTTATAGGCGAAACCACCCTCTCATCTCAACCCCATTTGAGATATCTAATAGTAAAGAGCTGAGACAAAGGGAGTCAAGAGCAGAGAGTGTTTGTTCCATAATGAAGATGTTGGTTATTTTAAAACTATTTAAATGGTTCTATTCTTTGTTAACTATTGCTATTGTTATTCTTTACATTCCTGTTTATTGAATACAAATGTAGAGTACTTTTATACATGCTCATATATCTTAGGAGCATGTATAGAAATACACCACTCGATTTTAGGAAGGTAACATTTATTTGATCAAGAACTTTATGTGTATCACTATCACATATTGGTGAAGGGGTACAAGAGAGTTGAATTTGGATCTCAACGTTGTATTATGCTTATTACTTCCAATGGGTCACTTTCAATAGCTACATAGTTCAAGTACGCTTATCTTTGGCTATCTGGTTATAAGGGCATTAACCATTTAAGCACTTCCCTCCATGATAACCCACCGACCCGATCGACGCCCAACAATCCCACTCTCAACATCTGCCACAATCTTTGAACAGAGTTTCGAACCCACCCCTTCCACATGAAGGTGCAACTGGATGCCACTAGACCACAAGGTTATTGGCATTTAAGTCAAATATTTAATTGTTGCATATTTCTAAATGCCACTCCACTTTGTTTTGAATCTGTTGATTTTGATCTATAAGTGTTGTGGAAATTTCGTTGATGCCTCTCATTTATATGAAAATGATTTAGTGACTAGTAATTCGCCTATTTATGGCAGGAACTTTTAATTTATGACTATCAAACGACTTAGCATTCTCAGAGATTTACTCAAAGTAAGAAAAGGCAGCATAATTGAAGTAATTTATTAACAAAAGCAAATATAGGAACATTCTTTCTTCCCAAATACCTTATGGAACAACTTAGAAAACATTTCAACATCCAACACAACCATTGCTTAACTTGTATCAAAATAGAACCCATGGAGATTCACCATACTAAGTTTATGAAAGGCTAAAACGATGGGTATCCAACCAGTCGTCACGCATAAACTTATAGTAATTGTCTGTGGAGACAATTTGTGCGTTTGGAGATGCACGAGGGAAGCATTCCAACTTCCTTAGAATTTTACTCACCTCATAAGCATTCACATCCCAAGACTTCACAATAACAACTTTTTCTATGCCAGGGGATTTTGAGAGCAGCATTTTCATAAGAAGCATTTTGAGTTAGGCATCTTCAGCTCACTGAATGATTCAATCTTGATTGTGTTAGGCATCTTCAGCTCTTGAATAATAAAGAAACCGTCTCGGTCCTCCAAAAATCTTGACGCAGCTTCTTTGTCATCCCACCAACTTGACTATAACTCGAGAAGAAATGAAAGACACACGTACAACTGTGAGAACATTTGAAAAAGCAAAACAAGATAATCATATATGTGTGATTGCCAAATATATACTCAACCTCATCCGCCATATTTCCCAGTTCACATAGGTTTTGGCATTTTTGAACCAATTGCATAGCAATCACGAGCTGCTTCCCACAACCAAAACTTAATTCATACAGCTTCATCACTTGAAGATTTATTGCAGTTGAAAACATAGATACAACAATACACTTGAGAAATAGCAATAAAGAAACAAAATTAACTTTACAAACCAGAAGCTAAGGTAAAGAATTATATGTATCCATCCATTTGCATAAAGTAGAATGAGTAAGATTCTCACCGGCAACGAAGAGCCGCACAACCAAAGAGTCTTAATGGCTTTCAAATGTGGTGCCAACCATCTGGACTCAACCACATCACGCATAAACAAGATTTCAAGGTTTGGAGGGCTGATAATGATCTCAAATTTATTGATCCTTATAGAAAGTACGAAAGCCAACTTTTGAAGCTTAAGAATACTAATACTAGAGGTATTTCCATTAACACTACTACTGCGCTTAAATTCAATAAGCAAGAAAGCTAATGAACTGACATTGGAAAATATATCAACAGCATTTACATGCAAATCAATAACAGGACCTTGGATTATGAGTTTCTTCATTGTTGTTCAAGAGAGGAAACAAAATGGCAGCTTATATTCTGGCTCTACATCACTGTATAAAGATATGTTAAGTTCCTCCACATCATTTCTTGTCAGAAAAAGACAACGCAGGAGCGTGGGGCCCTTGGGGTTGGGGATTCAACCTTTTGGGAGAAGAAAAAGACACCACTTATCAAAATTAGACTGCAGCAGCGTAGGATCATCTACAATATCTAGAGTAAATTTCTTAACCGACCCAGCACACAAAAAGAGGACATTATTGATTATGTTCACGAGGTTTCTACCATCTTCGTCATTTCGGCACTGTTGGACATTTTGCAAGAATTCCCTATGGAACGTAAGCTGCCTACATGCTGCAACCAAACATCATTCCAATGAGTTGAGAGTATAGAAGTTCTGGCGGCGTCTTGGGTGGCCAAACACTCCAAAATTATGTCCTTTTATCTCTACCGGTAGCTCACTTATTAAATCCCTTTTAGCAGGCTTTATAGCATTCAGTTATGAGGTTTTGAATCGCCCAGGACGACCCATTGAATTTGAGATAAAATTGGCGATTCTGCGCTACTTTTTTTGGGGTCAGCCAGTCGATATCAAAAGCTAAAATCGTTCCATTCTTCTGGAAGAAAGGGAAAGAAACATAAGTTCAAATAACAAAAACATAAGCCAGTCGATATCAAAAGCTATAAGATTTCGTAAAGAAAGGGAAATTTTGGAAGAAAAAAAGACATTCTTGTTCTCTAAACCACATAATTATTTATTCGTTCCTACTCATAATTTAAATTTTAAAATCTAAACAACAAGTTCAATTGTTCAAACATAAACATAAGTTCAAATAACAAGATAGCAATCTAAGATCTGTTTGGAAACTTGGAAAATGACTTTCAGAAATCTTTTTTTTTTTTTTTTTTTTTTTGATTTTACCTTGTTTGGATATTCAAAGAAAATAAAGTCTCATGAAAATATTCATTCTTGTCAACCAAAAAAAAAAAAAAAAAAATTCTTGGCAGAAAATATCATCCTAAATTTTAAGTCTGAAAATATTTTTCAAATTCTTTGTTTCCCTATATTTATCTTCTATTTAATCTCTTTTCAAATTATTACCATCACCACGATGAGAACTGAATATTATGTGTATTAGAAGTCCCAATACAATGATAGCTGACAAGTGATATATATACAGGGAGAGTCTCAAATAGAGTAGGATAGATAGTCCTAACATGACTCAGATACATAGAGTAGATAGTCCTAACATGACTCAGATACATAGAGTCCTAATACTCCCCCTCAAGCGCAGGGCAAGCTTGTGACCTGAAGCTTGTC
>CP025650.1:15782388-15805625 GCA_003576665.1 Ipomoea trifida
TGGGACAAATGGAATTAATTAATAAAATAATGGAAAATTAGGGTCGTTTGTTCACGAAAATATTTTAACGGAAATGCAATTCAAATTCCATGAAAAACCATTTACTAGGAAGATGAATTTTAGTGATTGGTTGGTGGGAAGATTACTCGGAATATTATTTTTATTGTTCTGTTAGATTCGGAAAACAAAATCCTTGGTCCAAACAAGAAATTTGTTTTCCTCAATGTTGAATAATTCATTTTTGAACGGAAAATGAATTTCATGAACAAACACCAAAAAACAACACTTTTTCATCCAACCAAACATCCCCTTAACATTGTGGTAGGTGGTTCCAGAGCGCAGCAAAGCACATCCAGTTCTTCTTCTCACCCTGACCGTTTGACCGTTTTGCACCACCATCACGATTAGAATTACCCTTCTTTGGTATAAACTCCTCCACTGCCATCGACGCCAGCAACTTTTCCTTTCCCTTCAGCAACAAAGTCTTGAAGGTAAATCTAGGGTTTCTTATGTAGAGAACCATAGAGGTTAAAGAATGAGTAGTTGAGCTTGAGACTATGAGTATTAGTAGATGAGATTATAAGGACTTACCGGAGAGACGGAGGGACGGCGGAGAAGGTCAGAGGGTGAAAAGCGGAGAGGTGGAGACAAGGCTGTGAGCGTTAGAGAGGTGAGGAGGCGAAGATCGAGCCAGAGAGAGAGTAGTTGTCGCCTGTGGAAGCCTCCGGAGATGATGGTCGGATGGAGTCGTTGAGACATAGAGAGTTATAGGTGAGAAGCAAGAGAGGCGCGGCGCACAAATGAGGGTTGAACTGTTAGAAGTCTAAATCCCTAACTTTTGTATATATATAAAAAGATTTCCGACAACGTTTGGTGGTCGGAACAAAGAAGACCACCTGTTAAGGGTTACCAATTTTGAATGGCCGAGAGAAATTTTCGACCACTTTTACTTTGTGGTCGGAATATTCCGACCACACTTTAAGAGTGGTTGGAAATGCCGACCCTTTTCTGTCCAAACCAACCGCTCGACGGAAAAATGAAAATTTGTTACTTTTTCCGATCATTTTTGTGGGTGGTCGGAAAAGTTGTCGGAAATTTGATGATTTCCAGCAGATATCTAGCAAATATCTAAGACTGCATTTAATCTCACAAATTATTGCAAATTTTTTTAATCTGGAAAATATTTGTTATTTGTTAAACTGGCAAAATATTGCTAATTTTTTTTTATTTTTTAATCTGGTAAATATTTGTTATTTATTCATCTGGCATAGAATTACTAAAATTCTAATTGTATTATGAATTTTAATTGCAGTAGTGTTTGAATTTTAATTGTATTTGAGTTCTAATTGCAGTAGCCGTGTTTTTTTTTTAAGACTAATTTTATAATAATTATTTTATAAAATAGTCTAAAAAATATTTATTTGGGAGTGAAAAAAGAAAAGGGAAAGAAAACAAATTGAGCAATTAGTTGAATAACAAAGAAGAGCTATGAATATTTTTTTTTTTAAGTAGTAGGATCATCTAATAAGAATTTAAGTAATGGGGATGCATGTGGATAAAGTTTATTGGTTTTGTTATAAGTTATTCAAATATAATAATAATAATAATAATAATAATAATAATAATAATAATAATAATAATAATAATAATAATAATAATACAAGTGCTTTAGCAATTGAGATTAGTATTTTTTAATCATATAATGAATTTAGTGGATATTACTATTTTTTAATTATATATGAATTTAAAATTAATTTGTACAAATTTATGTTAACAATGGTACATAATTAGGGCCCTTTTTTTTTTCACTTGCCCCGGGCCAATAAAACAATAGGTAATTTCCAGCAAGCAGTGTCAAATACCAGCGAACGACAAGCATCAAACGGTAGTCAGTTGCTTTTGAAGATGGCGACAAACTAGGTCGCCGTCTCTAACAAATGGAAATTGGTTGGACACTCGTCATAGAGGACCGGAACTCTAATTGACGTGTAATTAGTCCAAAACAAGCCAATTAACCAACACAAATATAATGGATAACAAATGAAATAAGCATAAACAACAACATAAATACCTAGTACACTAATATATGCCAAAAGGGGAATCAATAACAACATAAATTGGAAAAAAATATAAAAAATTTAAGAATAAGCACCAACAAAGCAAGATAATATATTACTTTAACAAAGCTGAATCTTTGTCGAAGGGCAGTGTTGATGAGGTTACGTCAGTGTCGTTGTTGATCGTTTGTGAGGGAGAGGGAGATGGCAAGACAGAGATGAGTAGACAATGAGAGAGAGAGAGAGAGAGAGTGAGAGGATGTTATGGAATAGGAATTAGGGTATACTATTTATTAGGTACGAAACTAGGGTTTATGAATTAGGGAATTTTAATGGTAGGCGAGCCCACTCCTTAACGCATGCTCATGCGGCCTATATCATGTTGGGCGTCGAAATTTTAATGGTAAGTCATAGCCAATTATGTTTGTTGTTTGTTTGTGCAATAGGAGATGCACGAGGGAAGCACGTCAACTCCTTTACGATCTTGATCCCCATTAAAGAATAATTTTTTATTAAAGAACAAACAAATGCCACTCATGTTGCAACCAAACATTCTTCCAGAGGGTTGAGAGAATGGCCATTCTGGCAGCATATCGGGTATCAAATCCCTTCTTTCATGTTGTGTGGTTTCCATTCGAAGACGAGTAGACATTAAATTAAATTGGGAGGAATATAATGATGAGGCCAGGCCGTTCAAAACTAGATCAAAAGTTTAATGTTTTAAACCATTCCATTCTTCAACCTGCAAGAAAAGGAAATTGGGAAGACGAAATATATTAGCAATATAAACTCAAATCATATTCAAATATATTATATAACCTCATATTACTATATATTATTAAAAATAAATGACACACATATTGATTTTGTTTTTTATTTTCAATTTTAAATGAACTTAATGTCACTTTAAAAAAAAAAAAAGAGCTTAAAGTCGATTAAGTCACTACTACATATTCAATGAGACATTTCTGTAGATCTATAAATTGTCATACTAGTTTTCCATGGAAAACAAAATACCTAAGATTTGCTAGGAAAATGTTTTCCTCGTTGTTAAGTTTTCCAATTGAAATTGTTTTCCATCGAACCAAACAACATAAAACACCATTTTCCTCAACTTGAAAACATTTTCCATCCATCAAACCAAACACCCTAAATCTTAGTCACTTTTTGCCGTCCACTGCACGTACGCATCACACTTGCACCCACGCTGCTCTTTTTCAAGTGTAAAGATGCTTAACAGTACACAATGAAGATTAAATGGTTTAGTACATCCACACGTACTCCAAATTATTCCAAGTTTACCCTTCTTTTTTTTTTTCCAAATCTTGCAGGTTGAAACGCCCTCATTGTTCTTTGGATTTAATAAATAAGCTGCCGCTAGATTAAAAAAAAAAAAAAAAAAAAAAAAAAAAAAAAAAAAAACGTTGCCTACTCGAGGTTCTGCCAGAACTGCAGTGCTCTCAACCAAACTGCAAGAAATTATGGTTGGAGCTTGAGCATCTTGTATTTGATTCGGACTTCTTTGAATGCGTCCGAAAATAACGAAAGTGAGAGATCCAAACGATGTCGTGAACATCATAAACAATATTCTCTTGCTCCATGTAGGACCCGTCAAGAAATTTACTCTATTCATCGAGAGCAGACTAAGGTCATGTTTGGTAAATAATTAGCTTATCAACCAATTTTGACCTATTTCATCATTATTAATTGTTTGAGTTGGATTAAAAATCAATATAAGTGTTTGGTTAATGAGCTTTTTGTAATTTCAAAATACTAAATTTCAAAAGGCTACCCTAAAACAACCTTTTCAATTTAGCCTTTTGAGAAAAGAAATTATACCAAATAGCTAACAGCGAATTTAGTAAACATTTTTTTACAATCAGCTAATATTATCTATTAATTATACTTCTAAACCAATCAACTAACAGCCGTTTACCAATAAGCAACCGATGCCATGGTTGTTATGCAATTGCTTTGAAAATTGCCCAACCTATGTGAACTGTATTTTAATGTAGAATGGCAGGTTGAGTTTATATTTGGCAATCATGCTTCTGAATTTATTATTATTATTTTTTTTGTTTTCATGGATTCGTTCGAATTTCCTTATGGTGTTTTACATTTCGTGTTGAGTTGTAGACGAGACGGGATGACAAAGAAGTTCCAAGAAGGCTTTTGGAGGATCGGACCATGGCTTTATTGATGAGGAAATGATTATGCTTAAAATTGTAAAGATAGAAAGTTTTAGAGGATCTGCACTTGAAGTCCTTTTCTTAAAGGGCTCAATGCTGATGGGTTAAAAAAGTCAACCGACTAAAATCTTCGAGGAGCACACAACCAAAATGGGTTGGCAACCGTTCCAAATTTTTTATTCATATCTACTAGTGCAAACTTATTAAATTAAATCTATTAAATTAGGAAGAACACAAGGGTTCAACAAAGTAGATTGAACAGTTTATGTTTTTATGTTTATTTTTTAAAAAAAATTAAAATTTATAATTGAACACTGAAATTCTTATATTTTAGGATATTTAAACTATTTGATGATAAATGAATCAAAAATGGTCAAGCACAATAATACTAAACCAAAAGTGAATATTCTATAAAAAGGACCGTGTATCGCCCTATATATAAATGTAGGACGAAAATATAATTAACTCTTATTTAAATTATAAGAATTTGAAATCTTTAGGAAATAAGCTAAGAATCCTCATAATTAATTCAATAGGTTAAGAAAGGAAGCCCATAACCTTTTTTTTTATTGGAAATTACACAAACACTTCATTAACTAACAATGTCTAAGTTCAGAACACATGAATACAAGACAAAGGGTTTTTAGCGGGCCACTCCGCATGCACGATAAAACATAACGACCAAATTTCCTAGTTAAGGAGTAACTCGATTCACATGTCATTATGCAGCAAATTAGTATTCATCTAGGACATTATAACCACCAAGGTTATATGTAGACTTGTGCTCAAGGATGACAAGTTGTGCATTAGGAGATGCACGAGGGAAGCACGCCAACTCTCTTAGGATATTGATCCCCATTAAGGCATATGTTATACTCCATGCTGGGTGAATATCTTACTTTTAACAAAGCTGAATCTATGTCGAAGGGCGGTGTTGGTGAGGTTACGCCAGTGTCGTTGTTGATCGTTTGTGAGGGAGAGGGAGATGGCAAGAAAGAGATGAGTAGACAATGAGAGAGAGAGAGAGAGTGAGGGGATGTTATGGAATAGGAATTAGGGCTCGTTATAGTATACTATTTATTAGGTACGAAACTAGGGTTTATGAATTAGAGAATTTTAATGGTAGCCGAGCCGCTCCTTAGCACATGCTCATGCGGCCTACATCTTGTGCTCTAGGAAGACAAGTTGTGCATTAGGAGATGCACGAGGGAAGCACGCAACTCTCTTAGGATATTCATCCCCATTAAGGCATATGTTATACTCCATGCAGGGTGAATAACAACTCTATCCAATGCAGGGCATTTGGAGAAGACAGACTTTATAAAGAGAAACTTCAAGCCTAAATCCATTAAACCCGTCAATCTTCACTGTTTTAAGCATGCATCTTCATATCCTGATTAATAAAGTAATGGTCTTGATCCTCCAAATGATTCAAAGTATCCCGGCACATGCCTACAACTCAACAAGAAACGAAAAACACCATGAGCGAACTTGAAAGAAACACCATGATTGCTAAAAATAAACTCGGCCTACCATTGCTGCCCCAATACCCAATTCACATAGGTTGGGAGATTTTTGAAGCTAAGCAGTGTCATAGCTGTGGCGATCTGCTGCTCACAACTAAAACTCAAATCATGCAGTTCCATTACTTGCAGATTTATTGCAGTCGAAGAATTAAGCGGCTGCTGCAACATCTCCACACTACAAAAAGATCAGAGCAATGTACAATAGAGAAAACAAATTAATTAGCCCTGCAGGTCAGAAGAGCTAGAACTTTAACATTACATTATTAAATCCTTCCATCCATTTGTACCAAGTAATAAAGCCAAGCCAGATAGATTCTTACCCACAAAAAACTGCCTCCAGACAAGCAAAGAGTCTTAATTCTCTTCAATTGAAGTGCATAAACCTAGAATAAGCACTAATGTGGCACAAGCTTTCAAGTTTCGGAGCAATGATCTCAAATTTTTCCATCCCCTCACAATCTTCAAGGAAAGCCAACTTCTCAAGATTAGGAAGAGTAGAGGCAACACCATTAACACTCCACTTAAGCTCAACCCTATCGAAAACTAATGAAGTTACTTCGGGGAATATACATCGAGCATTTGCTGTGAAATCTACAACGAGACCATCGAGTCTCAGCTGCTTAATTGTGGGGCACCACAATATACAAATTGGCAGCTTAATCATACTTCGAAGAACAAACTAATGCAAGGTGAGTTCTTCAATACCATTTCTTGATAGAAAACTACACCACCACTCTATATCAGACTGATGCAGCTTAGGCTGTATGTTGATGTTTAAAGTAAATTTCTTGACTGGTCCACGACGAAGCAAGAGAATATTATTGATTATGTTCACAACATACACTTGTGGAGTTTTCAGCTAGTAATTTTGGATGCTTTGAAAGAAGTCCTGATCAAACACAAGCCGCCCATGTTGCAACCAAACATTCTTCCAGAGGGTTGAGAGCATGGCCATTCTAGCATTAAAACATAACGTAAAATAAAATAACTCACGACTTCAGTATGCTCATTAACTTGTTTAGGAATAAATTAAATTTTATTATTATTTCTTGTCATCCTATATAATTTTATAAATAGTTAACAATCCACTCACATAATTAAGTCATGACACTTCATTAAATATTATAATAGTAAGAACAATTAATAACCAATTAAACAATAAAAATATTTATAGTAGGATTAACAACAATGTTTATAGTTGAATCAGAATTTATTAGAAAGAGTTTTGGAGATGGAGGGTTAGAGTTTGGTAATTATATATAATTTGGGTTAATAGGTTATATTATTCAAATCATTACTTGCATATTTGATGAAAATGCTGTTATTTTTTTTATATAAAAAAATACTTGCATCCCTTCATTTCTTTGAATATTATTTAATTTATAAAATACTTGAAATCTTTATACATAATCTTCATTTCAATTCTATGGATACCTTATTTGGGAAACTCTTAGGGGTGTTTGGCAATTAGTTGTTAGGTCATAGCCAATTATGTTTGTTGTTTGTTTGTGCAATAGGAGATGCACAAGGGAAGCACGCCAACTCCATTACGATCTTGATCCCCATAAAAGATTATTTTGTTATTAAAGAACAAACAAATGCCACCCATGTTGCAAAGAAACATTCTTCTAGAGGATTGAGAGAATAGCCATTCTGGCAGCATATCGGCTGGGCAAACATTCCAAAATTCTTTGTTTTAGCTTTATTGGTAGTTCACTTATCAAATCCCTTCTTTCATGTTGTGTGGTTTCCATTCGACGACGAGTAGACATTAAATTAAATTAGGAGTAATATAATGATGAGGCTATGTCGTTCAAAATTAGATCAAAAGTTTAATGTTTTAAACCATTCCATTCTTCAACCTGCAAGAAAAGGAAATTGGGAAGACGAAATATATTAGCAATAGAAACTCATATTCAAATATATTATATAACCTCATATTACTATATATTATTAAAAATAAATGACACATATTGATTTTGTTTTTTATTTTCAATTTTAAATGAACTTAATGTCACTTTAAAAAAAAAAAAAAAAAAAAAGAGCTTAAAGTCGATTAAGTCACTACTACATATTCATTGAGACATTTTTGTAGATCTATAAACTTACTATTATAGATTTTTCAAACCACAAACAAATTTATTAAGTTATTAGGGCATGTTTATTTAAAACCTCAACCCACGTTGCCCACTGATAATTTTTTTAAAAGAAAATAAAGTGAAAAATGAAATTTTAAAAATTAGAGCAAAGCAAGCCACATCAACACAAATATAATGTGAAACAAAATGAAATAAGTACATCAACAACGTAACGTAAATACATAATACACTTATCTACGTCAAAAATAGAATCAACTACAAGAAATTGAAAACAAATATATAAAATTAAGCTAATAACAAACACCAACAAAGCAAGAGAATATCTTAGTTTAGCCATAAGGTGTAACTGCTCACCAAGGTTGAATCTACATCAAAGGGCAGCATTGGAAAAGTTGTTTCAATGTTGTTGTTGGTTGTTTGTGAGGGAGATAGAGGGAAATGGCAAGGAAGAAATGGGTAGACGGTGAGAGGGGGAGAGGTGCAGCAATGGAATTGTGATTTAGGGTTTGTAGTATTTACTATTTATTGTGTTTAGGATTAGGACTGGTGAATTGGAGAATTAAAAAATTTTAAATAATAATGTCAGGCTAGCTCGCCCCTTAGCCGGGCTAGCCCATGTGTCTTACTTGTTGTCGGGTCTGAAATTTCCTAATACACACCCTGCCGAGGGTAGGCTGGCCCAATAGGTTAGACTTATTTTTATAGTATTTAATTTAATCAAATCATTACTTGGATATTTGATGAGAATATTATTGTTTTTTAGGGAAAATGGTCAAATAAATCCCTAAACTTTACTCAAAAAGTGGCCCTTAAACTTTTAGAAGTTACAATTAAACTCACAAACATGTTATTTTGGAGCATTAAAGCCCAAAAACTTGTTGGCCAATTGGGGTTCTGGTCATTCCGGCGAGCGTCTAGGTAATTTCCAGCAAGCAGTGTCAAATACCAGCAAACGACAAACATCAAACGGTAGTCAGTTGCGTTTGAAGATGGCTACAAACTAGGTCGCCGTCTCCATCAAATGGAAATTGGTTGGAGACTCGTCATAAAGGACCGGAACTCTAATTGACGTGTAATTAGTCCAAAACAAGTGAATTAACCAACACAAATATAATGGAAAACAAATGAAATAAGCATAAACAACAACATAAATCCCTAGTACACTAATATATGCCAAAAAGGGAATCAATCACAACATAAATTGGAAACAAATATAAAAAATTTAAGAATAAGCACCAACAAAGCAAGATAATATATTACTTTAAAAAAGCTGAATCTATGTCAAAGGGCGGTGTTGTTGAGGTTACGTCAGTGTCGTTGTTGATCGTTTGTGAGGGAGACGGAGATGGCAAGAAAGAGATGAGTAGACAATGAGAGAGAGAGAGAGTGAGAGGATGCTATGGAATAGGAATTAGGGCTCGTTATAGTATACTATTTATTAGATACGAAACTAGGGTTTATGAATTAGGGAATTTTAATGGTAGGCGAGCCCACTCCTTAACGCATGGTCATGGGGCCAACATCTTGATTTTAATGGTAAGTCATAGCGAATTATGTTTGTTGTTTGTTTGTGCAATAGGAGATGCACGAGGGAAGCACGCCAACTCCTTTACGATCTTGATCCCCATTAAAGAATAATTTTTTTATTAAAGAACAAAAAAATGCCAGTCATGTTGCAACCAAACATTCTTCCAGAGGGTTGAAAGAATGGCCATTCTAGCAGCATATCGGGTATCAAATCCGTTCTTTCATGTTGTGTGGTTTCTATTCGACGACGAGTAGACATTAAAAAAAATTGAGAGTAATATAATGATGAGGCCAGGTCGTTCAAAACTAAATCAAAAGTTTAAAGTTTTAAACCATTCCATTCTTCAACGTGCAAGAAAAGGAAATTGGGAAGAAGAAATATATTAGCAATATGAACTCAAATCATATTCAAATATATTATATAACCTCAAATTACTATATATTATTAAAAATAAATGACACACATATTGATTTTGTTTTTTATTTTCAATTTTAAATGAACTTAATGTGGCTTTAAAAAAAAAGAGCTTAAAGTCGATTAAGTCACTACTACATATTCATTAAGACATTTCTGTAGATCTATAAACTTACTATTATAGATTTGTCAAACCACAAACAAATTTATTAAGTTATTAGGGCATGTTTATTAAAAACCTCAACCCACCTTGCCCACTGATAATTTTTTAAAAAGAAAATAAAATGAAAAATAAAATTTTAAAAATTAGAGCAAAGCAAGCCACATCAACACAAATATAATGTGAAACAAATGAAATAAGTACATCAACAACGTAACATAAATGCATAGTACACTTATCTATGCCAAAAATGAAATCAACAACAAGAAATTGAAAACAAATATATAAAAGCTAATATCAAACACCAACAAAGCAAGAGAATATCTTACTTTAGCCATAAGGTGTCACTGCTCACCAAGGTTGAATCTACGTCAAAGGGCGGCGTTGAAAAAGTTGTTTCGGTGTTGTTGTTGGTTTTTTGTGAGGGAGATAGAGGGAAATGGCAAGGAAGAAATGGGTAGATGGTGAGATGGGGAGATGTGGGGCTATGGAATCAAGATTTAGGGTTTTTATTATTTACTATTTATTGCGTTCGGGATTAGGGCCGGTGAATCGGAGAATTAAAATTTTTTAGATAATGATGGTAGGCTAGCTCACCTCTTAGCAGGGCTAGCCCATGTGGCTTACTTTTTGCTGGGTCTCAAAATTCCTAATCCACACCCTGCCGTATTATGCAGCCAGTTGTTATGCCAGGGACCCGGGTCCACCTTGCTAGGTGGATCCGGGTCTATGTTCACAATTTCATAATTCCATGTTCATAATTTAATAACTCCATGTTCACATTTTCATAACTCCATGTTCACAATTTTATAACTCTATGTTCACAATTTCATAACCCTATGTTCACAATTTCATAACTCCATGTTCACAATTTCATAGCTATATGTTCACAATTTCATAGCTATATGTTCACAATTCCATAACTCTATATTGTGAACATAGAGTTCTAAAATTGTGAACATAGAATTTAAAATTACATATATAAATTGTGAATATAGAGTTCTAAAATTGTGAACATAGAATTCAAAATTACATATATAAATTGTGAATATAGAGTTCTAAAATTGTGAACATAGAGTTATAAAGTTATGAACATAGACTTGGATCCACCTTGTAAGGTGGACCCGGGTCCATAGCATAATTTGCCTTATGCAGCAGGGTAGGCCGACCCAATAGGTTAGGCTTAGTTTTATAGTATTTCATTTAATTGAATCATTACTAGCATAATTGATGAGAATGTTGTTATTTTTAGGGAAAATGGTCAAATAAAATCCTAAACTTTATCAAAAATTAAAGTCAATTATGCGCTTAAACTTTTAGAAGTTGCAATTAAATCATTTTTAGAGTGTTGAAGTTCAATAACCTGCTAGTGACCTTGTAGGCCAGAGGCAAGCAAAGGAAAACCTCAACACACGCACCTTGGCCGCCGATAATTTAAAAAAAAATAAAAATAAATAAAAAATTTAACAATTAGAGCAAAGCAAGCCATCCACGCGAACACAAATATAATGTGAAACAAATGATGAAATAAGTACAACCAACAACATCAATACATAATAATACACTTATATATGCAAAAATTGATTCAACCACAAAAAAATTGGAAACAAATATATAAAGGTTAATAACAAACTCTAACAAAGTAAGGGAATCTCGTACTTTTGCCATAAGGTGTCACTGCTCAATAAAGCCCAATCTACGTCAAACGACGGCGTTGGCAAAGTTGTTTTAGGTGTTATAGTTGGTTGTTTGTGAGGGTGAGGGAAATGGCAAGGTAGATATGGATGGATGGTGACAGGGGGAGAGGTGAGGCTATGGAATTGGCATTTTGGGTTTGTATTATTTACTATCTATTGCATCCGAGATTAAGGTTGGTGAATTAGGGAATTTAAAATATTTTTTTCTTTATATAAATAAAATGGCAGGCTAGCTCTCCTCTTAGCCGAGCTAGCACATGTGGCTTACTTTTTGGCGGGTCTACAAATTCCAAATCTACACCTACCTTATTGCGTAGCAGGGTAGGCCGACCCAATAGGTTATACTTGTTTTTATTGTATTTCGATCATTTAATCAAATCATTACTTGCATATTTGATGAGAATGCTGTTATTTTTTATATATAAAAAAATATATACTTGCATCCCTTCATTTCTTTGAATATTATTTAATTTATTAAAAACGTGAAATCTTTATATGTAATTTTCATTTCAATTCTATAGATACCTTATTTGGGAAACTCTTAGGGGTGTTTATCAATTAGTTGTTAAGTCATAGCCAATTATGTTTGTTGTTTGTTTGTGCAATATATAGGAGATGCACGAGGGAAGCACGCCAACTCCATTACGATCTTGATCCCCATTAAAGAACAAACAAATTCCACCCATGTTGCAACGAAACATTCTTCTAGAGGGTTGAGAGAATGGCCATTCTGGCAGCATATCGGGTGGGCAAGCATTCCAAAATTCTTTGTTTTAGCTCTATTGGCAGTTCACTTATGAAATCCCTTCTTTCATGTTGTGTGGTTTCCATTCGACGACGAGTAGACATTAAATTAAATTAGGAGTAATATAATGATGAGGCGAGGTCTTTCAAAATTAGATCAAAAGTTTAATGTTTTAAACCATTCCATTCTTCAACATGCAAGAAAAGGAAATTGGGAAGAAGAAATTTATTAGCAATATAAACTCAAATCATATTCAAATGTATTATATAACCTCATATTACTATATATTATTAAAAATAAATGACACATATTGATTTTGTTTTTTATTTTCAATTTTAAATGAACTTAATGTCGCTTTAAAAAAAATGAGCTTAAAGTCGATTAAGTCACTACTATATATATATTCATTGAGACATTTCTGTAGATCTATAAACTTACTATTATAGATTTTTCAAACCACAAACAAATTTATTAACTTATTAGGGCTGGTGAATTGGATAATTAAAAAATTTTAAATAATAATGTGGCCTGCTCGCCCTTTAGCCGGGCTAGCCCATGTGTCTTACTTGTTGTCCAGTCTGAAATTTCCTAATACGCACCCTGCCGTATTATGCAGCAAGGTAGGTTGGCCCAATAGGTTAGACTTATTTTTATAGTATTTAATTTAATCAAATCATTACTTGCATATTTGATGAGAATGTTATTATTTTTTAGGGAAAATGGTCAAATAAATCTCTAAACTTTACTCAAAAAGTCAATTAGGGCTTGTTATAGTATACTATTTATTAGGTACGAAACTAGGGTTTATGAATTAGGGAATTTTAATGGTAGGCAAGCCCACTCCTTAGCGCATCCTCATGCGGCCTACATCTTGTTGGGGGTCGAAATTTTAATGGTAAGTCATAGCCAATTATGTTTGTTGTTTGTTTGTGCAATAGGAGATGCACGAGGGAAGCACGCCAACTCCTTTACGATCTTGATCCTCATTAAAGAATAATTTTTTATTAAAGAACAAACAAATGCCACTCATGTTGCAACCAAACATTCTTCAAGAGGGTTGACAGAATGGCCATTCTGGCAGCATATCGGGTATCAAATCCCTTCTTTCATGTTATGTGGTTTCCATTCGACGACGAGTAGACATTAAATTAAATTTGGAGTAGTATAATGATGAGGAGAGGTGGTTTCTAAATATATAAATTTTATATATTAATGCTAAATTCAATATTATTAAAAATTGGGATGGAGGTAGTAACAAACACCAACAAAGCAAGAGAATATCTTACTTTAGCCATAAGGTGTCACTGCTCACCAAGGGTGAATCTACGTCAAAAGGGCGGCGTTGCAAAAGTTGTTTCGGTGCTGTTGTTGGTTGTTTGTGAGGGAGATAGAGGGAAATGGCAAGGAAGAAATGGGTAGACGGTGAGACGGGGAGAGGTGGGGCTATGGAATCAAGATTTAGGGTTTTTATTATTTAAAATTTATTGCTTTCGGGATTAGAACCGGTGAATCGGAGAATTAAAATTTTTAAATAATAATGGTAGGCTAGCTCGCCCCTTAGCAGGGCTAGCCCATGTGGCTTACTTTTTGGAGGGTCTCAAAATACCTAATCCACACCCTGCCGTATTATGCAGCAGGGTAGGCCGGCCCAAAATGTTAGGCTTAGTTTTATAGTATTTCATTTAATTGAATCATTACTAGCATATTTGATGAGAATGTTGTTATTTTTACGGAAAATGGTCAAATAAACTCCTAAACTTTACCAGAAATTAAAATCAATTATGCGCTTAAACTTATAGAAGTTGCAATTAAAGCATTTTTAGAGCATTAAAGTCAGAAAACATGCAAGTGACTTTGTAGACCGGCCAGACGCAAGCAAAGGAAAACCTCAACACACGCACCTTGGCCGCTGATAATTTAAAAAAAAACAATAAACAAAAAATTTAACAATTGGAGCAAATCAAGTCATCCACGCGAACAAAAATATAATGTGAAACAAATGATGAAATAAGTACAACCAACAACATCTATACATAATAATACACTTATATATGCAAAAATTAATTCAACCACAAAAAAAAAAAATGGAAACAAATATATAAAGGTTAATAACAAACTCTAACAAAGTGAGGGAATCTCGTACTTTTGCCATAAGGTGTGACTGGTCAATAAAGTCGAATCTACGTCAAACGACGGCGTTGGCAAAGTTGTTTAGGTGTTATTATTGGTTGTTTGTGAGGGTGAGGAAAATGGCAAGGTAGAAATGGATGGATGGTGATAGGGGGAGAGATTAGGCTATGGAATTGGCATTTAGGGTTTGTATTATTTACTATCTATTGCTTCCGAGATTAAGTCTGGTGAATTAGAGAATTTAAAATCTTTTTTTCTTTATATAAATAAAATGGCAGGCTAGCTCGCCTCTTAGCCGGGCTAGCACATGTGGCTTACTTTTTGCCGGGTCTCAAAATTCCAAATCTACACCTATCTTATTACTTAGCAGGGTATGCCGACCCAATAGATTATACTTGTTTTATTTGTATTTCGATCATTTAATCAAATCTTACTTGCATATTTGATGAGAATGCTGTTTTTTTTATATAAAAAAAAAATACTTGCATCCCTTCATTTGTTTGAATATTATTTAATTTTCAAAAAACTTGAAATCTTTATATGTAATATTCATTTCAATTCTATGGATACCTTTTCTGGGAAACTCTTAGGGGTGTTTGACAATTAGATGTTAAGGCATAGCCAATTATGTTTGCTGTTTGTTTGTGCAATAGGAGATGCACGAGAGAAGCACGCCAACTCCATTACGATCTTGATCCCCATTAAAGAATAATTTGTTATTAAAGAACAAACAAATGCCACCCACGTTGGAACTAAACATTCTTCCAGAGGGTTGAGAGAATGGCCATTCTGGCAGCATATCGCGTGGCAAGCACTCCAACATTCTTTGTTTTAGCTCTATTGACAGTTCACTTATCAAATCCCTTCTTTCATGTTGTGTGGTTTCCATTCGACGACGAGTAGACATTATATGAAATTGGGAGTAATATAATGATGAGGCGAGGTCGTTCAAAACTAGATCAAAAGTTTAAAGTTTTAAACAATTCCATTCTTCAACGTGAAAGAAAAGGAAATTGCGAAGAAAGAAATATGTTAGCAAAATGAACTCAAATCATATTCAAATATATTATATAACCTCAAATTACTGTATATTATTAAAAATAAATGACACATTGATTTTGTTTTTTATTTTCAATTTTAAAAGAACTTAAGTCGCTTTAAAAAAAAAATGAGCTTAAAATCAATTAAGTCACTACTACATATTCATTGAGACATTTCTGTAGATCTATAAACTTACTATTATAGATTTGTCAAACCACAAACAAATATATTAAGTTATTAGGGCATGTTTATTAAAAACCTCAACCCACCTTGCCCACTGATAATTTTTCAAAAAGAAAATAAAATTTTAAAAATTAGATCGAAGCAAGCCACATCAGCACAAATATAATGTGAAACAAATGAAATAAGTACATTAACAATGTAACATAAATGCATAGTACACTTATCTATGCCAAAAATGAAATCAACAACAAGAAATTGAAAACAAATATATAAAAGCTAATACTTCAAATGTCTCATTTTACCTGTCCTATTTACTATTCATTGGTCAAACTAACTCTTTCTTCATTACTTATTTTCTTTAGTTATTTTTTATTACTTTTAAATTTAGTTTTTTGTGTTTAATAGTGCTTTTAATGTAGTTTCTAAATATATAAATTTTATATATTAATGCTAAATTCAATATTATTAAAAATTGGGACGGAGGTAGTAACAAACACCAACTAACAAAGCAAGAGAATATCTTACTTTAGCCATAAGGTGTCACTGCTCACCAAGGTTGAATCTATGTCAAAGGGTTGCATTGAAAAAGTTGTTGCGGTGTAGTTGTTGGTTGTTTGTGAGGGAGATAGAGGGAAATGGCAAGGAAGAAATGGGTAGACGGTGAGACGGGGAGCGGTGGGGCTATGGAATCAAGATTTAGGGTTTTTATTATTTACTTTTAGAAGTTGCAATTAAATCATTTTTAGAGCATTATTAAAGTCCAAAAACCTGCTAGTGACCTTGTTGACCAGAGGCAAGCAAAGGAAAACCTCAACACACGCACCTTGCCCGTCGATAATTTTTTTTAAAAAAAAAAACAAAAAATTTAACAATTAGATCAAAACAACCCATCCACGCGAACACAAATATAATGTGAATTAGTTTTATTTTGAATTAGCCAATAGAAAATTTAACAATTAGAGGAAAACAACCCATCCACGCCGATAGAAAATGCTATATTTACTGCACATTAGTTTTATTTTGAATTAGCCTTTTATTATTTTTTTTATTTCTAAGGTGTTAGAGATATTCTAGAGATGTTTGTTGAGTTATTTTCTCTGCTAATTGTTTCTCTGCTAATTGTTTATAAATTAACAGAGATAGAAATGGAATAATCATCATCATTTTTTCCCAGTACAATACTCTGAGTGTTTTACCATCTTTTAGCCAACAAAATGGTATCGAAGCCTTTTTTCTTAAGGGACCTGTGTGAGTGAATCAGTGAGGAACCCTTATCCTATAAGACCTAAAAACTTTATCCTCAAATGGCATGGGTTTTATTGAAAAATGAATATGAAGGAAATGACAGGACAAAAAGAATGCAAGTCCTGAACTTGAAAAGGGAATTTGAGATGCAGAAGATGAAGGAGACATAATCATTAAAAGATTACACTGAAAGATTGAAGAAGGTGGTAAACAAAATCAGATTATTGAGAGAAGAACTTCCTGATGATCGGGTTGTTGAGAAAATATTGGTAACTTTGCCGAAAAGATTTGAATAAAAAATCTCTTCCCTTGAAGAGTCTAGAGATTTGTCAGAATTATCTCTAGCAGACCTTCTTCATACACTTGAAGCTCAAGAACAATGAAGGACCTACAGGAATGAAAGTAACATTGAGGGAGCATTCAAAGCAAATGAGGTGAGTCAAATCCAACCAAAAGCTAAGCAAAAACCAGCAGCAACCATGGAAGAGGAAGGGAAGTCAGAACGGAGTCAATAGAGGAAAATTCCCTCCCTGCCAGCATTGTAAGAAAACCTCACACTTGGAAAAATATTGTTGGTTTAGACCTGATGTGAAATCTTTTTCTTGCAATCAAATGGGTCATGTGAAAAAGGTTTGCAAAAACAAAACACAACAAGCTCAAGTAGCAGATGAAGAACAAGAAAACTAACAACTTTTTGTTGCAACTTATTTTGCAAGCCAAATTTTAAGCAATGATTGACTAATTGACAGCGGATGCACCAATCACATGACTTTTGATGAGTCACTATTCAAAGAGATTGATAAAATAGTGATATCAAAAGTCAAAATTGGTAACGGATAATATATTGAAGTCAAAGGTAAAGGAACTGTTGCAATTGAAGGACCATCAGGTATAAAACTAATTTCTGATGTGATGTTTGTTCCTAAAATTAGTCAAAACTTGCTGAGTGTTGGACAACTACTTGAGAAAGGTTATTCTGTTATTTTCAAGAATAACATGTGTTTTATAACTGATTCATGTGGTGCTGAATTATTTTCTGTGAAAATGAAAGACAAGAGTTTTTGTCTTGATTGGGATGAGGTTGGGTTTAAAGCTTATCCATGTGTTGTTAGCCAAGTTGAATTATGGCACAAAAGGCTAGGGCACTTTCATTATTCCACCTTGGAGTATATGCAGAAAAAGAAGATAGTAAGAGGAATGTCATTCACAGGAGGAGTTGCAGCAGCGTGTGAGATATGTCAGTTGGGAAAGCAAACCAGATTGCCATTTCCGGTAGGAAAAACATGGAGGGCAACGGAAAAACTTCAACTCATTCATACTGATGTTTGTGGAGGTAGGTTGAAAGTATGCAGAGATGTCAAGTTTAATGAAACTGCCAGATGGAATTGGGACAAAAATGAACCTAAAAATATCAAGGAAGAATCAGGAGAGTTTCTTGACGATGAAAGAATTGATGATATTCTTGTAAGAGGTATACAAGGTCACTTACTGAAATTTATGAAAGGTGCAATGTAGTAGTACTTGAACCTGCAGGGTATGATGATGCTGCAAAAGACCCAAAATGGATTGTTGCAATGGAAGAGGAGATGAGAATGATTGAGAAAAATAAAACCTGGCAACTTGTGGATCGTCCTGAACATAAGAAGACTATTGGTGTGAAGTGGGTTTACCGAACCAAACTTAACGCTGATGGCTCTGTTAACAAGCATAAAGCAAGACTGGTTGTGAAGGGTTATGCTCAAATATATGGTGTCGACTATTCATAAACGTTTGCACCTGTGGCAAGGTTGGATACTATAAGGTTTCTCTTAGCATTTGCAGCACAAAAACAATGGTGGATTTATCAACTTGATGTAAAGTCAGCCTTCTTAAACGGCTATCTAGAGGAAGAAATTTTTTGTTGAGCAACCTGAAGGTTTTGCAACGAATTCAAGTAAGGTTTACATGCTTAAAAAAGCCTTGTATGGCTTAAAACAGGCTCCAAGGACCTGGTATATTGATGAAGAATTGCAAAACATGGGGTTCAACAAAAGCAAGAGTGAATCAACCTTGTATATTAAAGTTGTTGACGATGATCTGATTGTTATTTCATTAACTATATAAGTATATCAACATGGAAAGCTGCAACTCAGTAAGTACTTCTCTTTCTCAAAATGAAAAATTCAGCAAAGATGATGGTGCTGAGAAGGTTGACGAGATAGCGTATAGAAGTACTATTGGATGCCTTATGTTCTTGACATCAACAAGGCCTGATATAATGTTTCCTGTAAGTTTATTATCAAGATTTATGCATTGTGCTAGTGAGTTGCATTATACTGTAGCAAAGAGGATTCTTAGATATATAAAGGGAACTTTAGACTATGGTTTAAAGTTTGAAAGAACAGAGAAGCTCTTTCTTCATGTTTATTCTGACAATGATTGGGAAGGTTCATTGGACAATATGAGAAGTTACATCCGGATATTTTTTCAGTTTTAGATCTGGTTGTTTTAGTTGGAGTTCAACAAAGTAGGATGTCGTGGCACAATCAACAGCGGAAGCTGAGTATGTTGCAGCAACTTTAGTTGTTAATCAAGCTCTTTGGTTAAGGAAATTAATGGCTGATCTAAAGATGACCCAGGAGGAGGCAACAACAATTTTTGTGGACAACCAGGCAGCCATAGCAATTTCAAGAAATCCAGTCTTGCTTTATTTTGTTAGAGAAGTTCAAAAAACAAATGAAGTTAACTTGGTTCACTACAGTACTGGTGTTCAATTAGCTGATATTCTGACAAAGGGATTGCCAAGATCAAGATTTGAAATATTGAGAGAGAAGATTGGAGTTTGTAGCAAAAATAGCAAGGAAGTGTGATAGAAAATGCTATATTTACTGCACATTAGTTTTATTTTGAATTAGTCTTTAATTATCTTTTTTATTTCTAAGGTGTTAGAGATATTCTAGAGATGTTTGTTGATTTATTTTCTCTGTTAATTGTGTATAAATTAACAGAGATATAAATGGAATAATCATCATCATTTTTTCCCAGTACAATACGCTGAGTGTTTTATCATCTTTTAGCCAACAGAAACAAATGATGAAATAAGTACAACCAACAACATCTATACGTAATAATACACTTATATATGCAAAAATTGATTCAACCACAAAAAATCGGAAACAAATATATAAAGGTTAATAACAAACTCTAACAAAGTAAAGGAATCTCGTACTTTTGCCATAAGGTGTGACTGCTCAATAAAGCCGAATCTACGTCAAACGACGGCGTTGTCAAAGTTGTTTAGGTATTATTGTTGGTTGTTTGTGAGGGTGAGGAAAATGGCAAGGTAGAAATGGATGGATGGTGAGAGGGGGAGAGGTGAGGCGGTGGAATTGACATTTTGGGTTAGTATTATTTACTATCTATTGCACCCGAGATTAAGGCGGGTGAATTAGAGAATTCAAAATATTTTTTTTCTTTATATCAATAAAATGGCAGGCTGGCTCGCCTCTTAGCCGGGCTAGCACATGTGGCTTACTTTTTGGCGGGTCTCAAAATTCCAAATTTACACCTACCCTATTACGTAGCAGGGTAGGCCGGCCCAATAGGTTATACTATTTTTTATAGTATTTCGATCATTTATTCAAATCATTACTTACTTATTTGATGAGAATGTTGTTTTTTTATATATAAAAAAATACTTGCATCCCTTCATTTCTTTGAATATTATTTAATTGTTGTCCGGTCTGAAATTTCCTAATACACACCCTGCCGTGCCGTATTATGCAGCAAGGTAGGTTGGCCCAATAGGTTAGACTTATTTTTATAGTATTTAATTTAATCAAATCATTACTTGCATATTTGATGAAAATGGTCAAATAAATCTCTAAACTTTACTCAAAAAGTCAATTAGGGCTTGTTATAGTATACTATTTATTAGGTACGAAACTAGGGTTTATGAATTAGGGAATTTTAATGGTAGGCAAGCCCACTCCTTAGCGCATCCTCATGCGGCCTACATCTTGTTGGGCGTCGAAATTTTAATGGTAAGTCATAGCCAATTATGTTTGTTGTTTGTTTGTGCAATAGGATTTGCACGAGGGAAGCACGCCAACTCCTTTACGATCTTGATCCTCATTAAAGAATAATTTTTTACTAAAGAACAAACAAATGTCACTCATGTTGCAACCAAACATTCTTCAAGAGGGTTGACAGAATGGCCATAATTCTGGCAGCATATCGGGTATCAAATCCCTTCTTTCATGTTATGTGGTTTTCATTCGACGACGAGTAGACATTAAATTAAATTGGGAGTAGTATAATGATGAGGAGAGGTGGTTTCTAAATATATAAATTTTATATATTAATGCTAAATTCAATATTATTAAAAATTGGGATGGAGGTAGTAACAAACACCAACAAAGCAAGAGAATATCTTACTTTAGCCATAAGGTGTCACTGCTCACCAAGAGTGAATCTACGTCAAAGGGCGGCGTTGCAAAAGTTGTTTCGGTGCTGTTGTTGGTTGTTTGTGAGGGAGATAGAGGGAAATGGCAAGGAAGAAATGGGTTGACGGTAGGGGTGGAAATAGGCTAGGCCGAGCCGGGCTTTAGAAAATTAGGTCTGGGCCTGTTATGGAAATCTAAAGCCTAGGTCTGGGCCTGAGCCTGTATGTAGGCTTTTTTTTAGGCTCAAGTCTGAGCCTACAGTTGGCTTGGTCTGGCCTGAAGCCTTTTTAAAAGCCTATTTAACATATAGGCCTTTAAAAAGGCTTCAAAATAGATCCTAAATAGGCTTTGAGCCTATTTAAATATGCCTTGAACCTATTTAAAGCCTACATTTTAAAGCCTTTTAAAGTATACCTGTAAAAAATATATTAAAATGTATATAAATATTATACATTTATATAAATATTAAAATGTATATATATAAAAATATATTAGATATAAAATGTAATATATAATAATTAAATATTAAATATAAATATTATAATATATTTCTATAAATAGGCTAGACGTGCGAGCTTGTAGGCTAGGCTTTTAAATATAGGCCTAGGCCTATTTAACTAAATAGGCTTCTAATTAGGCCTAGGCCTGGCCTTTTTATTAAATAGGCTAGGCCCTAAGTAGGCCGGGCCGTAGGCCCCTATGAAGGGGTCTGGCCTATTCTCACCCCTAGTAGACGGTGAGACGGGGAGAGGTGGGGCTATGGAATCAAGATTTAGGGTTTTTATTATTTAAAATTTATTGCATTCGGGGTTAGAACCGGTGAATCGGAGAATTAAAATTTTTAAATAATAATGGTAGGCTAGCTTGCCCCTTAGCAGGGCTAGCCCATGTGGCTTACTTTTTGGAGGGTCTCAAAATACCTAATCCACACCTTGCCGTATTATGCAACAGGGTAGGCCGGCCCAAAATGTTAGGCTTAGTTTTATAGTATTTCATTTAATTGAATATTTACTAGCATATTTGATGAGAATGCTGTTATTTTTACGGAAAATGGTCAAATAAACTCCTAAACTTTATCAGAAATTAAAGTCAATTATGCGCTTAAACTTATAGAAGTTGCAATTAAAGCATTTTTAGAGCATTAAAGTCAGAAAACATGCAAGTGACCTTGTAGACCAGACGCAAGCAAAGGAAAACCTCAACACACGCACCTTGGCCGCTGATAATTTAAAAAAAAAATAAACAAAAAATTTAACAATTGGAGCAAATCAAGTCATCCACGCGAACAAAAATATAATGTGAAACAAATGATGAAATAAGTACAACCAACAACATCTATACATAATAATACACTTATATATGCAAAAATTGATTCAACCACAAAAAAAAAAATGGAAACAAATATATAAAGGTTAATAACAAACTCTAACAAAGTGAGGGAATCTCGTACTTTTGCCATAAGGTGTGACTGGTCAATAAAGCCGAATCTACGTCAGACGACTGCGTTGGCAAAGTTGTTTAGGTGTTATTATTGGTTGTTTGTGAGGGTGAGGAAAATGCATGGCAAGGTAGAAATGGATGGATGGTGACAGGGGGAGAGATGAGGCTATGGAATTGGCATTTAGGGTTGTATTATTTACTATCTATTGCTTCCGAGATTAAGTCTGGTGAATTAGAGAATATAAAAATCTTTTTTTCTTTATATAAATAAAATGGCAGGCTAGCTCGCCTCTTAGCCGGGCTAGCACATGTGGCTTACTTTTTGGCGAGTCTCAAAATTCCAAATCTACACCTATACT